>JXCR01140400.1:42899-91235 GCA_002079205.1 Phalaenopsis hybrid cultivar
GAATCTTTCAACATGCTGGTTGAAAATATAAGGAAAAGTTTTCAAAGTATCAGGCTCGAAAAAATAATAAGAAGAATTTTAAAATGTTAAGTTCGAGCCTTCACTTTATTCAAAAGGACTAATTACAGAAAATGCAGAAGTTTTCTTTTTTTTAATAATTTTTTTAAATCATACGCACACCATATATATTAATTCTTGAGCTCAAGTGTTTGTTGTTGAAGATTAAACTCAAAACAATTAAGCCAAATAAGCTAAAAAACAAAATAACTTCCCAAGTGCCAGTACATGAATGCCAGCAAACAATTTTATTGATCAATCCTGATTTTTTTCTTTTTTCTAAAAAATTTGAGAGCCGAGACTCATTGCCATTAGAATGAAAATTAAGCAATTTTATTGATCAATCAGTGAAACTATAGTTACAGAAAATGTAAGTTGTTAGGCTTTCTTTGGGATGACTTTTACAACTTTTTGACAGTTTTCATGGATGACAAACTGTTTCACTATTTGTTTTTATAATCTCTAAAAAGTTGTTTTTAAGAAAATTTATCTTCAAACAGTCATTGTAAAGCCAAAATATTAAAAGAACCTAAAGTTGTCCCAAACATAGCCTGAATCTAACAAACAAATGCAACTTGTCACAGCAATAAACTGTTAGGACTAAGTTGTCTCCACTTTAATATTCTTTAGCTGGGCAAAACTTCCATATTACATATAGTTACAACATTATTTTATAGTAAAAATTTCATAGCATGTATGGCAATAAAAGAGTTTATGCCAAAAATAGACTGGCAATGTAAATAAACTCCTTTATAAAGAAGCTCCTCCACAATTATTTTTCAAAAAATTTGAGTGCTATGAATGTAAATATTAAAATTTAAGTATTGCATATAAAACAGTTCCTCCACAATTATTTTTCAAAAAGAGTTTATGCCGCCAAGACTATTTTTTACATGAGGTTAAAGATTTGAGTGCTATGAATGTAAATATTGAACTTTAGGTGTTATATATGTAAATACATAAGAATTGTGTGGTGTGATATAAATGCCCCAAAAAATTAATAAATAAATTGGAATATATTAAAGTACAATTTAGTTTATCAATCATCTTTGAAGTCGCAACTTGGAATGGATATGATTTATTCTACAGACAAAGTTAGAAATCAATTTTTGGCGGAAAAAACTGACCGGAGATAACCATAAAGCTGCAGTCTGCATGTCAAATTTTGGTGCATAAAGAACAGTCTCCCCAAATTTATCCTGTAGGTCTTGGTATATTTCCTTGTCCGTTTTACCAGCTCTAATTTCATCACGTATTAGCTGCAGAAAACATAAAATGGAAAAAAATTAATTGCTCAATAAAGTCATAATTAACGGCATTCATGAAAGGCAAAAGTAAGAAAATGATGAGCAGGCTTTTCTATAAATGAACGTAGTAATAAGTCCCCAACTTTAAACATTTAGAAGTATCACTCTAAAGTAGTTGCCTCCTTAAAATTGGATACACAACAGAGGTTCACAGTGTGCTCGAATGCGTAGTACATTGGTTGGAAATAAAGTGAAAATTTGAAGTGTCAGATTCGAGTGCACCCGAAAAACAAAAAGAGAGATTCACAGTAAGGGAAATATTCAAATGAGAATATCTACAGTGCCTATGTAAATATATAGCTCCCACGATGATTCCAATATAAACAACTTCAAAAGTTTACATACTAATAGAAAACAAAAGTTTATAAAAAAAATGAAAACTTGCATACATAACACTTAATNCTAAATTGGCACTACCAGCAACATAAAAGGGTATGGATATGTTGATATATTTCAGGAAAAAAAACATATATATGCTTGATCTATTTTCAACTCCAATCTCTCAGTTCATCATTCTTTTGAAATATCAATTGTCCTCTTTATCGGATCCCAAAACAAGCCTGCGAATCCTCATTTCAATTCCTTCCAAATTTTACAGTCTTTTCTAATTAATACCAATTGTTTTTCAATTGTTTCGTATTCCCTTCCCGTAATTTCCTTAAACGTTTTCATAATAATTTGTCTACCCTTCTTGTTAAAATAGGTTGTGGGCCTATTTTCAAGTTCCACCTACTAAAAGCATAGATCGCAAAATATTAGTTTGACTTTCTTATCCCACATAACAGATGAACTGAATTCTTTTATCTTAATCATTGTGTTACTAGCATAGAAGAGTTAAACAACATAAATATTTGACACAAGAAATATTTAGCACAACTCAAGCAAAAATAAAATTGTAATATTTTAATCATCACTGCCCCCACACCAATCACTAGTGCCCTCACACCACCCCCACACCAATTCTTACTCAAATATTGTTTGTAAGATAACAAATTTAGGATTAATAACTCATACATAACAGTAGAGAATAACTTTTATATAAATGCATATAGATGTCATGAATATAAACACATAAGAAGTGTGCTAGGTTTGTAAAATTCTTTGAACTTTAAAGAATAACCCTGAGATAGCTAGGTAAATATCCCAAAACTTTTTTTTTTTTATGCTCTAGGTATTATTTTTTCCGCAAGTATTATTCAATAGTTAACAAAATTTCATTCAACTAGCATACACCAACCCAACGTAATCCAATCATCCAAAAAGCTCTATTTACATCTGTCATGAATATAAACACATAACTATGTGCTAGGTTTGTAAAATTCTCTAAACTTTAAAGAATAATCCTGAAATAGCTAGGTAAATATCCCAAAAAAAAAAATTTATTTATGCTCCAGGTATTATTTTCTGCAAGTATTATTCAGTAGTTAGCAAAATTTCATTCAACTAGCATACACCAACCCAACGTAATAAAATCATCCAAAAAGCTCTATTTACATAACACACAATTCTAATGAATTTACATCTCACACAATAACTTTAATATATATGCAGAAAACACTCAAATATGTAAAATCACATCAAAATGAATACTATTACAACATATTCAACATAGGGAAATCATGGTAAAACAGTAAAATACGCATGAGTTCGACTACCATCATTCTTCAAACTTTATATTATGCATACAACTGCCATGAATGTAAACACATAAGAATTGTGTTGGGTTTCTAAATTTCCCTAACATTATTGATGAATATTGTGTTGGTTATGAAAATATCACCACAAAAAAGTACAAAGTGATCAAGATCTTCTCATAAACAAATATACACAGCACCTGAAAAACTGTTGTTAACAATTGCTAGACCACCTAGCAACCATTTCTCAAAATCTTACTCAAAAATCGAAAGTCATGATAAATTATGAATCCATATTCGTGAAAAGACAGCACCTGAAACATTGTTGTTAACACATGCTAAACCAGCAACCATTCTTCATATTCAAACTCAAAAAATAAAATTCATAATAAATTCCAATCCATATTCATAACATTTANAAATTTAGGATTAATAACTCATACATAACAGTAGAGAATAACTTTTATATAAATGCATATAGATGTCATGAATATAAACACATAAGAAGTGTGCTAGGTTTGTAAAATTCTTTGAACTTTAAAGAATAACCCTGAGATAGCTAGGTAAATATCCCAAAACTTTTTTTTTTTTATGCTCTAGGTATTATTTTTTCCGCAAGTATTATTCAATAGTTAACAAAATTTCATTCAACTAGCATACACCAACCCAACGTAATCCAATCATCCAAAAAGCTCTATTTACATCTGTCATGAATATAAACACATAACTATGTGCTAGGTTTGTAAAATTCTCTAAACTTTAAAGAATAATCCTGAAATAGCTAGGTAAATATCCCAAAAAAAAAAATTTATTTATGCTCCAGGTATTATTTTCTGCAAGTATTATTCAGTAGTTAGCAAAATTTCATTCAACTAGCATACACCAACCCAACGTAATAAAATCATCCAAAAAGCTCTATTTACATAACACACAATTCTAATGAATTTACATCTCACACAATAACTTTAATATATATGCAGAAAACACTCAAATATGTAAAATCACATCAAAATGAATACTATTACAACATATTCAACATAGGGAAATCATGGTAAAACAGTAAAATACGCATGAGTTCGACTACCATCATTCTTCAAACTTTATATTATGCATACAAGTGTCATGAATGTAAACACATAAGAATTGTGTTGGGTTTCTAAATTTCCCTAACATTATTGATGAATATTGTGTTGGTTATGAAAATATCACCACAAAAAAGTACAAAGTGATCAAGATCTTCTCATAAACAAATATACACAGCACCTGAAAAACTGTTGTTAACAATTGCTAGACCACCTAGCAACCATTTCTCAAAATCTTACTCAAAAATCGAAAGTCATGATAAATTATGAATCCATATTCGTGAAAAGACAGCACCTGAAACATTGTTGTTAACACATGCTAAACCAGCAACCATTCTTCATATTCAAACTCAAAAAATAAAATTCATAATAAATTCCAATCCATATTCATAACATTTACAACACCTTAAACATTGTTGTAAACAAATACACCACCAAATATAATCCATTTCTCAAACTCTCACTCAAATATCAAATTTTTTTATAAAATCTCAATCCATATTAATGAAATACACAGCAACCGAAAGATTGTTGTTTAGTTCTCCAACACCAAAATTGCATGCATTTCTCAAATTAGCACTCATATATCACAAATCAGCGGAGGAAGAAGGATGCAAAGATGTCAAAACCTTTAGAGTGATAAGTACGTAATTATACCAATAAAACTAAAACCAACATAGCAAAACTGGTGTTATGTATGTATCAACCAAAGACCACAAACAAAATATACCAAAACCAATTGAAAGCGCAAAGCACATAGAAAAAATGGGGTTGTAACTACCGAAAATAGAGAAAAAATGGATGTCATTGGTGCTATGTTATGTAAAAATCCCAAAAAAAAAATTCTTTGTGCAAACTGTACGGCTAAATGGAGCTATTCCACAAAGAAGATATGAGGGGGAGAGGATACAAGAGGAGGAAGCAAACGCCGACAAAAACCCTGTTCAGATGTGTCGATGAATGAAGTGAGAGTAGAAAAAACCCTTGGCAAATTGCTTGCGGGACGAGACCGAGCGGAGGGAGGGCATGGGAGTAAAGAATGTTAAGTAACACGGAAAAAGTAGGGACAGGATCGTGGTAGGGTTTATCGAGTGTGTTTAATTAAACACGCTCGTAACACCGGGAACCATGACAGCAGGCTGCGCCACAGCGAGAACGCTGCGCCAAACGGAGCCACAATCTCATTCGCATACAACAAAGAATCGAAAAAAAGGAAGAAAAAAATGAAATAAGTTACTAAACAAGGAAGTCTATTATAAAATCTATACATATATGAAAAATCATCTATAATTATAGAAATATAATGATCATCATAGTTAAACAAACCTTATTGTGGAAGCATATATAAACCAAGCCAACAGTGTCGGTAACCTCCTGATCAATTTGTCACTGACAACGATTAAGACTACGAAGGAAGAAACACTAGAGTTAAAAAATTTGAGATTTCAAATGGCATTGAAGGCATCTCGTCATTCTCGTCTTCAAAACCTATTTTCCCATCCCTCCATTCACAGAGCCCTATCGCCTCACCACTCAATGCTTCAGATTTTACCTTGCACAAATTAAGAAAGTG
Organism: Phalaenopsis hybrid cultivar; assembly: GCA_002079205.1. Taxonomy (NCBI): domain Eukaryota; kingdom Viridiplantae; phylum Streptophyta; class Magnoliopsida; order Asparagales; family Orchidaceae; genus Phalaenopsis; species Phalaenopsis hybrid cultivar. The sequence goes on from JXCR01140400.1 coordinate 48,553, forward strand.
AGAGCAACTGCAACAGAGGAATCAAATGCATCCAATGGGATCGATCGCAAGATCGAGAGAGGCAAGTACTTAATTGCTTGTTGTAGATCAGTTATTTAGTTTGATCCGTTAAACGAATAGGAAAACCAGTCCAATATCCAATAACCAAATAACCCAAAAATTTTATTTAAAGTCGGACGATTTGATTCAATTTTTCAGTTTTATCCAAATACTGAACAGACCTACCTGCAAGAAATTTCATTTTGGTACATTTGAATGCTGAAGACTAAGCACTGAAAGACTGAAGAACAATCAACATATTCACCAAAAACTGAATAAAAATAAAAACTTAATATATAAATGTCCAGATATTAGAAAACAGAACGACAGAAATGGGAAAAAAAAGGGCATTTACATACATAGCACACAATTCTCGGGTATTAAAATATCTCACACCGAAACTTAACATTCAAATATTTAATATCACATCAAAATAACATTATTACCACTTTTAAAGGTGAAATAGACCTTTTTATGCATATGTTTAAAGCTTTAAAGTGCTATGTATGTAAATAAAAAATTTTAGGTGTGAAAATGCATAAGAATTGAGTGCTAGGTATATAAATTTCCCAAAAAGAAAAGAAAATAAAGAGAATAAATACCCATCAGCTCCACCACCATAACTTCCTTTTTGGAGGAGGTGGCGTGAGGATATCCAACATTGTTTTTTTCTCCATTTTTGTCAAAGGAACTCCTCTGACAAGGTTCAGAGCCATGATATGCACATCAGTCTTCCTCCTGTGCCTCTGATAAGCCCAAACACCTGCAGCAGCTCCAGCGACTAGGAACTTCCCATGTGCCAAGAACATAAATGTCAGCAGTAAATTTTATTTATCAAGTTACAGTAAATCTTGTGGTCCTATGTATAACACATTGATTAGAAATAATGTAGAAGAATGTGTTTGAATCTTTCAACATGCTGGTTGAAAATATAAGGAAAAGTTTTCAAAGTATCAGGCTCGAAAAAATAATAAGAAGAATTTTAAAATGTTAAGTTCGAGCCTTCACTTTATTCAAAAGGACTAATTACAGAAAATGCAGAAGTTTTCTTTTTTTTAATAATTTTTTTAAATCATACGCACACCATATATATTAATTCTTGAGCTCAAGTGTTTGTTGTTGAAGATTAAACTCAAAACAATTAAGCCAAATAAGCTAAAAAACAAAATAACTTCCCAAGTGCCAGTACATGAATGCCAGCAAACAATTTTATTGATCAATCCTGATTTTTTTCTTTTTTCTAAAAAATTTGAGAGCCGAGACTCATTGCCATTAGAATGAAAATTAAGCAATTTTATTGATCAATCAGTGAAACTATAGTTACAGAAAATGTAAGTTGTTAGGCTTTCTTTGGGATGACTTTTAGAACTTTTTGACAGTTTTTATGGTAAGAAAAACTGTCAACAAAAAAATAGTATCTGTTTGAATGACAAACTGTTTCACTATTTGTTTTTATAATCCCTAAAAAGTTGTTTTTAAGAAAATTTAACTTCAAACAGTCATTTAAAAAATGAACTTTGTAAAGCCAAAATATTTAAAAAACCTGAAGTTGTCCCAAACATAGCCTGAATCTAACAAACAAATGTAACTTGTCACTGCAATAAACTGTTAGGACTAAGTTTTCTCCACTTTAATATTCTTTAGCTGGGCAAAACTTCCATATTACATATAGTTACAACATTATTTTATAGGAAAAATTTCATAGCATATATGGCAATAAAAGAGTTTAGGCCAAAAATAGACTCGCAATGTAAATAAACTCATTTATAAAAGAGTTCCTTCACAATTATTTTTCAAAAAATTTGAGTGATATGAATGTAAATATTAAAATTTAAGTATTGCATATAAAACAGTTCCTCCACAATTATTTTTCAAAAAGAGTTTATGCCGCCAAGACTATTTTTTACATGAGGTTAAAGATTTGAGTGCTATGAATGTAAATATTGAACTTTAGGTGTTATATATCTAAATACATAAGAATTGTGTGGTATGATATAAATGCCCCTAAAAAATAATTAATAAATTGGAATATATTAAAGTACAATTTAGTTTATCAACTATATTTGAAGTCGCAACTTGGAATGGATATGATTTATTCTACAGACATAGAAATCAATTTTTGGCGGAAAAAACTGACCGGAGATAACCATAAAGCTGCAGTCTGCATGTCAAACTTTGGTGCATAAAGAACAGTCTCCCCAAATTTATCCTGTAGGTCTTGGTATATTTCCTTGTCCGTTTTACCAGCTCTAATTTCATCACGTATTAGCTGCAGAAAACATAAAATGGAAAAAAATTAATTGCTCAATCAAGGCATAATTAACGGCATTCATGAAAGGCAAAAGTAAGAAAATGATGAGCAGGCTTTTCTATAAATGAACGTAGTAATAAGTCCCCAACTTTAAACATTTAGAAGTATCACTCTAAAGTAGTTGCCTCCTTAAAATTGGATACACAACAGAGGTTCACAGTGTGCTCGAATGCGTAGTACATTGGTTGGAAATAAAGTGAAAATTTGAAGTGTCAGATTCGAGTGCACCCGAAAAACAAAAAGAGAGATTCACAGTAAGGGAAATATTCAAATGAGAATATCTACAGTGCCTATGTAAATATATAGCTCCCACGATGATTCCAATATAAACAACTTCAAAAGTTTACATACTAATAGAAAACAAAAGTTTATAAAAAAAATGAAAACTTGCATACATAACACTTAATTCTCATGTATTTACATATCTAGGTATAAACCACCTTACCAATGCCTGAAAAGGTATATTTGATTTTTCAAAAATTAAAATAGCGGTGTTTTTTTATGTGATATGAAAAATTTGGGTGGTATAAATATAAAAAAGTAAAGCTTAATTGTTAGATATGTAGGTATTTATGTAAATTCTTTAAAACAAATCCATATGATATATAAAAAAAATTTAAGTTCAAATTTCCTTCAAACATGGCAAGGCTTACCTATCTGGTGTTCATTGAGACATTAAAGAACTGTAGCGTGTGTGCGGTTTTCTTAAGACTCCCGTCAAATCAGAATATAAATAAAATCACACATCAAACCATTGAAATCACAACTATAGCAAACTTTGAAATAGAAGTTGTGCATCTGAGTAATAATATGTATTTACATACGATAAATTAAGATCTGCGTTGTTAATAAAACTAGATGATCAAATGGATGAATTCGCAAAAATTGGTTTTAAAATTTGTAGTTCCAAAAACAACCAAAAGATAATTTAAAGATCTCGCACAAATAAAAAATGGTTCAGTCGAAACTGCCAAAAAACCACATATTGATTATGATTCACACCATAAGTAAAATTCTTGTAGCATATTTAGCTAAAATAAATGCAAAAGTTAACATCAAATTGCACCAAATAAAAAAAAACGAAAAAATTATTCACTAAGTAGAGAAACCTAGGCCTCCCACAGGAAAAAGATGTCTTTCCTTCAATACTGGCAGTGGTAGTCTTTCTTACAACATGCATGAAGNGCAAATTGCACCAAATAAAAAAAACGAAAAAATTATTCACTAAGTAGAGAAACCTTGGCCTCCCACAGGAAAAAGATGTCTTTCCTTCAATACTGGCAGTGGTAGTCTTTCTTACAACATGCATGAAGGAATCAATATCTAACTCAAACACTAAAGATTCAATAAAAATCTACATTTTTTTTAAGCAAAAATTCCTTTCTCATACAACAGATTGCTTTATTTATGAGCATCCAACTAAACCCTAAATTTGGCAATTTTAAAAGTCCCATCACAGTTCAAAGCGATTGTTTGTTTCATGTGGATAATGGCATAAGTGCAAGTTTCANTAAGCAAAAATTCCTTTCTCATACAACAAATTGCTTTATTTATAAGCATCCAACTAAACCCTAAATTTGGCTATTTTAAAAGTCCCATCACAGTTCAAAGCGATTGTTTGTTTCATGTGGATAATGGCATAAGTGCAAGTTTCAGTCTTCAACATGGTAAAAACTATCAATCATCAGGATAAATATGCAAAACGCTATAGGATCCAAAATTACGATAGAAATTAGAGCCGAAAAACAAAAATTGCAAGCACTACAAGAGCCTATATCAACTTCAATAATCAAAGCTTAGAATATAGGATGGTTGTGAGAAGGGTGTGGAAGGGAGTTTCAAATCAATCCGTTTGGATTGGAAAAATTCAACTTTAATGAATTGAATTTTTTATATTCATCAAGTAATTATACTCATAATTACTGTGCTTCCTATGATATAATCCAAAAAATCAACGTATATAAACCTATTAAATTACTGCATTAATATCTACATAATCCACCATCAACATTGGATACAGTTTCATCTCTTTGAATAGTGCATTAGATGAGAATTCGCAAGGTGGGAATGGAAAGAAAAAATAATACAATGTTTAATAATTTGCATGATTTATATAACTCCACCTTTTTCGCATTTATTTCCTGAAGGCTTCTTAAGAAAATCTTCCTATATAAAGATGTATCTCATCACCTAATCATATGCTTATACTTTATATCTCTAACTCACATCAACAAAGAACAGATATTTGACATAACTAAAAGTTAATTTCTTGTGATTATCTTTATGCAATCATGAATATGGTACAAACGAAAATGGTAAAATAATAAAGTTCATCTTAGGATATTATAATAAAGACATGTATCTATTTTATAATAAAAGATATAATAAAAAAATTGAAAATAGATACATACACAGATATGAGATGTACATATGGATAGATGATCTCATTAATAAAAACTAACCCAATGAACTCAAAAATTAATTAAGATGAATTATGCAAATTTTAAATTTACAAGATACATAAAATTTTAATTTTCATAATTATTTAAAAGAATTTTTCATTAACAAATTCTTTGAATTATTTATGCAACTATTTCTCTCTATAAGGTCCTTTTTATAAATTGGCATAACAAGAAATCAACAACAAAAGCAAAATCAAACCGAGCTCAATCATTTATAAAAGCAAAAATATCAATAGATAATTCATCTAAAATTACTTTTTTTTAATTGCTTGATTGATTTATCTTACTATAATAGGCATGATAGGTTCAATTTCACGTTCAGGCACATATCTAATCTCAATTAAAAATTTAGGTTCAAATATGATTCATGGCCAATTTCACTTTCAATATGTAATTTTGATTCACGTTCAAATGTAGATTTGGATACATGAACATGGACAAATGTAAATGCTAATTTTGATTCAATAAAATCATGTGTGGATGCATATTGCAATGAATCATGGTTCTCATTAAAAACATCACTGAAAGAAGCATCATGAACTATAATTTCTTTGATAAGATTAAATTCAACCATACATTCTTATTATACTGGTGTAATTAATAAATTTTAGAGGTGGTGTTGATTTTTGGGGAAATTAATTATAAGTAGGTCATAATTGACATGATCGTGATATTCCTCAATATCCAAAGAAATGTATAAAACCTCTTGTAATATTTTTTGTGAACCGTAGCTTACTTAATTCCAAATATCTAACTTAAGTCCTTTAATGAAACAAATAATGACAACATAAAAATTTAAGGACAAACAGAATTTAGATAGAGCGTCTATAAAACTTGTCTAACACTCAAGCACATCATGATCACCATATTTGGAATATTTAAATTAATCATGTTGATGATAAATCTAACCACAACGAAAAAAATTGCTCAAATTTATGTTTTATATCAGCCCATGCAAATTTGGAAGCAACACATCTCCAAAACGATTGAAATGTCTTAAAAATTTTGATTTAGCATATTAAATTTTAGAAATCAGATAGATTATATCTTTCAACAAAATCCTCCACATCATTGATCCAAAGTAAGACTATTCGTCTATCAAATGTAAATATATAGCTGTGAACCTCATGATAATCATTTTATAGTTGTATAATACCAAAAATTAAAAGATTTTGTTTAAATTGCATTAGTTATTAATTTGTTTAATTACTTAGCTGGTTGGCCTGATGATGCAACTTCAATTTTAATACTAATTGATGTTGGATGTCTGAAGATCTGGGTTTATTAAGGTAACTAGATGGTGTAATAAATGAAATCATACAAACTTGATTTGAAATTCACAGGTCAACAAATCATCAATTAAAACAATAACTTGCCTTCATGATGTAAGCCCATAATTACAAAAAAGGTGCATACTTTAATGGCGACCCAAATCAAAGAACTACAATGAGAAATTGAAAGTTAGGAGCATGCAAAAAAAAAATTTTGGACTAGAACTACAGAGAGTGATAATAGAATGTTGATATTGTAATTGGCATCATAAATTACACAGAAGTCACAAATAAAATCCATGTTGACGAATAAAAGTAGATCATAGAGCAAGTAAGGGTATGGGATTAATCATGCTTGAGTAGATATTGTGGGGAATTAAACTTTGCATAGTTGATGTACACTATGCCACATAAAGAAGGAATGCAAGTGTGTGCGACGTTGAATGCATAAAAGGATGACATCAATGACTGGATAGCAAACAAAGAGACAAAAGATAGGAGTAGATAAATGAAACATAATGGATGCGGATAGAATTGCAACCAGGAACATGAAGCTAGAGTGAAAGTTATCCTATGCCATGTTAGAATGGAGAGATTGCTAAAGATTAAATCTTTACTAAATTTTCACATCAGTACTAATATATTTATGCTGATATATAAGCAAGAGAAAAGAACAATTAAATAAAATACAACAAAATAGAATATCCTTAATAATGAGAAATATTATAAATTTATAATAATATATAGTAGAAATTCCTACTATAAATAAATTAGCATGCGTCGTGATTTAGATATGCAAATACAACTAAAAAAATCAAGCATGCTGATAAAATTAATAAGAAACAATATAAATGAAACAATTCACCATGCAGAGAAAATCAATTCTAACGTTGATACAAGGAGATGATTTCTGCACAAGTTCTTAGTTCACAATGCCACACTCTTGAAAGAATAAGCATGTAACTCAATACTCAAGATTGAACAAAAGTTTGAACTTCTCATCAAGTAAAAGTTCCATTCATAGACCTCAGATTTATACAAATCAAAATAAACCATATGTTGAATATGAACTTGTCTTTTTGTGAGCACACCCCGAGAGTTGGGATAGAAATAGACAATAGAAATAGAAAGAGAAAATGAGAGAGAGCGCACGGTAATTAGGCCAGAGAGTGTCCCTTTATTCCTCTTGAGACCGCCTATTTAAAGAGGTCTACTCAGTACAATTAAAGAATGTGGAACCATTGTGGTAACCATCCTTAATAGAATGAATGCGTATAATTTGAATTAATAACCGTCGCAATATTGACAGAGAATAACGGTTTATAATGACTTATGAATTTAATGAGTGTTGTTGACCGGTATGAATTTAATGAGTGTTGTTGGCCGATAAATGACTAATCATATCGGTCGGTCGTTTGGAATTCGCCTATGCCGAGAGGGCGCAATCGGTTGGTCTAACAATGGTTGTTCATTTTGTAGAGAGGAATGGCTGATAGGCTCTGCGAGACCTGTTGTTTGGTCGATTGGTCGACCAATAGGTCAATTTGTTTTGTCAGGTGAGTCGTGGCTCACTTGTTGCTTGGGTCAAGTCTTACAGGGTCTGTATCTCGTCTGTCTGGTCAATTTATCACCTTATCTCCCCTCTCGCAAGGTCTAGGGGGGATCTTTTTGTTGCTTATGGGGGATATCTGACGAGATTCGTTGCCGAAATGATTTGCGTCTCATCCTTGGAGAATCTTGCCGCTATCGATTGTGGAACCATCTTCGGAGCTTTAACATATCTTAGGCTTAGAGACGCGGCTTCTCATGTTTAGCGTTGAATTGTTGGTTGATCGCTTACCTCAAAGATAAGCTTTGTCTTCTCGATCGTTCGTTCTCTTTGAAATTTGTAGCGTTAGTTCAAGTGTATACATATTAGTTATCCAAGTTTTCTTGCTCCTAATGGCGACAGCTGCAACAAGGATAGAGAATTATTAGTTAATCACGGAAACCAAAATAGAAAATTTAATAATTAGTTCTCCCTTCATTTTCGTGCCCTGTATGTCTTATGAATAAGGTAATGAATTGGGTTGNCCGCTATCGATTGTGGAACCATCTTCGGAGCTTTAACATATCTTAGGCTTAGGGACGCGGCTTCTCATGTTTAGCGTTGAATTGTTGGTTGATCGCTTACCTCAAAGATAAGCTTTGTCTTCTCGATCGTTCGTTCTCTTTGAAATTTGTAGCGTTAGTTCAAGTGTATACATCTTAGTTATCCAAGTTTTCTTGCTCGTAATGGCGACAGCTGCAACAAGGACAGAGAATTATTAGTTAATCATATCACGGAAACCAAAATAGTAAATTTAATAATTAGTTCTCCCTTCATTTTCGTGCCCTGTATGTCTTATGAATAAGGTAATGAATTGGGTTGTTTATCTGTTGTTGATATTTTTTCGAATATTGAGTAGGCATCACGTTGAGTGGTACGAGCAAAAAGTCGACCAACCCGAGCCTACTGGCCTTGGCAAGATTTACACCTGTTTTGGCGTCAACCATTACAACGAAAAAAGTGGTTAGAAGAGAGACGGGGCAAGAGACGGTCGGTCCTGAGTCGGCCGACCAAGTTGCTTCTTCTGAGAGCCCCGAAAGACGGCCGTCAAAGAGGCTTCTCCCGAAAACAGTGGATCTTGCTCCGAGCGAGGACAGGGTTGCAATGGACCCATCAACCCTGTTCAAGGAGGGGGGCTATTGACGATCGCAGAAGCCCGAGAGCGGAGGTGTTGGTTGACCCTTCGCAACGGCCCCCGAAAGAAAGGAGAGGAGGCACCCTAGCGGGAGAGGAAGGTCTTCCCCTGACAGCGTCGGAGCTTGAGAGGCTCATGGGTATGTAAGAAATTCCTTTTGATTTCTAGTGGCGTAGTAGCTTGACATTTCTTTTAAATGCATATGTGTCAATCGAAACGAAAAATGTCGAAGGCGGTGGGCCATCGAGAGATATGGTCGACTTGGTTCTCGTCGTTGTCGTTGGGCCCATTGATGTGATCATCCCTCCTTTTTCGTCGATCAACTCGGGCGAAAGCTCTCAGCAGGAACAAACCGTGCGCCAGAGACTCGCCCCCAGTTCCGTGGCATGCTAGGTGCAGGAGATGGCAGAGGTTCTGCACCCGACAAGTGAAAACCCTGACGACCCATCCGCGCTAGGGTGGCTGGCTTGTTACGAGAATTTGGAGGCCGCTTCTCAACAAAAGTAAGTCGTTGTTGCCCAACTAGAGGAGATAGTGTCACTCTGAGGTTCCCTGAACGACATCGGTGCCGAGATGGGATCCATCTGCGACTCGGCGGTTCTGAGTCAATTCCACAGTGAGGGCGGCCAAGTGAAGTAGATTAGGTTTGGTGGAGAGATGNGACGAAGGATGTCGAAGGCGGTAGGCCATCGAGAGATATGGTCGACTTGGTTCTCGTCATTGTCGTTGGGCCCATTGATGTGATCATCCCTCCTTTTTCGTCGATCGACTCGGGCGAAAGCTCTCAACAGGAACAAACCGTGCGCCAGAGACTCGCCCCCAGATCCGTGGCATGCTAGGTGCAGGAGATGGCAGAGGTTCTGCACCCGACAAGTGAAAACCCTGCCGACCCATCCGCGCTAGGGTGGCTGGCTTGTTACGAGAATTTGGAGGCCGCTTCTCAACAAAAGTAAGCCGTTGTTGCCCAACTAGAGGAGATAGCGTCACTCTGAGGTTCCCTGAACGACATCGGTGCCGAGATGGGATCCATCTGTGACTCGGCGGTTCTGAGTCAATTCCACAGTGAGGGCGGCCAAGTGAAGTAGATTAGGTTTGGTGGAGAGATGGTCATCTAGAGGTTGCTTAAGAAGAGGTGTGTCTCATCTGAAGCCATGGAGGACCCTTTTGTTAAGCACTTCGTCTGAAACCTGTAATAATGCTAGTTGTAACAAAATAATATTTTGGAGAAATTTGAAACGACGAGATGTGACACTTATCTTTGTGTGCCCTTCGATCTATGTGTCTGCCATATACAGAGGGTTAGAGGTCGCACTTTCTAGCTTTTGCACTCTATTATCTGAGTTCTCCGATTTTTCATTTTCTATTTCTTCTTCTTTCTGCCTCTCGTTCTTTTTGTTCGACTGTAATGACTCTAAAGTATTCTCTGGTTCTCTTTGGTACCGTGTCGGCGGCCAATTCATCATTCCTGGCGGACCGAGAGGTGGAGAACCTTCAGGAGTAGTATGTATCGGGTACCCAGATTACTCTCCAAAGGATGTCAACAGCAAGGCACCCGACAGATGACTTAACCCTGATCTACTGTCTACCGGGATTAGTTTAAGTACAGTCTCCGGCTGCCCTTATGGCCGAAGCTCAAGAGCGTGCTTACCAAGTACAGGGTAATTCCGACCCAAGTTCTATCTAACTCCGTCGCGGCCATCATGACCTTCATCTATTTTGTCATCGTTTTAGTATCCCCTATTCGATCGACCATTACTTCTCCTTTAAGGTCGAAAAAAAGGGGTTTGTCATGTTAGGAGAAAGCTTCGCTTGCTCGATGTTGAAAACAAGGGCGAAAGAAATTCTTAATTGGCTCTATGTCCAGTGACTGGGAGATTGTCACCCGCTCGCAGGAGGTGGCAGTCAATAAGTCAACGCCTTATCAGCTGATTTGTAAGCCGTCCACAAGGTGCTAGAAGAGAGTCCAATGTCGGTCCCCCAATTATTGTGGAAAGGATGGTGAATCAGCTAATGGAAGGGAAGATGACCCCAGGTGATTGGAGGGTTCCAGACGACAAAGAGGCCGTCAGAGCAAAAGCGGGAGAGGAAAAGCAAAGGTGAAAGTTGAAGGTTGATCTCTCCCGACAGACCATCATGGCAAGTACCACTCTCGATATCGTGGGGCCTGGTATTGGGCGAAACATAACCTCTGCTTTTGAGACCACTGCAGTCATTCAAGCTAAGACAACCTAAGAGAATCATAATTGTGCAATCTCACTCGATTATTACAAGGCAAAGTTAGGGAGCGAGAATGGGCTCCAAGGAAACTCAAAAGAAGATTACAGTTGTAGATCCCTCCTCCGTTGCACCAGACAAAAATGGCAGTCGCTTCTCCGCGGGATGCCCGGCCCGATGCCACCTGCCTGCCTTTGATTAAGAGGTCCAGGGCAGCTGAGCCTCCTTCTGACACTCTTGTCGGTTCCACTTCGGGGGGCTTTGCTTCTTCTTCTGATTCTGAATCCTTGTAGTCTTCGGAGGAGGTAACCATCCACCGAGAAGGGAAAGAGCCAATAGAGAATGCTGACGTTCTGGCCCTCCCATCTTTAAAGAGAAAACGGTCTGACCCTGCCTGGCGCTCGCCGGAAGAGGGTGAAGGATAGCTATGAATGAGTGTTGATGACCGATTCAGCCTGTTGAACGTCTCGAAGGACTAGCAACACTCAGCATATGTCGCCTCTTCTAGTGGAAATGACATGGTCTTCAGTGCTTCAGCAGAGTTCAAGGGGTCTCTTTTGAGGGGCTTCTCGAGTGCGCCGCCCGCTCGCACCTGGAAGCGATTCAGGCTTCTCATTCCTTGGGACTTGCTTTCATGAAAAAGGAGGGTTCCTTGAGAACAACCAAGGAAAGCTTGTTAAAGTCCCAGGAAGAGATTGTCCGCCTGACCAATGATCTCCATAGGGCTCGTGACGACCGAGACCTAGCTAGGCTGGAGCAACGACAATCGAACAGAGGGAGAAGAAGTTCGTCAAACTTAGGGGGAGATTGGAGTCGCTCGTCCCTTGCAAGGAGTTGGCAAAACACCTTAGGCTGTGGGTCGAGTATGTTATCGAACAGTTCATTCACCACAGCTTAGTCAACCTGAAGTTTTCCGAACCAGGCGAGTTTAGTGCTTTGAACCCCGACCGTCCTGCAGATCTCTCGGAGGAAAGTGATGGCTCAGATAGTGGGAGTGAATCTTCTGGCAACCAAAGTGAGGACCGATCGGCTACTCGGTAGCGCATCAGTTCCGTGAGCGTCTTTATTTTCCTCTTTTTCTATTTCCTTTTATCCTTAAAGCTTGTTAGCATTATACAAAAATACTTATAATTCTTCCTCTGTATTAATGAAAAAAAACTTTTCACCTTTTCACAATTACCGTCATCAATCGGGTTGTAAAAAATAAATTATTTTACCTAAAACTTTGGCGGAGATTTGTTCTCGGGCTGGTAGCCCAGGGATTCCGCGAAATCAATTTAATCATAATGACTCAGTCGGTTAACTCTTATTTCTTCCGGGTGCTCACGTCGTGTCGTCCATTTGAGTGGACATCGGTCTCGATCGATCTTTTTTTCTCACGACCGATATTTTCGTCACCTGAGAGGGTGATGACTAAGGTTTTTGCAGTAACTTTCGCTTCCCTTTTGTGAATCTTGTCGTTATCGGGAAGAGAGCCACCCCTAGATAATCTACTGTACAAACTCCACGTCGATCCATGGCCAGAAGGCATCCGAGTTTTCCGACCGACAATACAACAGCCGATTGTCCATTATTTAGGGTAATCGATTTCTTTGGAATCGCTGGGTCTCTTAGTAGTCATGCGGTCGTTTCTTTGGACCTCCTAGGGACTTGCCCCATTTTTCATCTGTTAGTGTCGTCTGAGGGTCCACTTAAAACTTACAAGGGTTTCCTGCATCTCTCTCGCAAATCATGCTACTAGTCGGCAGGAAAAAATGCCTCGAGCTCCCCGACTCGTGGATCTTTTGAGGTTGTCTGAACCGAGGGATGGCTCGACTTTTTAATCTTCTTGCAACCTCCCACATATCGCATTTAGTGTTCGGCCTGCCGTAAGTTCCCCGAGTTTATCAAGCAACGTTTAGAACATACCTGGTCAGGCTCAGCTCCTCGAGTATTGGGAATGGGCCCATAGAATTAATATCTTTTCGAGGTAAGAGGCAATTCCAAAGGCTGTTTGACTTTACATCTCTTGCCTTTTTCAAGAAATCAACTGTTGAGACGTCCATTCAATGCACCGAGCTGTCATTATTAGGTGAACCCTTCGCAAACTTTTCAGTGGATGGGCTCCACTTCAAGTTGTTGACCCTCCCCACTATATAAAGGGGGAGGAAGTTTTTTATCTTCTCACATTCTAATTATGTGTGTTGGCTCTGCAAAAATTTGGCGAGTTTGGTCGACTCTTTTGCTCGGCGGGAGGTGAAGGTGATTTTCCGTTGACAGGTGCTGAGGGTCCTCAGAGGCCCACACCTCTTCAGCTTCTTTTTCTTCGAGTTGTGTGTCAAGGGGAGGGATTTTCTTCGAGTAGGGAGTCAAACGTCACCTGAGTCAAGGTAGACACCTGTCGGCCGTTTTTTTTTTAACTTTCGTGATTTGAAAAAGTGGATGAATAATTTAAATATAAATATAACCTTTTTTATTTTTAAATGTAACATTTTAATTTTAAAATATGTGAGACCAAACGGGTCTCACATTTAAATAGTTTAGATGATTGAATACAATACTACAGGTAATACACTTATTCCGAAGAATAAATATATCACTTGTAATAGGGATTCAATCACATAGACTAAAGAATTTGTGACATTCATATTGGTCTGCGAAATATTTTATAAAAAGGCCAACAAGTTCCCCTACCTAACATAAAAAATTAGATAGAGTTTATTTTATCTGGGTTTCTGGTTCCCTATAGAGGCAAGCCCCTATAGTTAACCACATCTTAAACGATTGAAATCACTTAAGAAAACTCTCGATTAAGATCAGGTGGTTTTGCTTTCAAGATTTCAAAGTTTAGGTTTTCACGATTGGACATGGGAAAATTAAATAGGAATGGCTCAAAATAGGAACAATTATTTAAGGAATTCAAAGAGAATAAAAGTAGGAGATATCACAGAACTGGGGAAAACCCCGGTGAACTCCCAACTATCCTAATGTTCGGCTTTATGTCTTTGAAGTGATGATTATTTGATATTTCAATCCTGCAAATTATTTAGGATTTAGGACTTATGTTTACACAATATCAAATTGTGTAAATAGCCTAAAAAGATAGGAGAATTTATACCGTACCGTATGGTAACCTCGGAATTCTAAAGCGTTAAGACTTATAATTGTACAACTGAGTTGTGCAAAAAGCCTAAAAAGTGACCTTATGAGTTGTTATTTAAACTAAAGAAGGTAATAGGTGATGTGAATATGTTTATATGATGTGTTTTTATGTTTATTTGTTGCAGATCCACTTTGAAGTTGTTCCTTGTCGTGCCACCCACGATGTTTGCTCCAAGCTTCTCGTAGTAGCACCTCCTGGTTTAGTTTTAGTTTTGAAAATGCACCTAGTCACTAGGTTATTCTAAACTAAGGCATAGTACAAAAACTAAGCAGTAAAACATGCAGTGTGAAAAAAAAGTAANGGTCTAATAATTTGCATGATTTATATAACTCCACCTTTTTCGCATTTATTTCTTGAAGGCTTCTTAAGAAAATCTTCCTATATAAAGATGTATCTCATCACCTAATCATATGCTTATACTTTATATCTCTAACTCACATCAACAAAGAACAGATATTTGACATAACTAAAAGTTAATTTCTTGTGATTATCTTTATGCAATCATGAATATGGTACAAACGAAAATGGTAAAATAATAAAGTTCATCTTAGGATATTATAATAAAGACATGTATCTATTTTATAATAAAAGATATAATAAAAAAATTGAAAATAGATACATACGCATATATGAGATGTACATATGGATATATGATCTCATTAATAAAAACAAACCCAATGAACTCAAAAATTAATTAAGATGAATTATGCAAATTTTAAATTTACAAGATACATAAAATTTTAATTTTCATAATTATTTAAAAGAATTTTTCATCAACAAATTCTTTGAATTATTTATGCAACTATTTCTCTCTATAAGGTCCTTTTTATAAATTAGCATAACAAGAAATCAACAACAAAAGCAAAATCAAACCGAGCTCAATCATTTATAAAAGCAAAAATATCAATAGATAATTCATCTAAAATTACTTTTTTTTTAATTGCTTGATTGATTTATCTTACTATAATAGGCATGATAGGTTCAATTTCACGTTCAGGCACATATCTAATCTCAATTAAAAATTTAGGTTCAAATATGATTCATGGCCAATTTCACTTTCAATATGTAATTTTGATTCACGTTCAAATGTAGATTTGGATACATGAACATGGACAAATGTAAATGCTAATTTTGATTCAATAAAATCATGTGTGGATGCATATTGCAATGAATCATGGTTCTCATTAAAAACATCACTGAAAGAAGCATCATGAACTATAATTTCTTTGATAAGATTAAATTCAACCATACATTATTATTATACTGGTGTAATTAATAAATTTTAGAGGTAGTATTGATTTTCGGGGAAATTAATTATAAGTAAGTAGGTCATAATTGACATGATCGTGATATTCCTCAATATCCAAAGAAATGTATAAAACCTCTTGTAATATTTTTTGTGAACCGTAGCTTACTTAATTCCAAATATCTAACTTAAGTCCTTTAATGAAACAAATAATGACAATATAAAAATTTAAGGACAAACAGGATTTAGATAGAGCGTCTATAAAACTTGTCTAACACTCAAGCACATCATAATCACCATATTTGGAATATTTAAATTAATCATGTTGATGATACATCTAACCACAACGAAAAAAATTGCTCAAATTTATGTTTTATATCAGCCCATGCAAATTTGGAAGCAACACATCTCCAAAACGATTGAAATGTCTTAAAAATTTTGATTTAGCATATTAAATTTTAGAAATCAGATAGATTATATCTTTCAAAAAATCCTCCACATCATTGATCCAAAGTAAGACTATTCGTCTATCAAATGTAAATATATAGCTGTGAACCTCATGATAATCATTTTATAGTTGTATAGTACCAAAAATTAAAAGATTTTGTTTAAATTGCATTAGTTATTAATTTGTTTAATTACTTAGCTGGTTGGCCTGATGATGCAACTTTAATTTTAATACTAATTGATGTTGGATGTCTGAAGATCTGGGTTTATTAAGGTAACTAGATGGTGTAATAAATGAAATCATACAAACTTGATTTGAAATTCACAGGTCAACAAATCATCAATTATAACAATAACTTGCCTTCATGATGTAAGCCCATAATTACAAAAAAGGTGCATACTTTAATGACGACCCAAATCAAAGAACTACAATGAGAAATTGAAAGTTAGGAGCATGCAAAAAAAAAAAATTGGACTAGAACTACAGAGAGTGATAATAGAATGTTGATATTGTAATTGGCATCATAAATTACACAGAAGTCACAAATAAAATCCATGTTGAAGAATAAAAGTAGATCATAGAGCAAGTAAGGGTATGGGATTAATCATGCTTGAGTAGATATTGTGGGGAATTAAACTTTGCATAGTTGATGTACACTATGCCACATAAAGAAGGAATGCAAGTGTGTGCGACGTTGAATGCATAAAAGGATGACATCAATGACTGGATAGCAAACAAAGAGACAAAAGATAGGAGTAGATAAATGAAACATAATGGATGCGGATAGAATTGCAACCAGGAACATGAAGCTAGAGTGAAAGTTATCCTATGCCATGTTAGAATGGAGAGATTGCTAAAGATTAAATCTTTACTAAATTTTCACATCAGTACTAATATATTTATGCTGATATATAAGCAAGAGAAAAGAACAATTAAATAAAATACAACAAAATAGAATATCCTTAATAATGAGAAATATTATAAATTTATAATAATATATAGTAGAAATTCCTACTATAAATAAATTAGCATGCGTCGTGATTTAGATATGCAAATACAACTAAAAAAATCAAGCATGCTGATAAAATTAATAAGAAACAATATAAATGAAACAATTCACCATGCAGAGAAAATCAATTCTAACGTTGATACAAGGAGATGATTTCTGCACAAGTTCTTAGTTCACAATGCCACACTCTTGAAAGAATAAGCATGTAACTCAATACTCAAGATTGAACAAAAGTTTGAACTTCTCATCAAGTAAAAGTTCCATTCATAGACCTCAGATTTATACAAATCAAAATAAACCATATGTTGAATATGAACTTGTCTTTTTGTGAGCACACCCCGAGAGTTGGGATAGAAATAGACAATAGAAATAGAAAGAGAAAATGAGAGAGAGCGCACGGTAATTAGGCCAGAGAGTGTCCCTTTATTCCTCTTGAGACCGCCTATTTAAAGAGGTCTACTCAGTACAATTAAAGAATGTGGAACCATTGTGGTAACCATCCTTAATAGAATGAATGCGTATAATTTGAATTAATAACCGTCGCAATATTGACAGAGAATAACGGTTTATAATGACTTATGAATTTAATGAGTGTTGTTGACCGGTATGAATTTAATGAGTGTTGTTGGCCGATAAATGACTAATCATATCGGTCGGTCGTTTGGAATTCGCCTATGCCGAGAGGGCGCAATCGGTTGGTCTAACAATGGTTGTTCATTTTGTAGAGAGGAATGGCTGATAGGCTCTGCGAGACCTGTTGTTTGGTCGATTGGTCGACCAATAGGTCAATTTGTTTTGTCAGGTGAGTCGTGGCTCACTTGTTGCTTGGGTCAAGTCTTACAGGGTCTGTATCTCGTCTGTCTGGTCAATTTATCACCTTATCTCCCCTCTCGCAAGGTCTAGGGGGGATCTTTTTGTTGCTTATGGGGGATATCTGACGAGATTCGTTGCCGAAATGATTTGCGTCTCATCCTTGGAGAATCTTGTCGCTATCGATTGTGGAACCATCTTCGGAGCTTTAACATATCTTAGGCTTAGAGACGCGGCTTCTCATGTTTAGCGTTGAATTGTTGGTTGATCGCTTACCTCAAAGATAAGCTTTGTCTTCTCGATCGTTCGTTCTCTTTGAAATTTGTAGCGTTAGTTCAAGTGTATACATCTTAGTTATCCAAGTTTTCTTGCTCGTAATGGCGACAGCTGCAACAAGGATAGAGAATTATTAGTTAATCATATCACGGAAACCAAAATAGTAAATTTAATAATTAGTTCTCCCTTCATTTTCGTGCCCTGTATGTCTTATGAATAAGGTAATGAATTGGGTTGTTTATCTGTTGTTGATATTTTTTCGAATATTGAGTAGGCATCACGTTGAGTGGTACGAGCAAAAAGTCGACCAACCCGAGCCTACTGGCCTTGGCAAGATTTACACCTGTTTTGGCGTCAACCATTACAACGAAAAAAGTGGTTAGAAGAGAGACGGGGCAAGAGACGGTCGGTCCTGAGTCGGCCGACCAAGTTGCTTCTTCTGAGAGCCCCGAAAGACGGCCGTCAAAGAGGCTTCTCCCGAAAACAGTGGATCTTGCTCCGAGCGAGGACAGGGTTGCAATGGACCCATCAACCCTGTTCAAGGAGGGGGGCTATTGACGATCGCAGAAGCCCGAGAGCGGAGGTGTTGGTTGACCCTTCGCAACGGCCCCCGAAAGAAAGGAGAGGAGGCACCCTAGCGGGAGAGGAAGGTCTTCCCCTGACAGCGTCGGAGCTTGAGAGGCTCATGGGTATGTAAGAAATTCCTTTTGATTTCTAGTGGCGTAGTAGCTTGACATTTCTTTTAAATGCATATGTGTCAATCGAGACGAAGGATGTCGAAGGCGGTAGGCCATCGAGAGATATGGTCGACTTGGTTCTCGTCATTGTCGTTGGGCCCATTGATGTGATCATCCCTCCTTTTTCGTCGATCGACTCGGGCGAAAGCTCTCAACAGGAACAAACCGTGCGCCAGAGACTCGCCCCCAGATCCGTGGCATGCTAGGTGCAGGAGATGGCAGAGGTTCTGCACCCGACAAGTGAAAACCCTGCCGACCCATCCGCGCTAGGGTGGCTGGCTTGTTACGAGAATTTGGAGGCCGCTTCTCAACAAAAGTAAGCCGTTGTTGCCCAACTAGAGGAGATAGCGTCACTCTGAGGTTCCCTGAACGACATCGGTGCCGAGATGGGATCCATCTGTGACTCGGCGGTTCTGAGTCAATTCCACAGTGAGGGCGGCCAAGTGAAGTAGATTAGGTTTGGTGGAGAGATGGTCATCTAGAGGTTGCTTAAGAAGAGGTGTGTCTCATCTGAAGCCATGGAGGACCCTTTTGTTAAGCACTTCGTCTGAAACCTGTAATAATGCTAGTTGTAACAAAATAATATTTTGGAGAAATTTGAAACGACAAGATGTGACACTTATCTTTGTGTGCCCTTTGATCTATGTGTCTGCCATATACAGAGGGTTAGGGGTCGCACTTTCTAGCTTTTGCACTTTGTTATTTGAGTTCTCCGATTTTTCATTTTCTATTTCTTCTTCTTTCTGCCTCTCGTTCTTTTTGTTCGACTGTAATGANGAGATGTGACACTTATCTTTGTGTGCCCTTCGATCTATGTGTCTGCCATATACAGAGGGTTAGAGGTCGCACTTTCTAGCTTTTGCACTCTATTATCTGAGTTCTCCGATTTTTCATTTTCTATTTCTTCTTCTTTCTGCCTCTCGTTCTTTTTGTTCGACTGTAATGACTCTAAAGTATTCTCTGGTTCTCTTTGGTACCGTGTCGGCGGCCAATTCATCATTCCTGGCGGACCGAGAGGTGGAGAACCTTCAGGAGTAGTATGTATCGGGTACCCAGATTACTCTCCAAAGGATGTCAACAGCAAGGCACCCGACAGATGACTTAACCCTGATCTACTGTCTACCGGGATTAGTTTAAGTACAGTCTCCGGCTGCCCTTATGGCCGAAGCTCAAGAGCGTGCTTACCAAGTACAGGGTAATTCCGACCCAAGTTCTATCTAACTCCGTCGCGGCCATCATGACCTTCATCTATTTTGTCGTCGTTTTAGTATCCCCTATTCGATCGACCATTACTTCTCCTTTAAGGTCGAAAAAAAGGGGTTTGTCATGTTAGGCGAAAGCTTCGCTTGCTCGATGTTGAAAACAAGGGCGGAAGAAATTCTTAATTGGCTCTATGTCCAGTGACTGGGAGATTGTCACCCGCTCGCAGGAGGTGGCAGTCAATAAGCCAACGCCTTATCAGCTGATTTGTAAGTCGTCCACAAGGTGCTAGAAGAGAGTCCAATGTCGGTCCCCCAATTATTGTGGAAAGGATGGTGAATCAGCTAATGGAAGGGAAGATGACCCCAGGCGATTGGAGGGTTCCAGACGACAACGAGGCCGTCAGAGCAAAAGCGGGAGAGGAAAAGCAAAGGTGAAAGTTGAAGGTTGATCTCTCCCGACAGACCATCATGGCAAGTACCACTCTCGATATCGTGGGGCCTGGTATTGGGCGAAACATAACCTCTGCTTTTGAGACCACTGCAGTCATTCAAGCTAAGACAACCTAAGAGAATCATAATTGTGCAATCTCACTCGATTATTACAAGGCAAAGTTAGGGAGCGAGAATGGGCTCCAAGGAAACTCAAAAGAAGATTACAGTTGTAGATCCCTCCTCCGTTGCACCAGACAAAAATGGCAGTCTCTTCTCCGCGGGATGCCTGGCCCGATGCCACCTGCCTGCCTTTGATTAAGAGGTTCAGGGCAGCTGAGCCTCCTTCTGACACTCTTGTCGGTTCCACTTCGGGGGGCTTTGCTTCTTCTTCTGATTCTGAATCCTTGTCGTCTTCGGAGGGGGTAACCATCCACCGAGAAGGGAAAGAGCCAATAGAGGATGCTGACGTTCTGGCCCTCCCATCTTTAAATAGAAAACGGTCTGACCCTGCCTGGCGCTCGTCGGAAGAGGGTGAAGGATGGCTATGAATGAGTGTTGATGACCGATTCAGCCTGTTGAACGTCTCGAAGGACTAGCAACACTCAGCATATGTNGCTTCTCCGCGGGATGCCCGGCCCGATGCCACCTGCCTGCCTTTGATTAAGAGGTCCAGGGCAGCTGAGCCTCCTTCTGACACTCTTGTCGGTTCCACTTCGGGGGGCTTTGCTTCTTCTTCTGATTCTGAATCCTTGTAGTCTTCGGAGGAGGTAACCATCCACCGAGAAGGGAAAGAGCCAATAGAGAATGCTGACGTTCTGGCCCTCCCATCTTTAAAGAGAAAACGGTCTGACCCTGCCTGGCGCTCGCCGGAAGAGGGTGAAGGATAGCTATGAATGAGTGTTGATGACCGATTCAGCCTGTTGAACGTCTCGAAGGACTAGCAACACTCAGCATATGTCGCCTCTTCTAGTGGAAATGACATGGTCTTCAGTGCTTCAGCAGAGTTCAAGGGGTCTCTTTTGAGGGGCTTCTCGAGTGCGCCGCCCGCTCGCACCTGGAAGCGATTCAGGCTTCTCATTCCTTGGGACTTGCTTTCATGAAAAAGGAGGGTTCNGGAGTTCAAGGGGTCTCTTTTGAGGGGCTTCTCGAGTGCGTCGCCCGCTCGCACCTGGAAGCGATTCAGGCTTCTCATTCCTTGGGACTTGCTTTCATGAAAAAGGAGGGTTCCTTGAGAACAACCAAGGAAAGCTTGTTAAAGTCCCAGGAAGAGATTGTCCGCCTGACCAATGATCTCCATAGGGCTCGTGACGACCGAGACCTAGCTAGGCTGGAGCAACGACAATCGAACAGAGGGAGAAGAAGTTCGTCAAACTTAGGGGGAGATTGGAGTCGCTCGTCCCTTGCAAGGAGTTGGCAAAACACCTTAGGCTGTGGGTCGAGTATGTTATCGAACAGTTCATTCACCACAGCTTGGTCGACCTGAAGTTTTCCGAACCAGACGAGTTTAGTGCTTTGATCCCCGACCGTCCTGCTGATCTCTCGGAGGAAAGTGATGGCTCAAATAGTGGGAGTGAATCTTCTGGCAACCAAAGTGAGGACCGATCGGCTACTCGGTAGCGCATCAGTTCCGTGAGCGTCTTCATTTTCCTCTTTTTCTATTTCCTTTTATCCTTAAAGCTTGTTAGCATTATACAAAAATACTTATAATTCTTCCTCTGTATTAATGAAAAAAAACTTTTCACCTTTTCACAATTACCGTCATCAATCGGGTTGTAAAAAATAAATTATTTCACCTAAAACATTGGCGGAGATTTGTTCTCGGGCTGGCAGCCCATGGATTCCGCGAAATCAATTTAATCATAATGACTCAGTCGGTTAACTCTTATTTCTTCCGAGCGCTCACGTCGTGTCGTCCATTTGAGTGGACATCAGTCTCGATCGATCTTTTTTTCTCACGACCGATATTTTCGTCACCTGAGAGGGTGATGACTAAGGTTTTTGCAGTGACTTTCGCTTCCCTTTTGTGAATCTTGTCGTTATCGAGAAGAGAGCCACCCCTAGATAATCTACTGTACAAACTCCACGTCGATCCATGGCTAGAAGGCATCCGAGTTTTCCGATCGACAATACAACAGCCGATTGTCCATTATTTAGGGTAATCAATTTCTTTGGAATCGCTGGGTCTCTTAGTAGTCATGCGGTCGTTTCTTTGGACCTCCTAGGGACTTGCCCCATTTTTCATCTGTCAGTGTCGTCTGAGGGTCCACTTAAAACTTACAAGGGTTTCCTGCATCTCTCTCGCAAATCATGCTACTAGTCAGCAGAAAAAAATGCCTCGAGCTCCCCGACTCGTGGATCTTTTGAGGTTGTCTGGACCGAGGGATGGCTCGACTTTTTAATCTTCTTGCAACCTCCCACATATCGCATTTAGTGTTCAGCCTGCCGTAAGTTCCCCGAGTTTATCAAGCAACGTTTAGAACATACCTGGTCAGGCTCAGCTCCTCGAGTATTGGGAATGGGCCCATAGAATTAATATCTTTTCGAGGTAAGAGGCAATTCCAAAGGCTGCTTGACTTTACATCTCTTTCCTTTTTCAAGAAATCAACTGTTGAGACGTCCATTCAATGCACCGAGCTGTCATTATTAGGTGAACCCTTCGCAAACTTTTCAGTGGATGGGCTCCACTTCAAGTTGTTGACCCTCCCCACTATATAAAGGGGGAGGAAGTTTTTTATCTTCTCACCTTCTAATTATGTGTGTTGGCTCTGCAAAAATTTGGCGAGTTTGGTCGACTCTTTTGCTCGGCGGGAGGTGAAGGTGATTTTCCGTTGACAGGTGCTGAGGGTCCTCCGAGGCCCACACCTCTTCAGCTTCTTTTTCTTCGAGTTGTGTGTCAAGGGGAGGGATTTTCTTCGAGTAGGGAGTCAAACGTCACCTGAGTCAAGGTAGACACCTGTCGGCCGTTTTTTTTTTAACTTTCGTGATTTGAAAAAGTGGATGAATAATTTAAATATAAATATAACCTTTTTTATTTTTAAATGTAACATTTTAATTTTAAAATATGTGAGACCAAACGGGTCTCACATTTAAATAGTTTAGATGATTGAATACAATACTACAGGTAATACACTTATTCCGAAGAATAAATATATCACTTGTAATAGGGATTCAATCACATAGACTAAAGAATTTGTGACATTCATATTGGTCTGCGAAATATTTTATAAAAAGGCCAACAAGTTCCCCTACCTAACATAAAAAATTAGATAGAGTTTATTTTATCTGGGTTTCTGGTTCCCTATAGAGGCAAGCCCCTATAGTTAACCACATCTTAAACGATTGAAATCACTTAAGAAAACTCTCGATTAAGATCAGGTGGTTTTGCTTTCAAGATTTCAAAGTTTAGGTTTTCACGATTGGACATGGGAAAATTAAATAGGAATGGCTCAAAATAGGAACAATTATTTAAGGAATTCAAAGAGAATAAAAGTAGGAGATATCACAGAACTGGGGAAAACCCCGGTGAACTCCCAACTATCCTAATGTTCGGCTTTATGTCTTTGAAGTGATGATTATTTGATATTTCAATCCTGCAAATTATTTAGGATTTAGGACTTATGTTTACACAATATCGGATTGTGTAAATAGCCTAAAAAGATAGGAGAATTTATACCGTACCGTATGGTAACCTCGGAATTCTAAAGCGTTAAGACTTATAATTGTACAACTGAGTTGTGCAAAAAGCCTAAAAAGTGACCTTA
This sequence comes from Phalaenopsis hybrid cultivar, assembly GCA_002079205.1. Classification (NCBI taxonomy): domain Eukaryota; kingdom Viridiplantae; phylum Streptophyta; class Magnoliopsida; order Asparagales; family Orchidaceae; genus Phalaenopsis; species Phalaenopsis hybrid cultivar. The sequence continues at coordinate 72,636 of JXCR01140400.1, forward strand.
TGAGTTGTTATTTAAACTAAAGAAGGTAATAGGTGATGTGAATATGTTTATATGATGTGTTTTTATGTTTATTTGTTGCAGATCCACTTTGAAGTTGTTCCTTGTCGTGCCACCCACGATGTTTGCTCCAAGCTTCTCGTAGTAGCACCTCCTGGTTTAGTTTTAGTTTTGAAAATGCACCTAGTCACTAGGTTATTCTAAACTAAGGCATAGTACAAAAACTAAGCAGTAAAACATGCAGTGTGAAAAAAAAGTAACAATATACTGTACAGTAAAGAGGAAAGACAGTATAACATGCTGAAAGAAGAGTATAACGTGCTATAAAAAGTAGTATAACATGCTGGGAAAATAATATAACAGGCTATGAAAACAATATAACATGCTTTGAGATAAAATGCTATAATATAAATTAAACTTGTACACCTGGGAGGTTCATTGCTCATTTAAGTTTAGCTATTATGCGCTGTGTAAAAGAGAAAAGTATGACCTGAAAAAGACTCAACAGAAACAAGTAAATCGTTGGAAAAATGACAAATAAATAAAATATAATATCACATATAAAGGGCAAAAAATAGAAAATTTATATGTGATATTGGGATGTCCCAAATTGTCAGGAGGATTTGAGTGTAAGACAAACTCAAATCCCAGAGCATTGGGTTTCAGTTTTGGTCAAGTTAAGGTAAGAATTCATTATTTGATCTAATTAAATCAGTCATGAATCACAATCTAGTGCACCCTCGTGCCTAGTGTCCTAATCATTTCATGAAATGGGGTTAGATGTCTGGCTTCTTAGGATCATTTGAAAATTAGGAGGATGGACTCTTTCAAGGTGTGCTCCTAAGACCTAGGAAACCTACACTTTAGTTTAAACTTGAAGTTTCTTAAAGTGTCTAATTTCAACTAAGTGTCTTTCAACTAACCCTCAAACATCTTTAGATTAAGCTTAACTCATCATCGGGCTTCTAAAACCTAGGGGTAAACTTATAATTTTGGCAAAAGGGTTGTGAAGTGTGTTTCAAACCTAATTGGAGCAATTGAATTTAAGTTGATTCAAAGCTTGAGGTACTTAAGTGCAGGTCTACTAATATTTCCAATTCATGTCCCTAATTGTATCTAAACTCTCATTTTCTTCTAACCCCCAACTATTCTTCGAATTTATAATTTTATCTTTCATATGCAAAAAGGAACGGTAGATGGTTCACTATTCTATCCCTCCTTTAGGTTTTATCACCTCGAAGATCCAAATCTTATTTTTAATTTTATCTCCCTTTCTCTTTCCCTCATATTTCCCTTTTGACTGTGAATCATTTTTTAATATAATTAAATCAGAAATTCTCATTTTTAACTTGACCGTTAAAAAAAGAAAAAAAAATGAAACAAACGAAAAGGAGACCGATCCATTTTTTTTTTTAAACCAAGTCAAATCAGTGAAGCTTAAAATAAAATCATGAATGTATCGGTCTAAAACGTTTAAATTCGTTGAAAAGAAAAATGATCGGATCAATCCCGAGAAGGATATCCTTTCCAAATTACATATTAAGCAAGTTAAACATCTTACAAAGTGCATTTCAAAAATTTGAAAACTGCAGCATGAAAGCTCCCAAAAATTGCGGTAAAATAATACCAAATGAAGCCTCAGACTGTAGCTCAAATGCCACCAAAAACAGTCTCAAACATCTCCGAAAATCGATCTGTACAGAACAATAAAAGGCACGACAAATGGGAGAAGCCATCGAAATAAATTTGAATCATTTTAACTTCTAGATGAGCCACGAGCGTTGAAAAAAGAAACTTCAGCACTCAACCCAGCATACAGCTGAAAGTAAAGGTGAATGAAGAAAGCTCAAAGAACTTAAAAGAGGACAAAGCTTAAATTCCTTTCGAAAGAAACATATAGCGTTTAATCAACTCAAAAGCTCGACAAATAACCAGCTTTCAAAAGGGCATTTGCACCCTTCCAAATCGACGATCAATCGAGCCCACAGCAAAGCTTCGAGAGTTTTCAAACCTTTCATAAATAAAAGCTACATTAGTTCTCATTCTTTCAAAATAAAAGCTTCAATATTAAATATTCCGCAAAACGAATCATTTGAGAATACAGGTTGATGCCAACTAANTCTAGTGCACCCTCGTGCCTAGTGTCCTAATCATTTCATGAAATGGGGTTAGATGTCTGGCTTCTTAGGATCATTTGAAAATTAGGAGGATGGACTCTTTCAAGGTGTGCTCCTAAGACCTAGGAAACCTACACTTTAGTTTAAACTTGAAGTTTCTTAAAGTGTCTAATTTCAACTAAGTGTCTTTCAACTAACCCTCAAACATCTTTAGATTAAGCTTAACTCATCATCGGGCTTCTAAAACCTAGGGGTAAACTTATAATTTTGGCAAAAGGGTTGTGAAGTGTGTTTCAAACCTAATTGGAGCAACTGAATTTAAGTTGCTTCAAAGCTTGAGGGACCTAAGTGCAGGTCTACTAATATTTCCAATTCATGTCCCTAATTGTATCTAAACTCTCACTGTCTTCCAACCCCCAACTATTCTTCGAATTTATAATTTTATCTTTCATATGCAAAAAAGAACGGTAGATGGTTCACTATTCTATCCCCCCTTTAGATTTTATCACCTCGAAGATCCAAATCTTATTTTTAAATTTTCTCTCCCTTTCTCTTTCCCTCATATTTCCCTGAGACTGTAAATCATTTTTTAATATAATTAAATCAGAAATTCTCATTTTTAACTTGACCGTTAAAAAAAAACGAAACAAACGAAAAGGAGACCGATCCATTTTTTTTTTTTAAATCAAGCCAAATCAGTGAAGCTTAAAATAAAATCATGAATGTATCGGTCTAAAACGTTTAAATTCGTTGAAAATAAAAATGATCGGATCAATCCCGAGAAGGATATCATTTTCAAATTACATATTAAGCAAGTTAAACATCTTACAAAGTGCATTTCAAAAATTCGAAAACTGCAGCATGAAAGCTCCCAANGCAAAGCTTCGAGAGTTTTCAAATTTTCATAAATAAAAGCTACATTAGTTCTCATTCTTTCAAAATAAAAGCTTCAATATTAAATATTCCGCAAAANAAAAAGAAACCAATGACGAATCCGGCAGAACCTCCCCTTTCCCCAAAAGTTTCGGCTCCAAAACCTCCACAAATCTTCTCCACAGCACTTCCAAAAGGCCTCAAGCACACGAGATGAACAGAGCAAGAAAAATCAAACCAAGGAGATTTAGAGGAGATTTTGGCAGCACCTCCACCCTCTCCAAAAATTTTCGGCCAACACTCCTTCAAGCTTTGCCCAAGAGAAGGAAAGGCCTTCTCAACGCCTCAAATACACACACACAAAATGAAGAATTGAGACACAAAAATGGCAGCACCTCCCTCACTCAAAATAAAATTCGGCTAACCCTAGGAACTCCCCAAAATGGGGTTTTTATAGCAAAAGAGGGAGGAGGAAGAATATCATCCCTCACCTGGGCGGTGAGCCAAGCCAAGAGAAGCGACAAACCTNTCTCCAAAAAATTTCGGCCAACACTCCTCCTTCAAGCTTTGCCCAAGAGAAGGCAAGGCCTTCTCAACGCCTCAAATACACACACACAAAATGAAGAATCGAGACACAAAAATGACAGCACCTCCCTCACTCAAAATAAAATTCGGCTAACCCTAGGAACTCCCCAAAATGGGGTTTTTATAGCAAAAGAGGAGGAAGAATATCATCCCTCACCTGGGCGGTGAGCCAAGCCAAGAGAAGCGACAAACCTCGCGTGGGGAGAGGACGACAGAGGCGAAGCTTTGTCGCAGAGGAGCAGCTCGCGTGGCACGGTGCGGAAGCTTTTAGCCAGGGTTTCAGTGGGGACCGAAAGCTTCGGCCAACAGAGGAAAGAGGGTCGCTCGGCTAGGGCAGCGATCGGGATGGACCGCGAAAGGGAAGGGGGCTCGGTCGGTCTCGCGAGCGAAAGGAAGGGGCGGGACTCGCGAACAAGCGAGGGAGGCGTGCGTGAGTTTAGGGATTTAGATATTTAAGGTATTTTAAAAAAAGAAAATAAGGATTTTTTTNGAGAGGAGAGGCTAGGGCAGCGATCGGGATGGACCGCGAAAGGGAAGGGGGCTCGATCGGTCTCGCGAGCGAAAGGAAGGGGCGGGACTCGCGAACGAGAGAGGGAGGCGTGCGTGAGTTTAGGGATTTAGATATTTAAGGTATTTTAAAAAAAGAAAATAAGGATTTTTTTTTAAAATGTATATATATATATATATATATATATATCAATTTTTGTGCAATTTATTCATGTGCGGCGCCCTAAAAAAAATGAGTGTCCCCCTTAGGTAATTTCGACATTCCGGACTCACCGGCTCTGTCTGTTTTGCCGTCAAAGATCGTTTTGACGAATTCATTGATTTGCATGTCAATTTTCTCGTGTCAAAAATATGGCAATATGAGTGTCCTTTCCTACCAAAATTGGTATCCCGGACGCGTTGGCGCAATCCAATTTGTCGTCGGAAGNATCCTTTCCTACCAAAATTGGTATCCCGGACGCGTTGGCGCAATCCAATTTGTCGTCGGAGGTCATCCGAAGAAGCTCGCATTTTCACCCGTCCTTTAGGCTTAATTGAAGTTCGATTTCGTGCAATTTTGTACATTTAGTGTGTGTATGTGATGAAAAAGTCGTGACGATGTTTTCCTAAAGCTTAGAGTCCTATTAGGAGCTTTTACCTTGAGTCTTCACAAAATAGCCCATAACCGCTCATTCATAAGACGATGGTATTGTGTCATAAATGTTGGACATCAAAGAAAAATAGGAATTGGTTAGAATTTCTAAAAGGGTGGGTCATAATTCTAGTTTTCTAAGACGATCAATAGGAACTCCTAGAGCTAGATCCTAAGACCCCAAGAAAAACAAATGACCTAAAAAATGAGGTCAACAACACCCGGCCGAAAATCCTTCCCGTGGATGGATGTAATGGACTTCCGGTAATGGTGGAGGAGAGCCNCGGAAGTCATCCGAAGAAGCTTGCATTTTCACCCGTCCTTTAGGCTTAATTGAAGTTCGATTTCGTGCAATTTTGTACATTTGGTGTGTGTATGTGATGAAAAAGTTGTGACGATGTTTTCCTAAGGCTTAGAGTCCTATTAGGAGTTTTTCCCTTGAGTCTTCACAAAATAGCCCATAACCGCTCATTCATAAGACGATGGTATTGTGCCATAAATGTTGGACATCAAAGAAAAATAGGAATTGGTTAGAATTTCTAAAAGGGTGGGTCATAATTCTATTTTTCTAAGATGATCAATAGGAACTCCTAGAGCTAGATCCTAAGACCCTAAGAAAAACAAATGACCTAAAAAATGAGTTCAACAACACCCGGCCGAAAATCCTTCCCGTGGATGGATGTAATGGACTTCCGGTAATGGTGGAGGAGAGCCCATTCCTCAAGAGGACAATACGTCTGTTCGACTGTTGTTGCTGGAGGTTCGGAGGTTTTTGGATCCTTGGACCAAACGATCCAAGAGCAGGGCATGACACCTCCAGTGGCAATGGTTTCTCCTCTCGGTTTCTCCAACTGCTCCTCATCGCGAGAGAAGTGCAGGAGAGAGTGAGAGTCCGGGCGATGGCCCCCAACCATTTTTGCTCCGCTTGAATTCTGCTTCTGATTTGTAGTTAAGAAGCAACTAAATCCAAAAAAGCTTTGAATGGGGTTGAGCGACGAGAACGGGAAACGAAGTCGGAATTCTTGGAGAGAAGTCGGCTCACTTCCAACAAGGATCTCGGTCGTCGATGACTTTTCGCAGTGGACGTGATGATCTGTGGACGAAGCATAGATCCAACATGTTCCCAGGAAGGATCACATCCACCCGACGGTGCATTGCCTAGAGAGATGAAATTGTAGTATTCTTCTCTCGCTGGCCACGATGGTGTTACCAGGGATTTCTCTCGGATAATGTTGCTTGAAAAAGTCGAGCTCCTGGCAACCCACGTAGGGCCTTTGCCTTCCTGAAGTATTGTCTCCGTGAAAAGATAAAAAATATGTATCTGATATGTCTGTTAGTCGGATATGTCTTGCATCTTTCCATTGGAATGAATAAAATTATCTTTTATTTTTGCCATATTTTGTTTCCGCGCACCTTATTCTTTGTAATTCTTTATTGCTTGTGTATCGGTTATGCTGCTGCCGACAAACCGGCAACGTCTTTCCTAGAATTTCTCTTGGTTGAACCACTGCTTGATTGATAGGAACAATCGTTCGACGGAGTTTGGTCTGACCTAGTTCCCTGTGTGTTTTAGGGGGCCGAGGCATTGAAATAACAATTAGTTTACCTTTTATTGCATCGATCAAAATTAAAAGAAGTAACGATACTTCCCTTTGTGCATACAAGAAATACATTCAGGAAAAAAAAAATTCTAAGGAAAAAACTTCAAGTCGTCTTCGCTCCATGTCCGCAGGAGCTCCTTCCCGACATATGTATTTAGTTAATACGCCCCAGGAAAGACGCGTTGGCTAACTATATAAGGCCCGTTGCAAGTCTGGTCTAACTTACGAACCGCCTGTCCACGAGCTGCTTGGTCGGCCTTCTTAAAGACTAGATCACCTGAGACGAAAATCTTCCCCCGAACATGTTTGTCAAATAACGAATGGTTTGCCTCTTAATCTCTTATCGAAGAGCTGAGTTGGCTCGAGTTTCCTCTGTAAGGTCGAGAGCTAACATTGCCCNGGGAGAGAGTGAGAGTCCGGGCGATGGCCCCCAACCATTTTTGCTCCGATTGAATTCTGCTTCTGATTTGTAGTTAAGAAGCAACTAAATCCAAAAAAGGTTTGAATGGGGTTGAGCGACGAGAACGGGAAACGAAGCCGGAATTCTTGGAGAGAAGTCGGCTCACTTCCAACAAGGATCTCGGTCGTCGATGACTTTTCGCAGTGGACGTGATGATCTGTGGACGAAGCATAGATCCAACATGTTCCTAGGAAGGATCACATCCACCCGACGGTGCATTGCTTAGAGAGATGAACTTGTAGTATTCTTCTCTCGCTGGCCACGATGGTGTTACCAGGGATTTCTCTCGGATAATGATGCTTGAAAAAGTCGAGCTCCTGGCAACCCACGTAGGGCCTTCGCCTTCCTGAAGTATTGTCTCCGTGAAAAGATAAAAAATATGTATCTGATATGTCTGTTAGTCGGATATGTCTTGCATCTTTCCATTGGAATGAATAAAATTATCTTTTATTTTTGCCATATTTTGTTTCCGCGCACCTTATTCTTTGTAGTTCTTTATTGCTTGTGTATCGGTTATGCTGCTGCCGACAAACCGGCAGCGTCTTTCCTAGAATTTCTCTTGGTTGAACCACTGCTTGATTGATAAGAACAATCGTTCGACGGAGTTTGGTCTGACCTAGTTCCCTGTGTGTTTTAGGGGGCTGAGGCATTGAAATAACAATTAGTTTACCTTTTATTGCATCGATCAAAATTATAAGAAGTAACGACACTTCCCTTTGTGCATACAAGAAATACATTCAGGAAAAAAAAATTCTAAGGAAAAAACTTCAAGTCGTCTTCGCTCCATGTCCGCAGGAGCTCCTTCCCGGCATATGTATTTAGTTAATACGCCCCAGGAAAGACGTGTTGGCTAACTATATAAGGCCCATTGCAAGTCTGGTCTAACTTACGAACCGCCTGTCCACGAGCTGCTTGATCGGCCTTCTTAAAGACTAGATCACCTGAGACAAAAATCTTCCCCCGAACATGTTTGTCAAATAACGAATGGTTCGCCTCTTAATCTCTTATCGAAGAGCTGAGTTGGCTCGAGTTTCCTCTGTAAGGTCGAGAGCTAACATCGCCCCCTCGATGTTAGCATGTTGTCACTTGATCAGTTCGTCTTTGGGGAATGAAGGGGTCGTAACGACCCTTTATCTATGATGATCATATTCGACCAATAGCGCGGCCTCTATTCNTGCCCCCTCGATGTTAGCATGTTGTCACTTGATCAGTTCGTCTCTGGGGAATGAAGGGGTCGTAACGACCCTTTATCTATGATGATCATATTCGACCAATAGCGCGGCCTCTATTCTGTGGGTTGGCATAAACAGAGTTTATTCGGTCGCCATAGAAGGCGCCGTTTGGATCTCCCAGAGCACCGATGGTACTAGGTCCGCCCAATTTCCCTTGGTTCCTTCAACCTTTTTCCTTAATAGATTTTGGATGAGTTTGTTAGCTTCCTCGGCTTGTCCGTTTGTCCTAGGGTGATGGGTCGAAGCGAATTTTTTATAAATCCTCTATTTTGCACATAAGTCATTCACTCTCTAGTCTGCAAATTGAGTTCTATTGTCGATGATAATGACGAGAGGCAGCCCATACATGCAGATCAAGTCGGACAATATGAAATTTCAGACTGCCTTTTTGTTGATCCGATTGAGTGGTTTAGCTTTGATACATTTTGAAAAATAGTCAACCACTACCAAGAGGAACTTCCTCTGACCTTTCGACGAGAAAAAGACCTGAGAATATAGAGTCCCCAGGTGGTGAACGGCCAAGGATTGTTCGCACCTTTTTGAGAATTTTGCCGCAACTTTCAAGGGCATCGGCCAAAAGTACCCTTGTTGTTACACGCAGTAGGCTAGTGTTTTTCCTCCAGAGTGGCTGTTGCATTCTCTGGAATGGACCTCCCGGAGCACATCTTGGACTTCGTCTTCTCTCAAGCACCTCAGAGATACCGACCTCCCGAACAACTTTTCGAGGATTAACAGGTATAGGGTAGTTTTAATTTTAAAGTGCTTAGTACCTTTGATGTTCTCTTCTATCTCTCCAGTCTCCAGTTAATGGATGTATGGATCCACACAGCCTTAGTCTCGTCGACTGCNGACCACTACCAAGAGGAACTTCCTCTGACCTTTCGATGAGAAAAAGACCTGAGAATATCGAGTTCCCAGGTGGTGAACGGCCAAGGACTATTCGCACCTTTTTGAGAATTTTGTCGCAACTTTCAAGGGCATCGGCCAAAAGTACCCTTGTTGTTACACGCGGTAGGCTAGGGTTTTTCCTCCAGAGTGGCTATTGCATTCTCTGGAATGCACCTCCCGGAGCACATCTTGGACTTCGTCTTCTCTCAAGCACCTCAGAGATACCGACCTCCTGAACAACTTTTCGAGGATTAACGGGTATAGGGTAGTTTTAATTTTAAAGTGCTTAGTATCTTTGATGTTCTCTTCTATCTCTCCAGCCTCCAGTTAATGGATGTATGGATCCACACAGCCTTAGTCTCGTCGACTGCTACCACCATGGCCTCTGGTTCGNGGAACTTGTCAGTCGATGCCCCGAAGGTTCACTTGGCGGGGTTTAATCTCATATTGAATTTTTTAAGTATTTCAAAATGTCACTTTTAGATCTTCAATATGTTGTTTGGCTGACTTAGGGTCTGTTTGGGACAGCTGTAGCTTACTGAATAATTTATTGATAAGCTGATTAAAAATAATCTGGTAATAAGCTAGCTGCGGTGGCTATTACAAACTTTTATTTTTTTGGAAAAATCAGGCCACAGTCAGTAAGCTGCCACCACACCTAGATAAGTGCGGCATAAAAATGTTATTTTCAGTGTTTTGAAAACGCATAAGCTGTCAAACGTAGTTTACCCAAAGAAACAAAGTGTGTTTTTAAAACGTCGTTGCACCAATAAGCTGCCCCAAACGGGCCCTTACTCTTAATTAGAACATCGTCAACAAACACCTCAACATTCTTTCTTTTTTTATTAGAAAAATATGCATCCATAAGGAGATAATAGGTCACTCCGACATTCTTAAGCCTGGAGAGCATTACATTAAAACAAAATATGTCTTGTGAAGTAACAAATGTTTTTTTTTAGTCAATCGAGTGTACTTTTATCTGGTGGTATCCGAAGTAAGCATTGAGGAAACTCATTACCGNATAATCAACCCAGATTTCAGTGGATAAAAGATAATAGTTCCTCCAAATGCTTGAAGAAAGGAGGAAGAGGGTTACCTTTGCTGCAAACCGAAACAAACAAAAAAAACTTCAAGGAAAAGAAACCAGTGACGAGTCCGGCAGAACCTCCCCTTTCCCCAAAAGTTTCGGCTCTAAAACCTCCACAAATCTTCTCCACAGCACTTCCAAAAGGCCTCAAGCACACGAGATGAACAAAGCAAGAAAAATCAAACCAAGGAGATTTAGAGGAGATTTTGGCAGCACCTCCACCCTCTCCAAAAANTCCTCTATCACGAAGAAAATAGCCGAAAAGTCTGCGATCGCTTGGGCTTTAACTGAAGTCATAAGGACGTAAGTGATGTTGAACTCGTTGAGCTGTCCTGTCCACTTTAGCAATTGACCGGAATGCCCCGACTGTTTGAGCACAGATTTCAACCGATGGTCCGTGATGACTCGGATCAGATGCATCTGGAAACACGGTCAAAGCCTGTCAGCAGAAATAATCAAAGCAAATGTTAATTTTTCCATAATCTGGTACATGATTTCGGAGCCATAAAACACTCGGCTTGCGTAGTAGACCGGATATTGTTTTCCCGCNATTTTTCCTGCTCCTCTGTCACGAAGAAAATAGCCGAAAAGTCTGCGATCGCTTGGGCTTTAACTGACGTCCTAAGGACGTAAGTGATGTTGAACTCGCTGAGCTGTCCTGTCCACTTTAGCAATTGACCGGAATGCCCCGACTGTGTGAGCACAGATTTCAACGGATGGTCCGTGATGACTCGGATCAGATGCATCTGGAAACACAGTCAAAGCCTGTCAGCAGAAATAATCAAGCAAATGTTAATTTTTACATAATCTGGTACATGATTTCGGAGCCATAAAACACTCGGCTTGCGTAGTAGACCGGATATTGTTTTCCCGCCTCTTCTGGGACTAGAAATGAACTTACAGCCACTCGCCTAACTTTGAGGTACAGTGATAACTCTTCCATCAGCTTCGAGCTCTGGAGTACTGTGGGTGACACTAAGGAAATTTTTAGGTTTTTGAACACCTCCTCACATTCGGTCGTCCATTCGAAATGCTGATTTTTCCTTAGTGCCCTGAAGAACGCANATTTTTGAACACCTCCTCACATTCGGTCGTCCATTCGAAATGCCGATTTTTCCTTACAGCCCTGAAGAACGCAGCGCACTTGTCGCCCAACTTTGGGATAAAACAACTGAGCCCGACAATTAGACTGGTTAGTCTCTCAATTTCTTTGATACTCGGTGTGCGTGAAATGTCTAAGAATGTCTATACTTTCTCCGGATTGGCTTTCAATCCTTATAAAGTCAACAGGAAGCCAAAGAACTTGTCAGTCGATGCTCCGAAGGTTCACTTTGCGGGGTTTAATCTCATATTGAATTTTTCAAGTATTTCAAATGTCTCTTTTAGATCTTCAACATGTTGTTTGGCTGACTTAGGGTCTGTTTGGGGCAGCTGTAGTTTACTGAATAATTTATTGATAAGCTGATTAAAAATAATCTGTTAATAAGCTAGCTGCGGTGGCTATTACAAATGTTTATTTTTTTGGAAAAATCAGACCACAGCCAGTAAGCTGCCACCACATCTAGATAAGTGCGGTATAAAAACGTTATTTTCAGTGTTTTGAAAACGCATAAGCTGTCAAACGTAGTTTACCCAAAGAAACAAAGTGTGTTTTCAAAACGTCGTTGCACCAATAAGCTGCCCCAAACGGGCCCTTAATTAGAACATCGTCAACAAACACCTCAACATTCTTTCTTTTTTTATTAGAAAAAAATGCATCCATAAGGAGATAATAGGTCACTCCGACATTCTTACGCCTAGAGAGCATTACATTAAAACAAAATATGCCTTGTGAAGTAACAAATGTTTTTTTTTTAGTCAATCGAGTGTACTTTTATCTGGTGGTATCCGAAGTAAGCATTGAGGAAACTCATTACCGAGCATCCGACCACTGCGTCCACCAAGGTGTTAATCTTCAGCAAGGGGTAGGTGTCCTTTCGGCAGCCAGTGTTGAGGTTGGTCAAATAAACTCACATCTGTCACATGTCGTTGGATTTCTTGACCATCACAACATTCGAGAGCCAAATTATATACTGAACTTCAGATGTAGCCGGCATCCAGCAGCTTCTGCACCTCCGCTGCTATTGGTTAGGATAGTTCTGACGGTCGAGCGGGTCTTCTGTTGGACCGATCTAGAGTAGCGGTTGATGTTTAGTTGGTGGCATGTTGCGTCGATTGAATGTCAAGCATCTCTGCTACAGTCCAAGCGAACACCTCTCGGTGCTCCTGAATCATCAGTATCAGTTGGTCCCTGGATACTGCATCAAAATGCTCCTGATCAGAAAGACATTATCTGGTTCTTCATAGTATAATAGTACCAGGAGGATGGTCTCACTGGTCACTAGACCCCCTCCCCTAGATCTGGATATCGAGTGGTGCATGGTCAACGTTCAAATCCGCTCGTAAATAGCAGTTTCTAGACTACCCTAAGTCCCCCCGGACTGTAATCACCTTTCTGTCGTCCGAAAACTTTACGGCCACATGGTAGGTAGAAGTCACCGCTCGGCAGTNCGTATAATAGTACCAGGAGGATGGTCTCACTGCTCACTAGACCCCCCTCCCCTGGATCTGGATATCGAGTGGTACATGGTCAACGTTCAAATCCGCTCGTAAATAGCAGTTTCTAGACTACCCTAAGTTCCCCTGGACTGTAATCACCTTTCTGTCGTCCGAAAACTTTACGGCCACATGGTAGGTAGAAGTCACCGCTCGGCAGTTGTTCGGGAGTGACCGACCGAAGATAGTATTGTAGGTAGGCAAGGATTCCACCACGAAAAAATCTTTTGTGCTAGTATATTGTTTCCCTAGTTCTCGACAAGAGATGGCTAGAGCGATGAGGCCCAATGCCTCCTTCNTGGAGTGACCGACCAAAGATAGTATTGTAGGTAGGCAAGGATTCCACCACGAAAAAATCCTTTGTGCTAGTATATTGTTTCCCTAGTTCTCGACAAGAGATGGCTAGAGCGATGAGGCCCAATGCCTCCTTCCTTTCCCCGGAGAATCCCAACGGGTCGGTCGGTGCTGTCAACCGATCATCCTTAAGGCTGATCTTATCGAACACCGTTTTGAACATGATATTCACCGAACTCGTATCAACAAGAATANATGCTGTCAACCGGTCATCCTTAAGGCTGATCTTATCGAACACCGTTTTGAACATGATATTCACCGAACTCGTATCAACAAGAATATTACCCACCCGATACTTGTTGATCAGTGCAATGACGACGATCGCCTCATTATAGGGGGTTATCTTTCGATGGGAGATCTGCATCCATAAAAACAATTGGGAAATGGTTACGTGCATATGGGACTACGTAACAACCTCTCCCGAATGCTGTCTCTTCAAGCCAGAGGGTTTGGGTGTCCTCATTCGAAGATCGTCAGGATTATCCCTGTGACGCGGACCTCATGCACCTGAATAAGTGCGTTTGAGGGTTCTCCCGCTGCAGCTTTACACTGTCGTTGTGTATAAGTGATGACCGCAAAAAACTCTTTGAGCTTCCCGGCGCAGATGACCTCCTCAATCAGGTTTCGGAGAAGACGACATTCCTCTCTGTCGTGCCCATGGTCACGGTGGTACTGGCAATACCTTTTCAGATCTCGTAAGGCTGAGGTTACCTTCAGTGGCAGGGCTGATTTGAAATAGCCCTTATTCTGGATGGTCTGGACTAATTGACCATTAACACATTGAAGGGTGTCAAACCTTGCATTACCCAGTAAACAGGTGGTCACTCGTAATACTGGGTCAACCGTTGATCAGAGCGTCATTTCCGATCATGGCACCCTCGNAGAAATAGCCCTTATTCTGGATGGTCTGGACTAATTGAAGGGTGTCAAACCTTCAATTACCCGGTAAACAGGTGGTCACTCGTAATACTGGGTCAACCGTTGATCAGAGCGTCATTTCCGATCATGGCACCCTCGGTTATTTTCACGCTGGTACCGGAACCAAAAGTTGTTTTGGTGACTAGCGGACGACTAATTGTCCTTCGCACTCTACAGTTCGCCGCGTTCTTTCCACTTCTTAGAGAGATAATCGGACAACTCCGGCATATCCCTTGGGGAGCCCTGAAGGTTTTCCTTGGTGAGTCTATGCTCATTNCTATTTTCACGCTGGTACCGGGACCAAAAGTTGTTTTGGTGACTAGCGGACGACTAACTGTCCTTCGCACTCTACAGTTCGCCGCGTTCTTTCCACTTCTTAGGGAGATAATCGGACAACTCCGGCATATCCCTTGGGGAGCCCTGAAGGTTTTCCTTGGTGAGTCTATGCTCATTCTCCATCTCCAATACCTCTGCAAAATTAGCATGTTTAAATAGGTTTACGTCAAACCTAAACCGCTTGCTTCAGATTCCTCGTTTCAAAGCTGTTCCGGCTATATCAGGCTTCAGATTTCTAAATTCCAACATCTCATTCTTGAAACGGGTGATGTAGGCCCGCATGCTCTCGTTTTCTCCCTGCTTGAGGTCGAGTCATGTGTCTGAGCCTTTCCTCAGCTTCTGTACGTTTGAGAAGTGTAAAACGAATAGTTTTTTAAACTCGTAATAATTTGGAACGATTTTGGTGCGTAGACCGTTGAACCGCCAAAGGGCAGACTCCTTTAGGGTGGTCAATAAGAGACGACACGTTATGGGGTCGTCGAGCTGGAGCAAATCGACCGATAACTCGAACGATGCTACATGATCCATCGGGTCGGTCCTCTCTTTGTAAGAATCCAAGCGAGGTATCCTTAGCTTGGGCGGGGGTATCGCCTCTTTAATTAGGCGAGTAAAAGCCCCTTCTACAAGTGGTCAGACGACACTCGCATCCGCTCTTCTCATCGCCGATTCGCCTATGCAGACATGGCAATGGCAGTGTGTTACGACTCGTCTTGTCCCTCCGTTCGTTGGTTGCTGACTTGGTCATTTAGAATAGACGGATTCCCTAGTGGGGGCCTTTGGGGACAGACCCCCTGAGGTTTCACTTCCAAACAAGAAGTTTGGTCATTCCTCTAGAAGATAACTGCCCAGAGGACTTTGAATTGCTCCATCACGAGAGTCATTTGGGCTTGTAGGCCTTCGACCTTTGCATGAACATCTGGTTGCGCAACATCTCCATTGGGCTCTATGGGTGCTATCTCTTTTTGGAAAGTTTCTCCTTCGTAGCAATTTTCACTTCTCATATGTGGCATGCTTCACGCTCACCGCACCACCTTTCAAAATGTTGAATCCAAACTTATTTTTTTGTGAGCACAATGAGACCGGATCGAAAAAGGCAAGAGAAAGAGAAAGAGAGCGCATGGTAATTTCCTCAAGAGAAGGCCAGAGAGCGTCTCTTTATTCCTCTTGAGACTGTCTATTTAAAAAGGTCTAATATATAGAATTAAGGAAGGTGAAAACCGTTATAGTAAGAGCCCTTAATATTATTAATACTTATATTTTGAATTATTAACTGTCATAATATTTACAGAGAAAGACGGTTTATAATGACTTACGAGTTTAAGTAAGTGTTGTCGGCCGGCGGGTGAACGATCGTATTGGTTAGTCGTCTGGAATCCGCCTATGCCGAGAGAACGTAATTGGTTGGCCTGAATACGATAGTCCGTTTTGTCGAGAGGTCTAGCCGATAGGTTCTGCGAGACCTGTTGCTTCGGTTGGTCGATCGACCGATGGGTCGATTTGTTTCGTCGAGTGTGCTACTTGGGGACACTAAGTCTTCGCTTTCTTTGATTATGCTATGCTGCGTTATTCTGGTTTGCAGAGTTGTGCTAATGTCGTAAAGTGGATAACCTTTTACTAAGAATATTATCAAACATGCTAACATAGTNTTATATTTTGAATAATTAACTGTCATAATATTTACAGAGAATCACGGTTTATAATGACTTACGAGTTTAAGTAAGTGTTGTCGGCCGGCGGGTGACCGATCGTATTGGCTAGTCGTCTGGAATCTGCCTATGCCGAGAGAACGTAATTGGTTGGCCTGAATACGATAGTCCGTTTTGTTGAGAGGTCTAGCCGATAGGTTCTGCGAGACCTGTTGCTTCGGTTGGTCGATCGACCGATGGGTCGATTTGTTTCGTCGAGTGAGCCGTGCTACTTGGGGACACTAAGTCTTCGCTTTCTTTGATTATGCTATGCTGCGTTATTCTGGGTTGCAGAGTTGTGCTAATGTCGTAAAGTGGATAACCTTTTACTAAGAATATTATCAAACATGCTAACATAGTAGAAATTGTTTATTTAAAAATTATTGTGACATTCTGACATTGATATTAAGATTTGTAAAAAATAATATTATTATAAATTTGAAAATCTTATAATATATAATTAATTAAAATATTAAATTTCACTAATCTCAAATAGTTGACATAAGGCTAATAATTGTGACGAAAGTTTTATTTATTAATTAATAATTTACTAAAATTCATAGAAGTTCCATACCAACACTTTAATGGTTCAAATTGCCACAAATTTAATCACAGCAGCAGCTATGTTAGGTTCACTGTCCTTGAAGCTGTTCGCCCAAAATGAGTTAGAAATACAAAACATTTCATTCCCATAGAAAACATAGCTCAAAACGACATTTTAGGCATCAAAAAGCTTTAGAGGTAATTCTCTCAGTTTAAAACACATGAGATCCAAAAATTGTTCAGCGTCCTAATTGAGGCAGCGCTCGTTAACGCTCAAAATATTGTTCATAGATAATATACCTTTTGTACTTTCAATATATTGCTTCTTTGTTTTCATTTATTGCTGAGTTTACCGCCACAAGAAATAACTATTTTGTTGTTCAGTCCCTAAACAAATCAACATGTCTTATCACATCCAAATATGATATGCATCTTCTACATAAAAAAGAATACTTATATTCAAAAAGAGGGAACTCATAGTAATAGTTATCATTTAGTGCATATAGAATCATCAATTCAGAAGTATAATAAAATTAATATGTTGGCCTCAGAATTATGCAAGGCTCATAGACCATGTAGCTAAATATTATTTTTCTTTAGATCTAAAATAGGAAATTAAAGATTAATGAAGCCAAAAATTCATTAAAAATATTGTATGANTGTTGATAAGACGAACAAATAAACAGCTTAAATCTAATAATTAAGTAACAATACGTTTAAATTTAAAAAGACTTCCAAAAAAAATCATTAAAGAATGAATGTGAGAAAAACTTGCCCATTTAAAACCTTACAGCATATTGGGATTNAAGAACCAATCATATAAATTGTAGTTGATCAACTGATCAAGCAGATTGTAGAAGAACACTTGATGAACTATGTGTTACCATCATTCTTATAATGAATGATTAAACTAATTTTAATTTAGTATTTGGTTATTAGTTTAGTGACATATAAATTCATAAAAGAGAATTTGTTTCCGTTAGTAATTTAAAGAATTTGTTAATGACAAATGCCTTAAAGCAAACTTAAAATCTAAATTCTTTTTATCTTTTTATTTGAAATATGCATTATTCATCACAACTTATATTTAAACCATTAGAGTTAGCTTGTTTACATATAGTTGCTTGCCTATATAGACACATAATATTTATGTGAGTTGTCTTTTAATTTCATTGTCATCTCACTTTATAAGAATTAGTTATAAATCAAGTTCAGTATTCCTTATCTCACAAATTAGTTTTGTATCATTTTTATTATTTTTCTCATGTATAATTGCCTAAATTGTATAAGAATATTCACAAAAAGTTCATTATTGACTGTGACTATTAAATGTTTTTTGTTGATAAGACGAACAAATAAATAGCTTAAATCTAATAATTAAGTAACAATACGTTTAAATTTAAAAAGACATCCAAAAAAAATCATTAAAGAATGAATGTGAGAAAAACTTGCCCATTTAAAACCTTACAGCATATTGGGATTAATGCTTACTAATTAAAAGATTTTTGGCATTATAACATTAATCCATTTTTTAATGTATCTAATTTAACCTTTTTCACGAAACTACTGTAACTCCTTAAATCCTTCCCGTTTTTCATCTCCTGCATTTGAATCTGCATCCAACCCTCTACCAAATAATTATAATATACATTATTTCTAAAGTTATTTTTTATCATATGATAATCTTGCATGACAAACTTATTGAGACTTACAATTATTTGATTAAAAATAAAAAATTTATGTCAAGATTGCTTGATGAATATTATTAGATCNGAAGTTATGTTTTATCATATGATAATCTTGCATGACAAACTCATTGAGACTTACAATTATTTGATTAAAAATAAAAAATTTATGTCAAGATTGCTTGATGAATATTATTAGATCAATTAGTTGGATTCAAGAATTTTCACATTGAGCAAATTGAAATGAGTTTGTTATCCAATATCATGTGGGTTCAATGGCACCTTGAAATTTTCACTAGCTATTTGCTATGAGTTGGGGTATTGATGGTCAGCCAAGCTATTGTTGCTTATGAACTCGGTATAATAGCCAGCCATGTTTGTTCAATTAAATATTGACTTTTCAGTGCTTTTAACTTTTTGCCATTCTATAAATGACCATCTTATGGAATATTTGATCTTATCTAGAGACCTGAGAGAACTTAGGAGTCATATGAAAATTATTTACA
>JXCR01140400.1:94438-110625 GCA_002079205.1 Phalaenopsis hybrid cultivar
TTAAAAAAATATATTCAATATAGGTAAGTGAGCTATTTTGATAAATTTTTCAATGAAGTTTCTAAAAATATAATCGATTTTAGTGATATTAATATCTTTAATAATAAAAAAAATATTTTACTATTGCATTAGTAAAAAAGAAGTTGATGAGAACCAAGGGTGAAAAATTAGTAAGACCTGCTCATATCCAAATTGAAGTGTGGAAGTATTTAGGAGATTTGAGAGTTTCTTGACTTTCTAAACTCTTTAATATTATTTTAAAAACTAAAAAGATGCCTGAGGAGTGGATGAAGAGTATTTTGGTCCCCATTTTAGGAATAAAGGGGGTGCACATGAGTGTGTAAATTATAGAGAAATTAAGTTTATGGGCTATACTTTAATATTATGAGAGAGGGTAATTAAACATAAGTTAAAACATTATGCAAAGATTTTTCATAATTAGTTTGTATTATGTCAGGCAGGTCTACTATGGAAGTTATACATTTATTAAGAGGTTCGATGTTGAAGTACAGAGAGAATAAGGAAGATCAACATATGATTTTTATTGATTAAAAAAAAAGCTTACGATAAGGTTGCAAGAGAAGTCCTTTCGAGAGCTCTAGAGGAGAAAGGTGTTGATATGACGTATAATCAAGTCAGTAAAGATCTGCATATTAGAGTTATTACTTGTGTTTGAACTGAAGGAGGACTGACCATGTATTTTCCCATTTCAGTTGGATTACATCAGGGATTGGCTTTAAGCCCATATCTTTTTGTTTTAGTTATAAATGCTCCTACCAGACATTTACAAGAGGATGTATCTTGGTACATGTTTTCCACTGATGATATCCTTCTTGTGGATAAGACTAGAGAAAAAGTTCAGGAAAAACTTGAATTAGGGAGGTCTATATTGGAGTCTTAAGGCCTTCATTTGAGTAGAACTAAAATTGAACACATTGAATGTATTTTTAGCAGTAGTAGCTCTAGTGGTTAAGTTGTAACTACGGATGATCAAATCATCAAGAGATGTGAAAGTTTTAGATATCTCGGGTCTAATGTTCAGAGTGATGGTGATATAGATGGGGATGTTTGTAAAAGAAATTAAGTTGGTTTGTTGAAGTGAATGAATGCTTCGGTTTTATTGTGTGATAGAAAATTACCACTTAAACTAAAAGAGAAATTTTATAATATAGTGGTGAGACCTGGAATGCTCGACACAGAATGTTGGCCTTTAAAAGAGAAGCAAAAAACATAGGTGGGTGAGTGGCTTGACACTTAGAAACAAAATGCAAAATGAATATAATCGTGATAGGGTTTGTGTAACTCCAGTGGCAGACAAGATTAGAGAGGGTCATCTTAGATGGTTTGGTCACATTAAACGTCGACCAACAGATGATCTAGTTAATAGAGTAGATGTTTAGCNCAAAATGCGGAATGAATATATATTCGTGATAGGGTTGGTGTAGCTCCTGTGACAGACAAAATTAGAGAAAGTCGTCTTAGATGGTTTGNGAAACAGTTTATGTAACTTCAACGAATTTAACTGTTGTGAAAATCAGTAAAGACTCCATACAAAACAATAGCATATGCTGCTACAAGCTCATGGTTTGAGTTACAATGATTAAAGTTGAAAAAATAAATTCAAAATAAAACAAAAATAAGTTTCGATTAAAATTTATAAAATTGAGCAAATAAATTCAAAATGAAATATAGATAGGTTTTAGTTAAATTTTAAAGTGTGAGTGTGTGCGCGCACAATACATAGACATTTGCTAGTGAGTTAAATATTAATTAAAATAGTGAGTCAAAATATTAAATTATAATTTAAATTTAGAAATAGTGATGTATATGATGAGATTATTGAATAGTACTTAAAATCTTACATTCAAAACGTGTAATTTTTCATGTTGTAATTTAAAGGCAATGGCAGTATGTGAATTTAAAAACAATGCATACATGATAAGGTTGTTAAATATTAATCAAAATGATAATATTCAAATTATATTATGTTAGATCCATATTTTAAGGTGATGATATTATTCGATAACAAGCTTTTAAATGTATGCCAAATGTCACCCACGGTTCAACTTCTTGCAAACCATTTATTTTATTTAGGAGTTGTTTTATTTGATGTAAATTTGGTGTATTGCATTTGGAATGCAAGAGATTTAAGATTTTTTGTATTTGGGTTATTGAAATTTGAATGAAAAGTAAATTTTAGTGAACTTCAAACTCATCATAGAGTTCATTTAGGGTGCATTCCAACTCGCCATATTTGACTGATTTTCAAATATATTCCATAAAGTGTTATATCAACCACTGAGCNATTTTTGTATTTGGGTTATTGAAATTTGAATGAAAAGTAAATTTTAAAGAACTTCAAACTCATCATAGAGTTCATTTATGGTGCATTCCAACTCGCCATATTTGACTGATTTTCAAATATATTCCATAAAGTGTTATATCAACCACTGAGCGCTGCAGCAAACCTCAACCCGCCACTATTGTGGGCCCCACTGCCCCTGTTGGCCACCAGTCCTCAACATCCACCAACCCTCATTATAGTCTATTACCCACCGTTGGGTTTTTAATTAATTTCATTTTACTTCAAACTAAACACAAAAAGGATAAACTCTTGGATGTGTTTTACAAANTTGCCCCTGTTGGCCACCAGTCCTCAACATCCACCAACCCTCATCATAGTCTATTACCCACCGTCGGGTTTTTAATTAATTTCATTTTACTTCAAACTAAACACAAAAAGGATAAACTCTTGGATGTGTTTTACAAAAAAAACAAAGAATTTCAAAATATTTCAAACCAACTATATTTCGATTACACTACATTTCGTTTACACTACAGAGTTATTTGACAAAAAATAACTGCATTGTAAAAAAAATGTATTACATTTGGAATATTTTAGAGTTGTTTTGTTCAATATAAAATAAAAACAGAACTTTACATTTTTATTGGGTCCGAAAAAAACAAAATTAATGCAAAAAATGTTTGTCATGGTGAAAGCATTGCCATATAGTGGCGATGGTGGCCGATGGTAGGCAACGACAGTGGTCGAAGATGAGCAATGATGAGTAGTTCGTAGTGGCAGTGACAACGACTAACGACCAGGGAGCTGCAACAAAGCAAAGCAAGGGTAGCTAAATGCCGACAAGAAGGCAGGGATAGATGGCAGCAATGGGCTGTCTATCGGCTGTCGAGAGGCGGCAATGGGCAGTCGAGAGCGGTAATGGGTTGTCGAGAGGCGGTCGTGCCAGGCCAGCTAAAGCGAAGAGCTGCTAGAGGGCAACAGTAGTGACAAGTTTGGGTGTTGCTGCAATCGGCCAACAGTTGGCAAGTTGAGGGCAGCAAAGTGAGCACACTTTAGAATTCACCCAAATCTAACGAATTCTAAATACATGAAATTGAACAAGTGAATAAATTCCAAATGTATTGCGGTTTTACATTACATTTGTTATTCATTCAAAATTTCAAAATTTTGAGATTTAGGAAATTCATGAAGAAACAAATTCTATGTGTGATAAAGTAATAAACGCTATTAAACAAGCACAAAAGATGTATATGGAGAATCAAAAAGAAATATTTATATGAATAAAAATAGTTGGTAATTGAACAATAAAGTGTGAGAAAAGATAAAATATAAGAAGTGTTATAAAAATTAGTTTAAATGTAANCGATAAAGTAACAAACGCTATTAAACAAGTGAAAAAAGATGTATATGGAGAATCAAAAAGAAATATTTATATGAATAAAAATAATTGGTAATTGAACAATAAAGTGTGAGAAAAGATAAAATATAAGAAGTGTTATAAAAATTAGTTTAAATGTAAAAGCTTAGAGAATTGAGAAAAATATAAGATACCAGTTAGGAATCTAAGAGAACAATTTGTGACACTAAAAATTATACCTTTAGTAATATTTATAGTACATTAGATACTAAAGAAGGTTAAAAATATATGTATAAACTAGTCAAACAAAGACAAAATAATAATAAAGATTTAACTCNAATATTTATAGTAGATTAAATACTAAAGAAGGTTAAAAATATATGTATAAACTAGTCAAACAAAGACAAAATAATAATAAAGATTTAACTCAAGTAAAATGTATTAAAGATAAAAAAATAAAAATGTTTTTCTTAAAAAAATATATTCAATATAGGTAAGTGAGCTATTTTGATAAATTTTTCAATGAAGTTTCTAAAAATATAATCGATTTTAGTGATATTAATATCTTTAATAATAAAAAAAAATATTTTACTATTGCATTAGTAAAAAAGAAGTTGATGAGAACCAAGGGTGAAAAATTAGTAAGACNTATTTTACTATTGCATTAGTAAAAAAGAAGTTGATGAGAACCAAGGGTGAAAAATTAGTAAGACCTGATCATATCCAAATTGAAGTGTGGAAGTATTTAGGAGATTTGAGAGTTTCTTGACTTTCTAAACTCTTTAATATTATTTTAAAAACTAAAAAGATGCCTGAGGAGTGGATGAAGAGTATTTTGGTCCCCATTTTAGGAATAAAGGGGATGCACATGAGTGTGTAAATTATAGAGGAATTAAGTTTATGCGCTATATTTTAATATTATGAGAGAGGGTAATTAAACATAAGTTAAAACATTATGCAAAGATTTTTCATAATTAGTTTGTATTATGTCAGGCAGGTCTACTATGGAAGTTATACATTTATTAAGAGGTTCGATGTTGAAGTACAGAGAGAATAAGGAAGATCAACATATGATTTTTATTGATTAAAAAAAAAGCTTACGATAAGGTTGCAAGAGAAGTCCTTTCGAGAGCTCTAGAGGAGAAAGGTGTTGATATGACGTATAATCAAGTCAGTAAAGATCTGCATATTAGAGTTGTTACTTGTGTTTGAACTGAAGGAGGACTGACCATGTATTTTCCCATTTCAGTTGGATTACATCAGGGATTGGCTTTAAGCCCATATCTTTTTGTTTTAGTTATAAATGCTCCTACCACACATTTACAAGAGGATGTATCTTGGTGTATGTTTTCCACTGATGATATCCTTCTTGTGGATAAGACTAGAGAAAGAGTTCAGGAAAAACTTGAATTAGGGAGGTCTATATTGGAGCCTTAAGGCCTTCATTTGAGTAGAACTAAAACTGAACACATTGAATGTAATTTTAGCAGTAGTAGCTCTAGTGGTTGAGTTGTAACTATGGATGATCAAATCATCAAGAGGTGTGAAAGTTTTAGATATCTCGGGTCTAATGTTCAGAGTGATGGTGATATAGATGGGGATGTTTGTAAAAGAAATTAAGTTGGTTTGTTGAAGTGAATGAATGCTTCGATTTTATTGTGTGATAGAAAATTACCACTTAAACTAAAAGGGAAATTTTATAATATAGTGGTGAGACCTGGAATGCTGGACACAGAATGTTGGCCTTTAAAAGAGAAGCAAAAAACATAGGTGGGTGAGTGGCTTGACACTTAGAAACAAAATGCAAAATGAATATAACCGTGATAGGGTTTGTGTAACTCCAGTGGCAGACAAGATTAGAGAGAGTCATCTTAGATGGTTTGGTCACATTAAACGTCGACCAACAGATGATCTAGTTAATAGAGTAGATGTTTAGCTTTAACTAATGTTAAAAAAAGTAGAGGTAGGCCTAAAAGACTTGGGCATATTGTATAAAAAATGATAATCATTAGAATTAAATGGAAATATGGCACTCAATAGGACGCAATGGAGAAAAAGAATTCATGTAGCTGATCCCACTTAGTGGGATAAAGGCTTGTTGTTGTTGTTGTTGTATTTGTTATTCTTCCAACCAAACCTATGATTTCGAAAACCCATGCAAAAGGATTTTAGTGCATTCCTTTTATTAATAACCAAATAGTCCCTACACTCTTTTTTTCAACAAAGCCCCTTTTAGGTTGTTTGGTTACATATCTATACATATTATTAAACTATGATAAAATTTCCTCAAAATTTACAAAATAATAAGAGAACTCAATTTGAAAAAGGACCCTCCTAGTGTTTTAACAATTAACATTTTCTAATGGATGGAGCTTCTATTTTTAATTAAAAAAGGTAAGTGCATATATAAAATCTATTTATATATCAAGCATAATGTACATATCATGTTTCATATACTTTTCTAATTATTACATTCTATCTTTAACAAAAAGATGTTAGAAAAAAATCTGAGCTTTCCTAATTTCTAAGAAATTTAAATTGATTTCAAATTTTAAATACTGGTCAAAGAAAAAAGAGTTTCTACCATATTTGTAGTATGATATTTCAAACAATATATTTTATTCTTTCCTTAAGAATAAATTAAAACCCCCGAAATATAAAACCCAATCTTTAGAATCATTAAAGCCACTAATTATTATTATTATTATATAAAAATTGAGCTTAAAATTATTAAATTTTTTTATACCTCTCCCAATCATTCTATATGATTGTTTTCTTGTATTTACTGTGCAAGTATTATGAGAATTAAAGGCAATATGTTATAAGTACACAAAGGTTGTGCATTACTTGGGCAGATACAAAAAAAAAACAATGCGCAGAAGAGGATATTATAAGCACCCGGACATTTCGAAATCCAAACAGAAGTTTGAATCGGAAAAAGCAAATATTTAAAGTTTAGACTTTCAAAAATCTTTATTAGTTAGTGAATACCTGATGATACAACAATGGTGCAAATACAAAATAAGAATAATTTGTCCCCTTTATAACAACCAATTGAAAGATCCACAGTATACAAAACCTAAGAAAAAAATACACAAAACAGCTTAGAATGTTCATCTATAGTTATGCATTGGCAATATAAATAAAAGTTAAGTGAAGAAGGGATATCGTGGCTGTAAGAATACCGGAAAATGGAGAACGAAAACTTCCTAGCACGCAACTACAAGTGGTACAGTGGGGGACTCCTGGAAGAAGCTATTAGGCGGGGAAGGTTGTGGAGGTTGCCGGCGTCGAGGTAGACGGCAAGGTCGAAGCGGTATATGCGCCGAGAGAGGCGAGAGATGCGTTCCTCGAGATCAAGCGCGAGATGAGGACGGGCAGGGACTCCGCAGCGAGAGAATATTCCAACGAGATTTCTTGAAGCATTAGCGGCGGACCGACGGAATATAAAATGAAAAGTACAAATGCATCTGACGCGATCCGCTTCATTGCTTCGAAAATAAAACTTATTGGCTCGATTTAATCTTCATTTTCTTCTAATCTCGTCAGATAGAATTTCACAGAGTAATTTTCTCAATTCTTCTATGGTGAGAAATTTAAATTGGAGGTGATAATCTGAATAAAAAAATAATGAGATATTTGAAATAGAGATGATGAAATCTAAAAATAATGATGAGAAATTTGAAATGAAGATGAGTTTTGCTTGATTTAAAATATTAGATTTAATTTATGGTGTTATTGCGGCATTATTGTGGCCTTATTGAGGAGTATTGCAGTATTAGTGTGATTTTTTAAGTTGTTATTTAGATATTATTGTAGATTTATTATGGTGTTATTATAGTATTATTGTGGTATTTTTGTGGCGTTATTTGAGTGGTATTGTCATGATTATGTGATGGTATTCAACTGGTGTTCTTACAGTGTTACTGTCGTGTTATTGTGTTATTATTGTAGTGTTATTCATGAGTTATTGAGATATTATAGTGGTGTTATTTTATTGGCATTGTGGCAGATATGTGGTGGTATTCGATTGATGTTATTGAAGTGTTATTATGATGTCATTATGATATTATTGTCGTGTCATTGAGGTGTTATTGAGGTATTATTATGTTGTTATTGCGGTATTTTGTGGTGTCATTGAATTGTTATTGTGGTGTTATTTGATTGGTATTGTGATGGTTCTATGGTGGTGTTCGAATGGTGCTATTGTGGTGTTATTATGGTGTTATTATGATATTATTATGGTGTTATTGATGTGTTATTATGGTGTTCTTGCAGTATTTTTATGGTATTATTCAGATGTTATTTTAGAGGTATTATGGCGGTCTGTGGTTGTATTCGACCGGTGTTCTTGTTGTATTATTATAGTGTTATTGTGGTATTATTGTGGTGTTATTGATGTGTTTTTGAAGTGTTATTAGAGTGTTATTATGGTTTTATTATGATGTTATCACGATATTTTTTGTTATTGGGGTGTTATTGAGGTGTTATTATTACAGTTTTGTGTGGGTATTTGACTGGTGTTATTATGATGTAATTGCAATATTATTACAACGTTATTGATGGAATATTGAGGTGTTATTATAGTGTTATTTGAGTGGTACTATGGCGGCTCTGTGGTGATATTAAAATGGTGTTATTGCGGTGTTATTTGAGTGGTATTGTGATATTATTATTGTGTTATTTATGTGTTATTAAGGTGTTATTTAGATTTATTGTGATGGCTTTGTGATGGTATTCGACTGATGTTATTGAGGTGTTATTTGAGTGGTATTGTGATGATATTCTGTAATAATATCATAATTTGAGTGGTATTGTGTTATTATGGTGTTATTGTGATATTATTGTGTTATTGTGATATTATTGTGGTGTTATTGAGGTGTTATTTTGCTTGTATTGAAGTATTGTTGTGGCGTTATTGCAGTATTTTTTGTGTTATTGAGGTGTTATTGTGTTATTATTTTAGATGTTATTGTGGTTCAAGAATAGTATTGTGGTGATTTTGTGTTAGTATTTGATCTGTGTTATTATGGTGCTAATGTAGTATTATTGTGGTGTTATTAAAGTGTTATGATTGTGTTATTATGGTGTTAATGTCGTGTAATTATGATATTATTACAGAATTTTTGTGTTGTTAAGATGTTATTGTGGTATTATAATAGTATTGTGGCAGAATTCAATTGATATTATTATAGTGTTATTGCAGTATTATTATGATATTATTGAGGTGTTATGTGGTGTTACATGTAAATATGTGTTCCAATCAACTCTTTTGATTCCCACTAATGTTTACATATATTTGCAAACAAATATGCCGCAGTCGACACTGTTAGTTTGTGTAGGGGGCCTCTAGACATAACTACTGGCCATTTTGATGGATTGCTTTAAAAAATTTTACGAGCATCTCTCACTAATAGATTAATATGTAAAGCTTCATGTTAAATTAAAATGTTTCATAAAATACCAAAAAATATGAGCTGAATAACAAATCACTGAGCTTCTGTTGAATATACTTACAACACTGTGGGTGATCGCCCTGTGCATCATGTTGGGTAAAGACTCATATAATTTCCACTTTTTTTCCTTTCAGATGTGCCGCCAACAACATCCAGTGTTGTTTATCAATAATAGGAATTAATAAAATTTCTACATTTTTGACATTTTCCTTTGTAATGTGTTCTACGAAGATTGATATGTATGTATCTTTATGTATTTGCATAAAATGGCATAACTGTCATCATGGGATAAGTATATAATGAATGTTATGCAAAATTATAAGATATAGTTAAACTTGAATAATTACCCAATGTAGTTGCGATACATATAGGAACGATTTATATAATANCTGTCATCATGAGATAAGTATATAATGAATGTTATGCAAAATTTATAAGATATAGTTAAACTTGAATAATTACCCAATGTAGTTGCGATACATATAGGAACGATTTATATAATACCAGTGATTTAATCTTCTTTTTATCTATTATTAGAGCAAAAGCATCGACAGTATCATTCATTTGACAGTATGTCAACAAGACCAACATGACTAACTACTAACACAAAAATAAAATTTTATTTTAAGTACATATTTTATGCTTATTTTTTGTGATATTGCACTTTAAAGAATGATATTTTCATGTTTTTGTTGCAGGTATATCATTTTTAGGTATTTGGAGCAAAAATGGTAAAAAGGAAGAAATTCAGAGCCAAAATAACAAATTTTGGAATTCTGGCGCATGATGCGCCGTTTGACAGAGGTTTGGCGCGTGATGTGCCAGAGATGACTTTTTGCGGATTAAGATGGTTCAAGATGAATTTTGTGCGAATTTTTAAAGGGACTATTGTTCTACACACTTATTGGAGTAATTTAATGCATCTAGATACTTTAGAAAGTTTTTTTATGAAGGGATATGTCTCTTAGATCAAATGACACATCTTTTGAATTCAAAAGAGTTTACTTTTGGAGAGAATTTTGGAGGGAATTTTGAATTCCTTTTGAAAAGAGGCAGCCCAAAATAAAANAAGGGACGATTGTTCTACACACTTATTGGAGTAATTCAATGCATCTAGATACTTTGGAAAGTTCTTTTATGAGGGGATATGTCTCTTAGATCAAATGACACATCTTTTGAATTCAAAAGGGTTGACTTTTGGAGAGAATTTTGGAGGGAATTTTGAATTCCTTTTGAAAAGAGGCAGCCCAAAATAAAAGAGGAAGATTTCAAAGGATTTTAAGGGGGGGACGAAAAAGATAAGAAAGTGGGGGTGGCATGAAAGGCAAGGAGAGAAGAAGAAGAGATTTTCTTCTAGGGTTGTAAGAGGAGAGGGAATGTGAGAGGTTTCTTCTTCATTACACTTCTAAGAGGGAATTGAGTGTGCTTGTAAGGAGAGAAAGTCTTGGAGAGAACTTTTAGGGATTTTCTTGGGAAGGATTGTGAGATAAGTTGTGTCTTTTATTTCTTTTGTTTTATAAAGTTGTTTTTATATATGAAATCCTTGTTTTGTGATATCTTTCTCATGAATTCTGAGTAATCTTCGTTATCCTTCTCCCTACTTTGAGATATGATTTTGTAAATAATTGATTTTGTTTTCTATGATTTAAATGTCAATAATTTGTGATGATTTGAACTCAATCTTCATTTATTTTTTGATCTGGCCAATTTTAATGTTAAAACATGTTAAGAAACATATGTTTTGAAAAGAGCTATGATTTCTACAATAAGGGGAGAATCACATTTAATTTCATGAGAGAGTATGTCATCAATGGAATTGAGTGCAAATAAATAAGGAAATGTACTTTGTTGGATGCAGAATTAGAGATTTTAAGGTGACAGACTAAAATCCCTAATTTGGTCCAGTTGATTGGAAACTAATACGAGAATCTTAGCCCTCATGAGAGGGAGTAGTGGGAGCTCTGGAGTGGCAGCCGGTATCCTCTCTGCCTAACCACAGAATTAGGGATTAAACTCTGGATTAGTCAATGTTCTTTATAACACTTTGAAGAGGGTAAAGAATATGATTGCTCCTATTTGGCACAAAACAATTTATATATATATTTTCAAATGATCTTAATTTCTTCACAATCCATATACTCATTGTAAAGGTGAATGATGCTTTCTTAAATTTGAATCTTCTATCAACAAAAATTTTGTTTAGTTTTCGTAATTTTACTTTTGAAAGTTTAATTTTTAGTTAGTTAACCATGTCTTTCAACTGCATATTATATATCATTCACTTTAGTTGTTAATATTCAAACTGCACACTTTACTTTTATTTTTGTATTTTTAAATTATAAAATAATTTTAAGAATTTACTTATAGGCTTTTTGAACTTCCCTGTAGGATCGATATCTAGGACTCCATTAGAGTTATTTATTACTTGAGTGACAAGTATGCTTGCGTTGATTTTAAAGGGAGAGTTTTAAAGATAAATTATTTTCATAAAATGTATTTTTGTTGGGATTATATTGCATATTTATTGTTATATCCGTCATGTGTATTTTGTAATATTGAAAAATATTTGCAAAATTTACACACTAAATCTACCCGCATCAAGTTTTTGGCGCCGTTGTCAAGGAAGTAACGGAAAATATTAGTAAGTTATTTTAGTTTATTATAAAAATATAAAAAAAGAGTGTTTGTAGTTTAGTTTTTTAACATTTTCTTATTTAAGTTTGTTTGTTTATTTTTAATCACTTGTTTTGTTTCTTNTCAAGGAAGTAACGGAAAATATTAGTAAGTTATTTTAGTTTATTACAAAAATATAAAAAAAGAGTGCTTGTAGTTAGGGGTGTAAACGAACCGAACATGAACGAACAAAGCTTGTGTTCGTGTTCGGTTCGTTTAAAATTTAGTTTGTTTGAAATAAGCTCGTGTTCGTTTCTTAACGAACGAGCCGAACACGAACCGAACACGAGCTGTTCGCGAACGACGAGCCAGTTTGACATCCCTAATATTAATATATAAAAATAATATTATATATTAATTATATAACTTATATTATATAAATATACAATATCTATATTAGTATATTACTACTATAGTATATTAATATATTATTATTATTATTTTATTATATATTATAATTTATAAAATTTAATGTTTTAAAATATAATAAATTTTTTATATATAATTATTTTATATTATTTTATATTTCAAACAATAACGATTCGAACACGAACGAACGCATCACTGTTCGTGTTTGGTTCGTTTAACTAACTGAACGAAAAAAATTTGTTCGTGTTTTTCTCGTTTACTTATCGAACGAATCGAACATGAACTCATTGACGAACCGAACACGAACTATTCGCGAACAACGAGCTTTTTTGACAGCCCTACTTGTAGTTTAGTTTTTTAACATTTTCTTATTTAAGTTTGTTTGTTTATTTTTAATCACTTGTTTTGTTTCTTTATGCGTAGTGTAAGATCTGAAAATTTAGTACCTTACGATTCTGAGTTAAAGAGAACTATTAGAAAAATTCAAAAACAACAAAAAAAATGATCATTTAGCAAAATTGTTTACAATTTGAGTAGTGTTGGAAATGAAAATGAACATCATCAGAGATCTTTAAGAGATTATGCTGATCCTACAGTAGATGAAATCCATTTGAGCATATAGAACCCTGATGTAGCTGCCAATTCATTTGAGCTTAAATCTGTTATTATCCAGATGGTACAAAACAATCAGTTTAGAGGAACACCAACTGAAGATCCTAATTTACACCTTGTTAAATCTAGTGAAGATTTTCATTTTAAAGCAGAAAGTCCTATTAAACCAATGAAAATTTCTATAGAAAGACCNTAGATGAAATCCATTTGAGCATACAGAACCCTGATGTAGCTGCCAATTCATTTTAGCTTAAATCTGTTATTATCCAAATGGTACAAAACAGTCAGTTTAGAGGAACACCAACTGAAGATCCTAATTTACACCTTGCTAAATCTAGTGAAGATTTTCATTTTAAAGCAGAAAGTCCTATTAAACCAATGAAAATTTCTATAGAAAGACCATCATTTCCATTTCCTCAAAGATTGAAGCAGAAAAATAGAGCCTACCAATTTTCTAAATTTTTTGAAATTTTAAGAAAATTAATGATAAACATTTTATTTGTTGAAGTTTTGGAACAAATGTCAAGCTATGTGAAGTTCATGAAGGATATACTTAATAACAAAAGAAAGTTTTTAGATAATGAGACTATTGCACTCAGTGAATAGTGTGGTGTTATAATTCAGAAAAAAATTCCTGAAAAACATAAAGATCTTGGAAATTTTACAATTCCTTGTGCTATTGGAGAACGATTTTATGGAAAAACTTTATGTGATTTAGGAGTCATTATTAATCTTATATCGTTATTAATTTTTAGAAGGTTGGACTTAGGAGATATTTCACCTATTAATGTAACTCTTCACTTAGCTGATCGTTCGATTAAATATCCTAAAGGAGTTATAGAAGATGTTTTAGTAAAGGTTGATAAATTTATCTTTCCTATGAACTTTATTGTATTAGATATTGAGGAAGATAAAAAAATTCCTATCATTTTAGGAAGACCAATCCTACCCATTAGAAGAGCTTTGATAATTGTGTAGAAAGGAGAACTAACAACGAGAGTTAGTAATCAAGAGGTTATATTTAATATTACAAAATCAATGAGATACCCTGAAAAAGAGCAAGAGATTGAATGATTTAGAATGGATATTNCAAAATGAAGTTTTTAGATAATGAGACTATTGCACTCAGTGAATAGTGTGGTGTTATAATTCAGAAAAAGTTTCCTGGAAAACATAAAGATCTTGGAAATTTTACAATTCCTTGTGCTATTGGCGAACGATTTTATGGAAAAACTTTATGTGATTTAGGAGTCAGTATTAATCTTATATCGTTATTAATTTTCAGAAGGTTGGACTTAGGAGATATTTCACCTATTAATGTAACTCTTCAGTTAGTTGATCGTTCGATTAAATATCCTAAAGGAGTTATAGAAGATGTTTTAGTAAAGGTTGATAAATTTATCTTTCCTATAAACTTTATTGTATTAGATATTGAGGAAGATAAAGAAATTCCTATCATTTTAGGAAGACCAATCCTACCCATTGGAAGAGCTTTGATAAATGTGTAGAAAGGAGAACTAACTACGAGAGTTAGTAATCAATAGGTAATATTTAATATTACAAAATCAATGAGATACCCTGAAAAAGAGCAAGAGATTGAATGATTTAGAATGGATATTAATGAATATTTAAGCCATGAATATTTTAAGAAAACTTTTGAAAGAGAATTTGAAAAGGAATTTATGGAATATCAAGATGAGGATGAAATTCAAGATGAATCTATGGAAGTGAGTAAAGAGGATTTGGATTATGTTCAGAAAATTTTTTTGAAATGTTAGATCCTACATAAAGTAACAAGAATTTGATTTCATCTGTTGAGAAACCTCCTAAACTATAACTGAAAACACTTCCAACACATTTTAAGTATGCATTCTTAGGATATTTATCCACATTACTTGTTATAGTATCCTCATAATTAATTAATACTCAAGAACAACAGTTGTTGGAAACTTTGAAAGGTTATAAGAAAGCATTTGGATGGACATTAATTGATATTAAAGGAATCAGTCCTTCAATCTGTATGCATAAAATTTTATTAGAAGATCAACATGAACCAAGAGCTAATCCTCNCTTCGGGTTTATTAGATGAATGAATTTTCATTTGGGTTATAATTCTTGTATAATTCACTTTGCGCCTAGATAAAACAAGTTTTTCACATAAATAACAGTATGTAAATCCTAATTTATTGTGCGTAATCTGTATATTGCATCATTTTAGCTGCATTAAAAAAATATTAGATCATAAACTAATATGTATCAAATATAAATCACAAAAAATCCAAACAAATAAGAAATTACGAAGAGACATAAGGATCAAATAATACCTTCCGCAACAGAATGGCAACATCTGCTTGTGACTCTTCAATGGACTGGCTTCCGCATTCTGTACAACGTACATTATGGCTAATATTTCTAGCTCGAGCTTCCACAGTTTGGGTTTTCTTCAGGTCGTCTTCACCAGACATTTTCAAGTATTTCTTAAAAAAAAAAGATGGGAATTTATCAAGAATTAGTTCTCTTTCTTCAGAGTATGAATAGCCTCATCATCATCTAGAAATGGTTATGATTATAGAAAACTTTGTTGGTGGCACAAAAAAGAAAACGGAATATATAAAAGCCCGCTAGCAAAGCAATTTTCATCATTATCTTGATGCAACGAAATGCCGAGTTGATTGGGGAAACATATTCCAGTCAGCATTCTGTTAAAAAATCACTCAAAACATGACACTTCTAAATTAATTTGTTAATATATTTATCAACAATTGACATTTGANAGGAATTTATCGAGAATTAGTTCTTTTTCTTCAGAGTATGCACAGCCTCATCATCATCTAGAAATGGTTATGATTATAGAAATCTTTGTTGGTGGCACAAAAAAGAAAACTGAATATANGGGAATTTATCGAGAATTAGTTCTTTTTCTTCAGAGTATGCACAGTCTCATCATCATCTAGAAATGGTTATGATTATAGAAATCTTTGTTGGTGGCACAAAAAAGAAAACTGAATATATAAAAGCCCACTAGCAAAGCAATTTTCATCATTATCTTGATGCAACGAAATGCCGAGTTGATTTGGGAAACATATTCCAGTCAGCATTCCGTTAAAAAATCACTCAAAACATGACCCTTCTAAATTAATTTGTTAATATATTTATCAACAATTGCATTTGAAAGTAAATAACAAAATAAACAATTATACAGTACTATTTAGCCATTTTCAAAGCCAAAGGCATGTTCTGAGGACATCCAACAAAATTCACAAACACAATCTATAGAAGAACTGGCAAATTTTGAAACCAAACTAAGTAGCTAAGCCGTGCCTCTGCATATATGTTACCAATATGAGCACAATGAAGGATGACGTCTTCTCACCTTAAAACAATTAAAGATTGGTAATCAAGAGATAATACAAAA
>JXCR01140400.1:111275-148704 GCA_002079205.1 Phalaenopsis hybrid cultivar
GAGAGCGGCAATAGGCTGTCGAGAGGCGGCCGTACCAGGCCAGCTAAAGCGAAAAGCTGCTGGAGGGCAGCAGTAGCGACAAGTTTGGGTGTTGTTGCAAGCTGCCAACAGTTGGCAAGTTGAGGACAACAATAGTGAGCACACTTTAGAATTCACCCAAATCTAACGAATTCTAAATACATGAAATTGAACAAGTGAATAAATTCCAAATGTATTGCGGTTTTACATTACATTTGTTATTCATTCAAAATTTCAAAATTTTGAGATTTAGGATATTCATGAAGAACAAATTCTATGTGCGATAAAGTAACAAATGCTATTAAACAAGTGACAAAAGATGTATATGGAGAATCAAAAAGAAAAATTTATACGAATAAAAATAGTTGGTAATGGAACAATAAAGTGTGAGAAAAGATAAAATATAAGAAGTTGTGTTATAAAAATTAGTTTAAATGTAAAAGCTTAGAGAATTGAGAAAAATATAAGATACCAGTTAGGAATCTAAGAGAACAATTTGTGACACTAAAAATTCTACCTTTAGTGATATTTATAGTAGATTAGATACTAAAGAAGATTAAAAATAAATGTATAAACTAGTCAAACAAAGAAAAAATAATAATAAAGATTTAACTTAAGTAAAGTGTATTAAAGATAAAAAAAAATGTTTTTCTTAAAAAAAGATATTCAACATAGGTGAGTGAGCTATTTTGATAAATTTTTCAATGAAATTTCTAAAAATATGATCGACTTTAATGATATTAATATCTTTAATAATAATAAAAAATTATTTTACAGTTGCATTAGTAAAAAAGAAGTTGATGAGAACCAAGGGTGAAAAATTAGTAAGACCTGATCATATCCAAATTAAAGTGTGGAAATATTTAGGAGATTTGGGAGTTTCTTGACTTTCTAAACTCTTTAATATTATTTTAAAAACTAAAAAGATGCCTGAGGAGTGGATGAAGAGTATTTTAGATCCTCCATTTTTAAGAATAAAGGGGATGCACAAGAGGGTGCAAATTATAGAGGAATTAAGTTGATACTGCCTAAGAGTGTGCAAATTATAGAGGAATT
This sequence comes from Phalaenopsis hybrid cultivar, assembly GCA_002079205.1. Lineage (NCBI taxonomy): Eukaryota > Viridiplantae > Streptophyta > Magnoliopsida > Asparagales > Orchidaceae > Phalaenopsis > Phalaenopsis hybrid cultivar. Next base: position 112,350 of record JXCR01140400.1, read on the forward strand.
AAGTTGATGTGTCATACTTTAAAATTATGGATGAGTGTGTAAATTATAGAGGAATTAAGTTTATGTGCTATACTTTAATATTATGAGAGATGATAATTGAACAAAAGTTAAAACATTATGCAAAGATTTCTCATAAATAGTTTGTATTATGTCAGGCAGGTCTACCATGGAAGTTATACATTTATTAAGAGGTTCGATGTTGTAAGTACAGAGAGAATAAGGACGATCAACATATGATTTTTATTGATTAAAAAAAAGCTTACGATAAGGTTGCAAGAGAAGTCCTTTGGAGAGCTCTAGAGGAGAAAGGTGTTAATATGACGTATAATCAAGTTAGTAAAGATATGCATACTAGAGTTGTTACTTGTGTTCGAACTGAAGGAGGATTGACCATGTATTTTCCCATTTCAGTTGGATTACATCAGGGATTGGCTTTAAGCTCATATCTTTTTGTTTTAGTTATAAATGCTCTTACTAGACATTTACAGGAGGATGTATCTTGGTGTATGCTTTCCACTGATGATATCCTTCTTGTGGATAAGACTAGAGAAAGAGTTCAGGAAAAACTTGAATTAGGGAGGTCTACATTGGAGTCTTAAGGCCTTCATTTCAGTAGAGCTAAAACTGAACACATTGAATGTAATTTTAGCAGTAGTAGCTCTAGTGGTTGAGTTGTAACTATGGATGATCAAATCATCAAGAGCTGTGAAAGTTTTAGATATCTCGGGACTATTGTTCAGAGTGATGGTGATATGGATGGGGATGTTTGTAAAAGAAATTAAGTTGGTTTGTTGAAGTGAATGAATGCTTTGGGTTTATTGTGTGACAGAAAATTACCACTTGAATTAAAAGGGAAATTTTATAATATAGTGGTGAGACCTACAATGCTCTGTGCACAGAATGTTGGCCTTTAAAAGAGAAACAAAAAACATAGGTGGGTGAGTGGCTTGACACTTAGAAACAAAATGCAAAATGAATATAACTGTGATAGGGTTTGTGTAACTCCAGTGGTGGACAAGCTTAGAGAGAGTCATCTTAGATGGTTTGGTCACATTAAATGTCGACCAACAGATGATCTGGTTAATAGAGTAGATGTTTTGGCTTTAATTAATGTTAAAAAAGGTAGAGGTAGACCTAAAAAGACTTGGGCATATTGTATAAAAAATGATAATCATTAGAGTTAAATGAAAATATGGCACTCAATAGGGCGCAATGGAGAAAAAGAATTCATGTAGCTGATCCCACTTAGTGGGATAAAGGCTTGTTGTTATTGTTGTTGTATTTGTTATTCTTCCAACCAAACCTATGATTTTGAAAACCCATGCAAAAGGATTTTAGTGCATTCCTTTTATTAATAACCAAATAGTCCCTACACTCTTTTTTTCAACAAAGCCCCTTTTAGGTTGTTTGGTTACATATCTATACATATTATTAAACTATGATAAAATTTCCTCAAAATTTACAAAATAATAAGAGAACTCAATTTGAAATAGGACCCTCCTAGTGTTTTAACATTTAACATTTTCTAATGGATGGAGCTACTATTTTTAATTAAAAAAGGTAAGTGCATATATAAAATTTATTTATATATCAAGCATAATGTACATATCATGTTTCATATACTTTTCTAATTATTACATTCTATCTTTAACNCTATTCATATATCAAGCATAATGTACATATCATGTTTCATATACTTTTCTAATTATTACATTCTACCTTTAACAAAAAGATGTTAGAAAAAAATCTGAGCTTTCCTAATTTCTAAAAAATTTAAATTGATTTCAAATTTTAAATACTGGTCAAAGAAAAAAGAGTTTCTACCATATTTGTAGTATGATATTTCAAACAATATATTTTATTCTTTCCTTAAGACTAAATTAAAACCCCGGAAATACAAAACCCAATCTTTAGAATCATTAAATCCACTAATTATTATTATTATTATATAAAAATTGAGCTTAAATTATTTTTTTTTTTTTTTTATAACTCTCCCAATCATTCTATATGATTGTTTTCTTGTATTTACTGTGCAAGTATTATGAGAATTAAAGGCAATATNTATCTTTAACAAAAAGATGTTAGAAAAAAATCTGAGCTTTCCTAATTTCTAAGAAATTTAAATTGATTTCAAATTTTAAATACTGGTCAAAGAAAAAAGAGTTTCTACCATATTTGTAGTATGATATTTCAAACAATATATTTTATTCTTTCCTTAAGAATAAATTAAAACCCCCGAAATATAAAACCCAATCTTTAGAATCATTAATGCCACTAATTATTATTATTATTATATAAAAATTGAGCTTAAAATTATTATATTTTTTTATACCTCTCCCAATCATTCTATATGATTGTTTTCTTGTATTTACTGTGCAAGTATTATGAGAATNAGCCACTAATTATTATTATTATTATATAAAAATTGAGCTTAAAATTATTAAATTTTTTTATACCTCTCCCAATCATTCTATATGATTGTTTTCTTGTATTTACTGTGCAAGTATTATGAGAATTAAAGGCAATATGTTATAAGTACACAAAGGTTGTGCATTACTTGGGCAGAAACAAAAAAAAAAACCAATGCGCAGAAGAGGATATTATAAGCACCCGGACATTTCGAAATCCAAACAGAAGTTTGAATCGGAAAAAGCAAATATTTAAAGTTTAGACTTTCAAAAATCTTTATTAGTTAGTGAATACCTGATGATACAACAATGGTGCAAATACAAAATAAGAATAATTTGTCCCCTTTATAACAACCAATTGAAAGATCCACAGTATACAAAACCTAAGAAAAAAATACACAAAACAGCTTAGAATGTTCATCTATAGTTATGCATTGGCAATATAAATAAAAGTTAAGTGAAGAAGGGATATCGTGGCTGTAAGAATACCGGAAAATGGAGAACGAAAACTTCCTAGCACGCAACTACAAGTGGTACAGTGGGGGACTCCTGGAAGAAGCTATTAGGCGGGGAAGGTTGTGGAGGTTGCCGGCGTCGAGGTAGACGGCAAGGTCGAAGCGGTATATGCGCCGAGAGAGGCGAGAGATGCGTTCCTCGAGATCAAGCGCGAGATGAGGACGGGCAGGGACTCCGCAGCGAGAGAATATTCCAACGAGATTTCTTGAAGCATTAGCGGCGGACCGACGGAATATAAAATGAAAAGTACAAATGCATCTGACGCGATCCGCTTCATTGCTTCGAAANGAATAGAAGGGGCCGAGAGAAGCGAGAGATGCGTTCCTCGAGATCAAGCGCGAGATGAGGACGGGCAGGGACTCCGCAGCAAGAGAATATTCCAACGAGATTTCTTGAAGCATAAGCGGCGGACCGACGGAATATAAAATGAAAAGTACAAATGCATCTGACGCGATCCGCTTCATTGCTTCGAAAATAAAACTTATTGGCTCGATTTAATCTTCATTTTCTTCTAATCTCGTCAGATAGAATTTCACAGAGTAATTTTCTCAATTCTTCTATGGTGAGAAATTTAAATTGGAGGTGATAATCTGAATAAAAAAATAATGAGATATTTGAAATAGANAACAATAATGTTGCAAATACAAAATAAGAATAATTTGTCCCCTTTATAACAACCAATTGACAGATCCACAGTATACAAAACCTAAGAAAAATATACACAAAACAGCTTAGAATGTTCATCTATAGTTATGCATTGACAATATAAATAAAAGTTAAGTGAAGAAGGGATATCGTGGCTGTAAGAATACCGGAAAATGGAGAACGAAAACTTCCTAGCACGCAACTACAAGTGGTACAGTGGGGGACTCCTGGAAGAAGCTATTAGGCGGAGAAGGTTGTGAAGGTTGCCGGCGTCGAGGTAGACGGCGAGGTCGAAGCGGTATATGCGGAATAGAAGGGCCGAGAGAAGCGAGAGATGCGTTCCTCGAGATCAAGCGGGAGATGAGGACGGACAAGGACTCCGCAGCGAGAGAACATTCCAACGAGATTTCTTGAAGCATAAGCGGCGACCGACGGAATATAAAATGAAAAGTACTAATGCATCTGACGCGATCCGCTTCATTGCTTCGAAAATAAAACTTTAATCTTCGTTTTCTTCTAATCTCGTCAAATAGAATTTCACATAGTAATTTTCTCAGTTCTTCTATGGTGAGAAATTTAAATTGGAGGTGATAATCTGAATAAAAAAATAATGAGATATTTGAAATAGAGATGATGAAATCTGAAAATAATGATGAAAAATTTGAAATGAAGATGAGTTTTGCTCGATTTAAAATATCAATATTAATTTATGGTGTTATTGCAGCATTATTGTGGCCTTATTGAGGAGTGTTGCAGTATTAGTGTGATTTTTTGAGTTGTTATTTAGATATTATTGTAGATTTATTATGGTGTTATTATAATATTATTGCGGTATTTTTGTGGTGTTATTTGAATGGTATTGTCGTGATTCTGTGATGGTAATCAACTGATGTTATTATAGTGTTATTGTCGTGTTATTGTGATATTATTGTAGTGTTATTTATGAGTTATTGAGATGTTATAGTGGTGTTATTTGATTGGCATTGTGGCAGATCTGTGGTGGTATTTGATTGATGTTATTGGAGTGTTATTATGATGTCATTATGATATTATTGTTGTGTCATTGATGTGTTATTGAGGTATTAATATGTTGTTATTGCGGTATTTTGTGGTGTCATTGAATTGTTATTGTGGTGTTATTTGAGTGGTATTGTGACGGCTCTATGGTGGTGTTCGAATGGTGTTATTGTGGTGTTATTAGGGTGTTATTATGATATTATTATGATGTTATTGATGTGTTATTATGGTGTTATTGTGGTATTATTATGGTCTTATTGCAGTATTTTTATGGTATTATTAAGGTGTTATTTTAGAGGTATTATGGCAGTTTTGTGGTTGTATTCGACCGTTATTCTTGTTGTATTATTATATTGTTATTGTGGTATTATTGTGGTGTTATTGATGTGTTTTTGAAGTGCTATTAGAGTTTTATTATAGTTTTATTATGATGTTATCACGATTTTTGTTGTTATTGGGGTGCTATTGAGGTGTTATTATTACAGTTTTGTGTGGGTATTTGACTGGTGTTATTATGATGTAATTGCAATATTATTACAACGTTATTGATGGATTATTGAGGTGTTATTATAGTGTTATTTGAGTGGTACTATGGCGGCTCTGTGGTGATATTAAACTGGTGTTATTACGGTCTTATTTGAGTGGTATTGTGATATTATTATGATGTTATTTATGTGTTATTATGGTGTTATTTAGGTTTATTGTGACGGCTCTGTGATGGTATTCGACTGGTGTTATTAAGGTGTTATTTGAGTGGTATTGTGATGATATTCTGTAATAATATCATAATTTCAGTGGTATTGTGTTATTATGGTATTATTGTGATATTATTGTGTTATTGTGATATTATTGTGGTGTTATTTTGCTTGTATTGAAGTATTGTTTTGGCGTTATTGCAGTATTTTTTTTGTGTTATTGAGGTGTTATTGTGTTATTATTTTAGATGTTATTGTGGTTCAACAATAGTATTGTGGTGATTTTGTGGTAGTATTTGATCGGTGTTATTATGAACTAATGTAGTATTATTGTGGTGTTATTAAAGTATTATGATTGTGTTATTATGGTGTTAATGTCGTGTAATTATGATATTATTACAGAATTTTTGTGGTGTTGTTAAAGTGTTATTGTGGTATTATAATAGTATTATGGCGGAATTCAATTGATATTATTATAGTGTTATTGCAGTATTATTGTGATATTATTGAGGTGTTATGTGGTGTTACATGTAAATATGTGTTCCAATCAACTCTTTTGATTCCCACTAATGTTTACATATATTTGCAAACAAATATGCCGCAGTCGACACTGTTAGTTTGTGTAGGGGGCCTCTAGACATAACTACTGGCCATTTTGATGGATTGCTTTAAAAAATTTTACAGCATCTCTTACTAATAGATTAATATGTAAAGCTTCATGTTAAATTAAAATGTTTCATTAAATACTAAAAAATATGAGCTGAATAACAAAGCACTGAGCTTCTGTTGAATATACTTACAACACTGTGGGTGATCGCCCTGTGCATCATGTTGGGTAAAGACTCATATAATTTCCACTTTTTTTCCTTTCAGATGTGCCGCCAACAACATCCAGTGTTGTTTATCAATAATAGGAATTAATAAAATTTCTACATTTTTGACATACTCCTTTGTAATGTGTTCTACGAAGATTGATATGTGTGTATCTTTATGTATTTGCATAAAATGGCATAATCGTCATCATGGGATAAGTATATAATGAATGTTATGCAAAATTTATAATATATAGTTAAACTTAAATAATTACCCAATGTAGTTGCGATACATATAGAAACGATCTATATAATACCAGTGATTTAATCTTCTTTTTATCTATTATTATAGCAAAAGCATCGACACTATCATTCATTTGACAGTATGTCAACAAGACCAACACGACTAACTACTGACACAAAAATAAAATACTATTTTAAGTACATATTTTATGCTTATTTTTTAGGATATTGCACTTTAAAGAGTGATTTTTTCTTGTTTTTGTTGCAGGTATATCATTTTTAGGTATTTGGAGCAAAAATGGTAAAAAGGAAGAAATTTGGAGCCAAAATAACAAATTTTGGAATTCTGGCACATGATGCGCCGTTGACAGAGGTTTGGCGCGTGATGTGCCAGAGACGACTTTTGGCGGATTAAGGCAGTTCAAGATGAATTTTGTGCGAATTTTTAAAGGGACGATTGTTCTGCACACTTATTGAAGTAATTCAATACATCTAGATACTTTGGAAAGTTCTTTTATGAAGAGATATGTCTCTTGGATCAAATGACACATCTTTTGAATTCAAAAGAGTTGACTTTTAAAGAGAATTTTGGAGGGAATTTTGAATTCCTTTTGAAAAGAGGCAGCCCAAAATAAAAGAGGAAGATTTCAAAGGAGTTTAAGGGGGATGAAAAATATAAGAAAGTGGGGGTGGCATGAAAGGCAAGGAGAGAAGAAGAAGAGATTTTCTTCTAAGGTTGTAAGAGGAGAGGGAAGGTGAAAGATTTCTTCTTCATTACACTTCTAAAAGGGAATTGAGTGTGCTTGTAAGGAGAGAAAGTCTTGGAGAGAACTTTAGGGATTTGCTTGGGAATGATTGTGAGATAAGTTGTGTCTTTTATTTCTTTTGTTTTGTAAAGTTGTTTTTATATATGAAATCCTTGTTTTGTGATATCTTTCTCATGAATTCTGAGTAATCTTCTTTATCCTTCTCCTTACTTTGAGATATGATTTTCTTAATAATTAATTTTATTTTCTATGGTTTTAAATGTCAATAATTTGTGATGATTTGAACTCAATCTTCATTTATTTTTTGATCAGGCCAATTTTAATGTTAAAACATGATAAGAAACATGTGTTTTGAAAAGAGCTATGATTTCTATAATAGGGTGAGAATCACATTTGATTTCATGGGAGAGTATGTCATCCATGGAATTGAGTGCAAATAAATAAAGGAATGTACTTTGTTGGATGCAGAATTAGAGATTTTAATGTGACATACTAAAATCCCTAATTTGGTCCAGTTGATTGGAAACTAATGCGAGAATGTTAGCCCTCATGGGAGGGAGTAGTGGGAGCTCTGGAGTGGCAGCCGGTATCCTCCCTGCCTAACCACGAAATTAGGGACCAAATTCTGGATTAGTCAATGTTCTTTATAACACTTTGAAGAGGGTCAAGAATAGGATTGCTCATATTTGGCACAAAACAATTTTTATATATATTTTCAAATGATCTTAATTTCTTCACAATCCATATATTCATTGTAAAGGGGAATGATGCTTTCTTAAATTTGAATCTTCCATCAACAAAAATTTTGTTTAGTTTTCGTAATTTTACTTTTGAATGTTTAATTTTTAGTTAGTTAAACATGTCTTTCAACTGCATATTATATATCATTCACTTTAGTAGTTAATATTCAAACTTCACACTTTACTTTTATTTTTGTAATTTTAAATTATAAAATAATTTTATGAATTTACTTATAGGCTTTTCGAACTTCCCTATAGGATCGATATCTAGGACTCTATTAGAGTCATTTATTACTTGAGTGATAAGTATGCTTGTGTTGATTTTAAAGGGAGAGTTTTAAAGATAAATTATTTTCATAAAATTTATTTTTGTTGGGATTATATTGCATATTTATTGTTATATCCGTCGTGTGTATTTGGTAATATTGAAAAATATTTGCAAAATTTACACACTAAATCTACCCGCATCAAGTTTTTGGCGCCGTTGTCAAGGAAGTAACTGAAAATATTAGTAAGTTATTTTAGTTTATTATAAAAATATAAAAAAGAGTGTTTGTAGTTTAGTTTTTTAACATTTTTTTATTTAAGTTTGTTTGTTTATTTTTAATCACTTGTTTTGTTTCTTTATGCATAGTGTAAGATCTGAAAATTTAGTACCTTACGATTCTGAGTTAAAGAGAACTATTAGAAAAATTCAAAAACAACAAAAAAAATGATCATTTAGCAAAATTGTTTGCAATTTGAGTAATGTTGGAAATGAAAATGAACATCATCAGAGCCCTTTAAGAGATTATGCTGATCCTACAGTAGATGAAATCCATTTGAGCATACAGAACCCTGATGTAGCTGTCAATTCATTTGAGCTTAAATCTGTTATTATCCAAATGGTACAAAACAATTAGTTTAGAGGAACATCAGCTGAAGATCCTAATTTACACATTGCTAAATCTAGTGAAGATTTTCATTTTAAAGCAGAAGGTCCTATTAAACCAATGAAAATTTTTATAGAAAGACCACCATCTCCTTTTCCTCAAAGATTGAAGCAGAAAAATAGAGATTACCAATTTTCTAAATTTTTTTGAAATTTTAAGAAAATTAATGATAAACATTTTATTTGTTGAAGCTTTGGAACAAATGTCAAGCTATGTGAAGTTCATGAAGGATATACTTAATAACAAAAGGAATTTTTTAGATAATGAGACTATTGCACTCAGTGAATAGTGTGGTGTTATAATTCAGAAAAAGTTTCCTGAAAAACATAAAGATCTTGGAAATTTAACAATTCCTTGTGTTATTGGCGAACGATTTTATGGAAAAACTTTATGTGATTTAGGAGTCAGTATTAATCTTATGTCGTTATTAATTTTCAAAAGGTTGGACTTAAGAGATATTTCACCTACTAATGTAACTCTTCAGTTTGCTGGTCGTTCGATTAAATATCCTAAAAGAGTTATAGAAGATGTTTTAGTAAAGGTTGATAAATTTATCTTTCCTGTGAACTTTATTGTATTAGATATTGAGGAAGATAAAGAAATTCCTATCATTTTAGGTAGACCAATCCTACCAACTGGAAGAGCTTTGATAAATGTGTAGAAAGGAGAACTAACTACGAGAGTTAGTGATCAAGAGGTTATATTTAATATTACAAAATCATTGAGATACCCTGGAAAAGAGCAAGAGATTGAATGATTTAGAATGGATATTAACGAATATTTAAGCCATGAATATTTTAAGAAAAATTTTGAAAGAGAATTTGAAAAGGAATATATGGAATATCAAAATGAGGATGAAATTCAAGATGAATCTATGGAAGTGAGTAAAGAGGAATTGGATTATGCTCAGAAAAAAAAAATTTTAAATGTTAGATCCTACATAAAGTAACAAGAATTTGATTTCATATGTTGAGAAACCTCCTAAAATATAACTGAAAACACTTCCAACACATTTTAAGTATGCATTCTTAGGAGATTTATCTACATTACTTGTTATAGTATCCTCAGAATTAATTAATACTCAAGAACAACAGTTGTTGGAAACTTTGAAAGGATATAAGAAAGCCTTTGGATGGACATTAGTTGATATTGAAGGAATCAGTCCTTCAATCTGTATGCATAAAATTTTATTAGAAGATCAACATGAACCAAGAGCTAATCCTCAAAAGAGATTAAATCCTATGATGAAAGAAGTTATGAAGAAAGAAATTTTAAAATGGTTAGATGATGGAATAATATATCATATTTCAGACAGTGCTTAAGTAAGTTTAATTCATTGTGTTCTAAAGAAAGGAGGTGTGACTGTAGCGACAAATAAGCATAACAAATTAATGTCAACAAAATAAGTCACTGGTTGGAGAAAACACATAGATTATAAAAAATTAAATTCTGCCACCAAGAAGGATCATTTTCCTTTACCTTTCTTGGACCAGATGTTAGATACACTGGCTGGGCACAAATATTTTTATTTTCTAGATGGATATACCTGTTATCATCAAATACATATTGCTCCAGAGGATCAAGAGAAAACAACATTTACTAGTCCTTATGGAACGTTTGTTTTTCAGTGAATGCCCTTTGGATTATGTAATATACCTGCAACATTTCAAAGATGTATGATGTCAATTTTCAGTTATTTGATTGAAAAAGGGATTGAAGTCTTTATGGACAAATTTTCTGCATTTGGAACTTCATTAAAAAAATGTTTAATCATTTAGAGAAAGTTCTGGAACGTTGTGAAAAGACTAGTCTCGTATTGAACTAGGAAAAAATGTCACTTCATGGTTACAGGAGGAATTATGCTTAGATATAAAGTTCCAAAAAATGGCATGGAAGTAGTTCATACAAAAATACTGGTTATATCAAACCTACCTCCAACTACTACAGTAAGAGGAGTTAGGAGTTTTTATGATATGCTAGATTTTACAGGAGATATGTTAAAGAATTCAATTTCAATTTGAAAGAAGCTGATGAGAAAAGATTATTGCAATTGAATGAGCTTGAGGAAATTATGAATGAATCTTACGATAATGCAAAGATTTATAAGGAAAAGATGAAAGAATGACATGATCAAAAGATAATAAAAAGAGAATTTAAACATTGACAGAAAGTTTTATTATACAATGCAAGATTTAAATTATTTCCTGTAATATTGAAGTCTAGGTGGAAAGGGTAATTCAGAGTTATAAAAGCCTATCCCTATGGAGCAGTTAATATTGAAGACCCTAAGACTAGAAAAATATTTAAAATGAATGGTCACAGATTGAAACAATATTGTGATGGTCAAAGATCAGCTTTTAAAGAAACTGTAATATTGGGTCACCCAGAATGAGACTGTGAATGTCGGGCTGACGACATTTAACCAAACGCTTTGTGGGAGGCAACCCATATAAATTATCATTTAGTTTGCTTTTGAGTTTTTTTGTGTTTGAAATATTTAATGTATATTTATGTTTAGGTTTTTATGAAGTCTGTGTTTGAGAAAAATATTTAAAAACATATTTATTTGCCTAATGTTATGAAAAAAATTGAGAATTTATTATATCAAAATTGAAATAGTGTTATTTTTTAGAACTGATGCATGATGCACCGAATTCTAGAGAGCTGACGGATGATGTGATGCGGTGACAAAAATGACTTAAATGTTTCAAAAGATGGGTTTTGGCAGCTTTTGGTGGTTTCTTCTCCTTATAACTCAAAAAAAATGAATCCTAAGTCTATTATAAGGGGGAAAACGAGGAAAATCCATTATATCTCAAATCTAATGGCTTTCCACTCCAAAAATACTGCGAGATTTAGAAATTTCAACTGGAGAAAGTTTATCAGTTTCGATGCCCATAAATTACTTGATTGAGCTCTAGTGAAGAAGAGGCTAATCAAAGAAAGGGATTTGTGAATCAAGGATTCAACACATCGAATACTTGAGTGGAAGAGATTATTGCGCAGAGGCGCTGGGAAGTGCTTTGCTACACTGCTGCTGTTGTAGTCGTCCCTGTGGTGAAATTTTTTTATGCAAATCTTCATGGGATCAACCAAGGAGCAGTCTATGTGTGAGGCAAGTTTGTGCAGTTCACTCCTTCAAGGATAAATGAGATGTTTTTGATTGAGAATGTGTTTATCTGCCATTATGTGAATTTTACCCCTATGAGAGACAATATTAATGAACTCTACCAGTACCTTATGGATGAAGATGCGAATTGGGAGGCCAAATATGATGGGAATGTGAGTTTTTCATCATCATTGTTAAATCGTACTTCTAAGGCATGACACTTCTTTATTACATCAAAATTACAGCCCACCATGAAGATTAGTAAGGTAACTAAGGAGAACGTTATTTTAAATTATTGTATTCAAATAAAAAAAAAACCCATTGATATTGGAGCCATAATTTTGAAATCGGTTTTGGGTTTAATTGTGAATGGATCTGCAACTGGACTTGGGTATCCATTCACTATTTTTCTATTTTGCAGTCAATCACAAATATCTTATGAAAGTAGGGAAAAAGTGTTTCTTCTTTGGAAGCCGATGGATCTTGAAGTCTATTGAAGTTATATTAGAATGAGAGATGAAAATGATATTAATGTGTTGATGGATTAAGGATCTTAGAATTCATCACGTATTCAACCCTACTATAATTCAAATGCACTTTTGAAGAGTATCAAGAAGATAAAGAAAGAGGTGCAGAATCTTATGCATGTGATTAGGAATATTTTTGAAATGCTGGATCATCTGGATAGGAGACTGAAGAAACATTTTGAACATATTGAGCGTATTGAAGATGGTTTAGTATGTATGTTCAAGAAACATTCTTCAATTGGAGAGGATTCAAACGATGAGTTTCCGTATCGACCCTTCTACAACATGTATGTGCACTACTAATCGATGAGAGATATCCAGGAGAACGAGAGTGAAGAAGATGTTTGAACTTAATTTATGCATGAAACATTTTACTTATTATTGCTTGTGTTAGTTTGTTAAGCTAGATTGCATTTCCTTTTTATTGTTGCACTATTTGTGTTTATGCTCAATATTTTGATGTTTAGATTTTAATGTTAGGATGTTGGTTTGCTTTAGAACACTAAATTTGATGTTTATTGGATTGAAAAATGTTAGTTTGTATTATGGTGGATTTTATATATAAATGTGAGTTTTGTGTTGTTTGTGAAATTTTGGTGTTAGAATGATGTTTTTGTATGTTGGAAATGTTCATTTGAGTTAATTAGAGGCTGACGTAAGGCAGTACATAACAGATTTTCACATAAACTGAAATTTGGTGAATTTAAGCTCTGGTGCATGATGCGCCAATTTACAGAGCGTTGACGCATGATGCGATAAAGATCCGAACATGCAAGATCGCCTAAAAAATCGTGAAATCGCATGGAAAAGCTCCATTTTCATTGCCTGGATCATCTCCTAACACTAAACCTTGACCTAGGGCTTCTTATTGAGGACAGTCAGAAGATTTTGGAGGCTAAAATCATATATTTCATCTTTTCTTGGTAAGAGCTTCACTTTAACTTAAAAAATTTTTGTTTTCACCATGGATTTTTCCTACATTATGGAAGATCCGAAATTTGGGATTATTTATGAAAGAACTTGAAGAAAACTCATTGTGAAAAGTTTCTTACCAAATAATCTTGTTTGAGGAGTTAAATTTTTCATTTAGTAATTTGTTTGAAATTTAATTGGATTTTTCGTAGAATTTCTAATGGCTCCCTGAGTTAAGAGAGGAAGGACGTCCGAGGATGTTGATTCACGAAGATTCGTTAACTTCAAGGCCCAACATAGTTACAATACATAAATGGAGACTAGAAGATTGATCCAAGAATAGGCATTTGCAAACCCAGGTGGTGAGATCGAAAGGTTGACCCTTGCCAGAAATTGGGAAAGATTCTACTACTTCACTGTAGTAGCAATTCTCCTAATGATTTTGGAGTTTTATTCTAACTTGGGGTTCACTACTGGTGACCACATACTGGTTAGATGTAAACAAGTTGAATTTACTACTGATCGGATCAATACTTTTTATAGGCTGAGAAATGTATTTTTTGATGAATATGCTGCATTCGTGATGATTGATTCAACACTGGATGAAGTGCTTGCCTTTTTGACTGATGGAAGAGAAGAGTGGAAGATTAAGAATAACATGATAGTTAACTTCCCTGCTTCCATGTTGACTAGCCAGTCAAAGGTATGTCATCACTTTATTTATGCTAGATTATTGCCAATGAATCATTTTGCTGATGTTATGAAAGATAGAGTTGTATTGAACTATTTCATTCAGAACATGAAAGCAATAGATGTTGGTGCACTTATAGTTCATCATGCTCGAAGTATAGCTGATAGTTCTACAGCTAGTGTTTTAGGATAACCTGCTCTGATTTTCACTTTATGTGAACAATCAAATGTAGAGTCCCATAGAAATGAAGAAAGATTACAACCACAGAATCCTATTGGGAGGCATATGATTCAAAGAGTTGATCATTTGTTTAATCTAGAGGGGGAAGAAGGGATAGACCCTCTACATCAGCTGCAGGGGCACCTACTTCTCGCCATGCATCATTAGAAAACATTATGGACCAACTCATGATTCAAAAAATAGACAATTAATATTCAGGGTAAGTTGGGAGAGATTGGAGCAAGAAATGCTTATAATGATGAATATCAACAGAGGAGAGTTCGACATGATATTGATTTTGAGAATGCTATGGTGAGACATCTTAGGGGAGAGTCCAATGTAGAATTTCTTCCTTTCCCCAGTTTCACTCCTTACTCCTATTTGGGATGAAGAAGAAGAATAAAAAGAAGAAAAAGAAGAAAAAGATGAAGATGATGATGATGAGGAAGGATATGAAAACTGATACTTTTATGAGTCTAGTGTAGTTTGTTTTTGTGTTTGTTTGCCATTTGTGATTGAAATGTGTTGAATTTTCATTTGAGAACTGTTATAGTAAAAATTTTCATGTTGTGTTGTGGACATAATTGTAACTGTAACTGTAGACTTTTACTTTTTATGCATTTTTAGTATTTTTGGTTTTGTTTTTCAGTTTTTGTATTTCTATTTTTAATTCTCAACAAATTATTTAGAATATATTATGTTTCATTTAATACATTAAATCTTGTATGTTTTTAAAGTTAGTACCTGCAGTATACCAGAGCCTACAGGTCAGTTTTTATTTTCATGCATTTACTGTTTTCTTTCACCTACTAAAATTTTGTACTAAAACATCTTTAAAATTACTTAATAACATAAGTTTGGGGGGAAGAAAATTTTTTTTTGAAAAGAAGTAAACTAAATTTTATTTGTCCTCAATTAATTATATTTTTAAAATTAATTTAACATGTCCCAGGGATATTAAGATTTAACTTTAAATGACTATACTTATGTTTATAAATATTATGGTAAATTTAGGTAAAACTTTTTTAATAATGAAGGTTAATTATAAAGTTAAAGATATTTGGTATGATAGATGATACACCAAAAATATATGCATTTTTAGACCCATATTTTATACTCATTTTTGGTGATATTACGCTTTAATAGAATGTATTTTTATGTTTTCTTTTAGGTTGTTGATTTTTAAAACTTGAAGCAAAAAGGATGGAATTTGGAGTCACAATGACATTTTTGAAGAAATACTCAGCGCCGACGGCGCAGACTTACAGAACGACAGATGGATTTTACTAAACGCTGACGGCGCCATTGACAGAGAGCAGCAAATTTAAATACAGGACACTGGCGCCGACAACGCCAATGTCGGTTCAGACCATGTTTCTAGAAGATTTGACGATTTTGGATGCTTTTTGAAGGGTTTTTGGATGCACCTATTGGAGAACTGACTCTAAGCTCTATTTGGGGCCAAAATTGATCAGAAAAGAGACCCCACTTCATTCCTCCTTGCTCATTTTCGCCACACCTAGCCTCCATACACTTTTCCATCTTCATTCCACCACCAATTAGGAGCTATTAGTGATTTTTTTAAAGAGTTTAGAGTTTTTGTGGTGAGATTAAGTGTGAAATGTTCTCTGAGAGTGTTGGAGAAGGAGAAAAGTGAGAAATTTTTTCTTCCTATATTTCCTAGAAGAGGCTATAAGGGATTTTCTTTGAGAAAGAGTTTCAGATAAGTGTTGTTTGTTTATTAGTGTTGTATGAATTTTTTTTATATATGAAATTTATGTTATGTTATATCTTTCTCATGAAGTCTGAGTAGTCTACTTTATCTTTCACCCTACTCTGAGATATGATGAAATGAAGAAATAATATGGATGTGCCAATAGGAACTCAAAAATGCATCAAATTTAATTTTCATCGAAGTTTTGGCTCATGATCGATCGTTTTGAAAATTAATTTTAATTTTGATTAATTAAAAAAACAAATAAAAGTGCGAGCAATGTGAATTTTGACATTTATGTCCGTCGGTTGGATGAATCATGATAANTGTTAAAGAAATTGTGATGATCTTTTCACTTCAATCTTAATTTACTTTCAATCTAGCCGATTGATTTGTTAAAATATGTTGAGTATTACAACTAAAGTGAAGGTTATATCCAAGATTCAGGGAGGTCAAAGCCCTTGGAAGTTGGGTGCAAATAAATAAGGNCTGGAGGTTTATGACCAGCCACATAAGGTTTCAAAGAGAGCTAAGTAACAGTTTGAATTTCTATGTAGGTGGGTTCCATCTCTAGTCTTCTAGAATAATCAAAGGAAAAATCCTATGGCTAGATCCTAAGCACTAAGAAGAAAGAAAGACCTCACAAAAAATGAGGTCAACATTAGGTCAAGCCACTTTAAAATTCAATCTAAAACTAAACAAACTAGGAAATATAACTTCTTATCTNCACAACTAAAGTGAGGATTAAATCCAAGATTTAGGGAGGTCAAAGCCCTTGGAAGTTGGATGCAAATAAATAGAGAAATAATATTATCGGACATAGAATTGGAGATTTTAGAGTGACAAACTAAAATTCCCAATTCGGTCCTATCGTTTGGGTGCTGAAGTGTAGATGTTAGCCCTCAGTTGAGGGGAACATGGGAGCTCCGAAGTGAGAGCCGGTATCCTCCCAGCCTAGCTGCATATTCAATAAACAAGCGTAGGATTAGTCAATGTTATTTATGTCTAGACCAAAGGGTAAAAAATATGTATGCTCCTATTTGACACAATATAAATTGAACTAATTCACTATAATTTCCTGACAAGGAGAAGGATGCTTTCTTATATATTAAATATCACAATTAGACCCTCCTTAGTTTCATTAGTTATTTAATAGTTATTAAATTTACCTATTTATTTTAATTGCCTATTAGTGATAGATAAGCAAATTGAGCTTCGTTNTAGGCGAGGGGAACGTGGGAGCTCCAAAGTGAGTGCCGGTATCCTCCCATCCTAGCCGCAGATTCAATAAACAAGCATAGGATTAGTCAATGTTCTTTATGCCTGGACGACAGTGTAAAGAATAGGTATGCTCCTATTTGGCACAATACAACTAGAACTGATTCACTTTACCCATTCACTATAATTTCTTGACAAGGAGAAGGATGCTTTCTTATATATTNATTTTGTACGATCTGATTTGAACCAATTCTTTTTATCCATTCACTATAATTTCTTGACAAGGAGAAGGATGATTTCTTATATATTGAATATCACGTCGAACCTTCATTAGTATAATTAATTATTTAATAATTATTAAAATTACATATTTATTTCAATTAAACCCTCATTATTATCATTCAATATTTAATAGTAATTAAAATTATATATTTATTGTAATTGCCTATTAGTGACAGATAAGCAAATTGAACTTCATTGTTGTGATTAAAGTNACAGTTGCTGAGGAGTTAAATCTTTTAGTCGTAGTATTAAATACTTATATTCTTAAGCATATATAAAGTTGCGGTCAATTTTTTGGCACCGTCGTCGGGGAGTGAGTAAACAAAAATCACAATTAGAGTAACGGACAAATTAGGATAATTAGAAAAATTTTACTTGAATTGCAACTTATTTTACTGTGTACTGATTTCAAATTGTATGTGTAAATTTGGACCTAAAAATCTTATACCCTACGATTCGNCCATATTTATCTTATATTTTAAAGCATATATAAAGGCGCAGTCATGTTCAAAAACTAAAGCGAGAGTTAGCCTTCAGGTGAAGGAAAGTGGGAGCTCTAGAGTGGGAGCCAGTATTCTCCTAGCCTAGCCACAGTTTTAAGGACTAAACCTATGATTAGCTAATGATTTTTTATAACACTGTATCAGGGTAGAGAATTAAAATTGCTCCTATTTGGCACATTACATAATTGAACCATTTATCTCATCTCATTTTACCAAACCTCATTGTAGTGGGAAAGATGTTTTTTCACATAAGAAATCTTCATCACATAAATATAGTTTAATAGTTNCTTCTTATCTTGTTCTTAACTTAATTAATTCCAATTCATCTTTAATTTAACCTAATATGCCCAAAAGCCCATTATGAACCAAAGTGGGTCACTGAGTCAAACAAAACTAAATTCGTCTTAAATTAAAAAAAAATCCAACTAAATAAGTTTTAAGGTCTATTCATAGATGTTAAAAGCTAATTGATTCTTATTGAACTCCCAATTAAGCCAATTTAGATTTTTTTACCGNAAAACAAAACTAAATTCGTCTTAAACTAAAAAAAATCCAACTAAATAATTTTTAAGGACTATTCATAGATGTTAAAAGCTAATTGATTCTTATTGAACTCCCAATTAAGCCAATTTAGATTTTTTTATCGATACTCAATTAGTACTTAATTGAATTAAATCAAAACTAAAGCTAATTAAATTAAATTAAATATACCAAATCGCCCTCTTAACTGATGTTAAATCAATTAAATTCAAATATATTGGAATTAAAGCTTAATTGATTCTAATTAAGCTCAGATCCAAATTGACCCATTTATGTCATCTTAAGCTATATTGACCCAAATGGAATTTAAGCTTGAATCAAATCAAGTCAAACCATGGTTTGTGACCTGAAATACTTTTTCGGATGCTTCTCTAGCCACGAAACCCTTGATTTGGGCTCGAGTAAGTTTGAAGTCAAATGGAACAAGAAAGTACATTGTTCCAAAAAATTATAGTTATGTAAAATTAATAAAGTTGACTCCGCTTTGCCGCAATGCNTCGATACTCAATTAGTACTTAATTGATTTAAATCAAAACTAAAGCTAATTAAATTAAATTAAATATCCCAAATCGCCCTCTTACTAATGTTAAATCAATTAAATTCAAATATATTGGAATTAAAGCTTAATTGATTCTAATTAAGCTTAGATCCAAATTGACCCATTTATGTCATCTTAAGCTATATTGACCCAAATGGAATTTAAGCTTGAATCAAATCAAGTCAAACCATGGTTTGTGACCTTAAATACTTTTTTGGATGCTTCTCTAGCCACGAAACCCTTGATCTGGGCTCGAGTAAGTTTGAAGTCAAATGGAATAAAAAAGTACACTGTTCCTAAAAATTATAGTTCTGTAAAATTAATAAAGTTGACTCCGCTTTGCCGCGATGCCAAAAAACTTGGTTCGATATTTATAAATAAGAAATTGAAACAATTTTTGTTGGGATTCTATGCAAGTATACATATCGTTATCAAGTAATACAAGACTTTCTGTTTAAACCCCAAATATCGATATTATGAGGAAGGTTTAAATTCAAAATGGTAATTTAAACTAAAAAATTCACAATAATAAAGAAAGTCTACTACACTAATTGCAAATGTTTAAAGTGCTATCAGAACTAAATTATCAACTACTATCAATACTGTAAAGTAAATTTATACTATATTACCAAACTATCTTTTCCACTACAATGAGTTTTTGGTTAAATGAGAGAGATAAATGGTTTGAATGTGTATCATACCAAATAGGAGAAATTTTAATTCTCTACCCTTAGTCAAGTGTTATAGAGAATCATTGGCTAATCTTAGGTTTAGTCTCGAAATTCGTGGTTAGGTTGAGAGGATACTGACTCTCACTTCAGAGCTCCCACTTCCCTTCCCCTGAAAGCTAACTCTCGCTTTAGTTCTTAAACACTAAGACCAAATTGGGGATTTTAGTTTGTCACCCTAAAATCTCCAATTTTTCACCCAATAAGATATATTTCCCTATTTATTTGCACCTAATTCTATGAACGAAGCACTCCTTCATGAAATCAAATGTGATTCTCACTTTGTTGTAGAACACGTACTCCATTTCCCGGATAGTAGGTTTCACAAAAAAATGTTAACATTTCAATTGGTCAAATCAAAAAGTAAATTAAGAACTGAGTGAAAAATCATCACAATTTNCTAAAGAATAGGTATGCTCCTATTTGGCACAATATAAATTGACCTAATTCATTTTATCCATTCACTATAATTTCTTGACAAGGAGAATGATGCTTTCTTATATATTTGAATATCACGTCGAACCTTCATTAGTATAATTAATTATTTAATAATTATTAAAATTACATATTTATTTCAATTAAACCCTCATTAGCATAATTAGTTATTTATGAGTTATTAAGAAAATTACATATTTATTTCAATTGTCTATTATTAACCCTAACTTTCTATCATTAGTTATTTATTAGTTATTCAAATTATTTACTTATTTCAATTGCCTATAAAACCTTCATTAGCATAATTAGTTATTTAATAGTTATTAAAATTATATATTTATTTCAATTGCCTACCCTCATTAGTGTAATTAGTTATTTAAGAGTTATTAAAATTACATATTTATTTCAATTGTCTATTAGTGACATATTAGTAAAATTAGTTATTTAAGAGTTTAAAATTACATATTTATTAAATTGCCGCACCTCTCCTTACATTAGTTATTTAATAGTTAGTAAAATTATCCATTTATTTCAATTGCCTATTAGTGACAGATAAACAAATTGAACGTCGTTGTATCTATTAGTGATAGATAAGCAAATTGAACGTCGTTGTTGTGATTAAAGTTTTTCATTTGCCTATTAGTGACAGATAAGTAAATTGAACGTCGTTGTTGTGATTAAAGGATTGTTTTTCTAAGGTATTTGTCCGTAATTCTAAACTGCTCCCTGTGGGATCGATATCTAGGACTCCATTAGAGCCCTAAATTACTTGAGCGATGCGTATACTTGCGTTGATAAGTGTGACTTTACAATTATTGAATATTTAATACGTCCATATTTATCTTATATTTTAAGCATATATAAAGTCGCTGTCAATCTTCAGAACTATTCAGACTTTAAATTAGCCAATATTCTTTATAGCATCTCTAGTAAGGGTAAAAAATATTATTGTTCCTATTTGACACAACACAATTTGCATACTTCCACAATATAATTCCTATACTTATTACTGACTCATGATAAAGAGAAATATATTTTCATATTTAGTGTTTTTCCTTACATAAACTCAAATTATCTTTAGAAGTTATTACTGTTTTGTCAAAATATCAAAAATACCAAAAAATTTGAATTTTAGTTACTATAAAAATATATATAGTTTAAGTAATTATCTTTTTGAAATAAAAATCAATAGTGCATATTGCTAATTTTTCCTGTGGGTTCGATATTCAGGTCTTAATCAAAAAGTCCTATATTACTTGATAACGAATACTCTTGTGGGTTCGATATTCAGGTCTTAATCAAAAAGTCCTATATTACTTGATAACGATACGTATATGTGGGTTCGATATTCAGGTCTTAATCAAAAAGTCATATATTACTTGATAACGATACGTATACTTTTATTTAGTATCACAATATATATAAATTAAAAGTTAAATTCTTATTTTTCTTTAGGATCAAGTTTTTCCAACATATATAAATTAAAAGTTAAATTCTTATTTTTCTTCACGATCAAGCTTTTTGTTTTTTTACAAAGTAAGGAAATATAAGTTTAAATTCTTATTTTCTCCAAAATTAAGTTTTTGGTTCTGTTGCAAAGTTGGAAACATAATTGAAAAATATCATCAAAGACATGGTTATACTGTTGCATATAAACAACAATGAGATCATCACCCAATCTACCTAGCGACCGATTTAAAGTTTGATAGAAGCATAAAAAACATGAATCCACTGTATGAGGCAACTTACTTCTAAGTCATGTGAGATTGATCATCCAGAGGCTGCATCCCAAAGTCCTTTGGAACATACTTGGGTGCCATCAATCTATCACTGAAGCGGAGCACTAAAGTTTGAGAAATTGGGAGAGAAAAAGAGAGTAGAGGAAGCTTGCCCAAAATTCCCTTCATATATATAGAGGAACAAATGAAACTCAACCTCATGAAAAGGAGAAATTGGAAGTAAACAAACATTTAATCACGTAATGAATTGTCAATAAAATTAAAATGTCACAAAAAGCAAGAAAATATATCTTATTTCAAAAATGACACCTACACCTATATTACAATAAAAGTGCTCCAAAATCAGTATGAGAAAGCAAAATATATTACAAAAGAATAAGACGACTCTTTGGCTGAGTGATGCCTCAACTATATAAGAATTTTCTTCTGGATATATATAGATTCAGACTGCGCCTAAAAAATTTCAAACAACGCTCACATATCTAAAAGCTCCTAGTCAAGAGTCATTACTATGTCATCCACATTTTCCATACAAATCTTACATACTATGTGACTTTCGCTCCTCTGTGGTTTGGTTAGAGCCTCATTAGGATGGAGTTGCATCAGACTATTTGCATCATAAGGGATATTTCAAACAAAAAACCAAAGGCCATACGCCACAAATACTAGAGAAAGTCCCTCGTACCAAATAACTAAATAAATTCATACAGTGTAAGCTCACCATGGTGCACTAATGGAAGCGCTGGAAGCACACCATAAGTTATTGGAGCATTCTATGTGGCATGAGCGTCTTGTGTCATGACAGGAGTTGGGCAGTCAAATTAGGAAGCCAGTTAATTGGTAGAGCATCTTTCAACACCACACCCAAAATCGAATCAAACAAGCCCACTTAATCCGACAGTGAGAGCCTATTTTTTTCCATTATAACATTTTCTTTTCTCTTGTCCTCTAGGCAGTCCCAACCTTTTGCCCTGACAAATACATACATATCAGATTTTTTGTAAGGACAATAATATGATATTTCAAATTACTTTCAAAACGACACAAAGTATACACGAGAGATAGTCAACCCAAAAAAAGAAAAGGGCAGAATGGAGTAGGAATGGGAAGGCATCCCATCATCCTATTTATAAAAATCTTAGTCTCTAAAATCAAAGGAGTTCAATAATTGAGACATTAATTAAGATTGAATGATCCCTTTTTTATAATTAATTTTCTTATTCTTATTACATCACATCATCAAGAATTAAGAAAATTGAGAAACTAAAATACGTACACTAAAAAGATGTCAGTTTTGATCTTATAAATATCTAATAGTCCAGAAGAAAGGAATGCGATGGAGAAAGATTCCTTGTAAAGAGATCGTGAGGACCTCCAAGTCAGACAAGCCAAGCTAAATGAGTAAAGGTGGACGAGCCAAGTCGTCGAACATCAAAGTCAGTCGAGTCTGAAAGTTGATAGGAGAAGGCTAATTGATGTCGACGACAGAAGCACTCATCCAAAAATGAATCATGAGGGTGTCAAACTGTTTAAATCAGAGGGAGCTAACCCGATATAAAAGTTTATCAAGTAGGAGAGCCGACCCAAAGGGAAAATCAATTCTGCAAATATTTTTAGACGTCCTATGGATATCAAGACCTCTTGCCAAGATGACGGCTCTGTAAATAGTCAACCAAACTAAACCGATCAAGTTAAATTCGTCGAGCCAAGTCAACTATGTTGAGCTGACCGAGCCAAAAAGCGACCAAATGATGAGTTGTCGCTTATAAAAACGAAAAATATCTTAAAGTAGACCTCATTAAGATAAGGGCAAAAATATAATAGTTATTATTGTACTAAATCTTTTAAAAATAGGGGAAGCATTTATTAAAGTGAGGTTCCAATATTTTTACTATTCATTTGAAAGAATATAGTTCCTACATAAAATTCTCCCTCTATCCCTTTATTTTTCAACTCTCCTCTCACACTTTATTACTTGGGTGTGATTCACACACAATTTTGGATTCAACACATACTAACTCATCTTACTTTCCTAAATATCTATAATTAATAAACTCAACCTACACATAACTTCACAATTTATAAAAAGTGATATAATAAAAAAAAGATGCAAAACTTAAACAACTCCACCACATTATTATATCTACATTGTGTAGACAAAAATAAATAAATTTAGGGAAAAAAAATTCCCACATACAAATTAAAAAAAAATAAAGACATAAGTAGCGCTCCAACTCATAGCACATTAGTTCAAAATTAATAGGAAAAATAATGTGTCAACCGAACTCATCACGAGGCCAAAAAAAAAGAGAATTTACATACATATCACCCAATTATTATGTCTTTACGTATCTGAACCTAAAATTTACTTTTTTTTATATTTTGCCTCCTGAATCTTTCATATCACATAAAAAACATCATCATTTTAACTTTTAAAACTCAAAATAATACACTTNAGGCATTGGATGAGGACGAATTTTGAAAGATTTTGGCCAAAAATTGGAGAGAACCTCGAGGTCCTGGATGTTAGAAAGGTCCTGAAGGTTGGAGAGGTTCCATTAGTGCTTGGTAGAGAGTCTAAATAGTAAGGAATTATTTGAGAGATTGTAAGAGTAGAGGGAAAGTGAGACATTTCTTCCTCCATGCCGCTTCGAAGAGGAATTCTGTGTGTTGTAAAGAAAGGAAGAGATTCAGAGGAATTTCAAGGAGTTTTCTTGGGGAGAAATTAGAGATAAGTTTATTTACTTGTTGTAGTTTGTATGACTTTGATTTTATATATGAATTCTGAGTTATGTTGTGTTTTCCCAATGAGATCTGAGTAGTTTTGTCTGTCTTTCTCATTGTCTTGAGATTTGTGAAATGGTTAAGCCATGAAAATGTTAATGAAATTGTGATGATCTTTTCACTTTGATCTTAATTTAATTTCAATCTAGCCAATTGATTTGTTAAAATATGTTGAGTTCTACAAGTAAAGGGAAGATTACATCTAAGATTCAGGTAGGTCAAAGCCCTTGGAAGTTGGGTACAAATAAATAGGGAATTAAAATTATCGTGCATAGAATTGAAGATTTTAGGGTGACATACTAAAATTCCCAATTTGGTCCTATCGTTTGGGTGCTGAAGTGTAGATATTAGCCCTCAAGTGAGGGGAACGTAGGAGCTCCAAAGTGAGAGCCGGTATCCTCCCAGCCTAGCCGCAGATTCAGTAAACAAGCGTAGGATTAGTGAATGTTCTTTATGCCTGGACCAAAGGGTAGAGAATAGGTATGCTCCTATTTGGCAAAATACAAATAGAACTGATTCACTTTATCTATTCACTATAATTTCTTGACAAGGAGAAATATGTTTTCTTATATATTGAATATCACATTAAAAACCTCCTTTGTATAATTAGTTATTTCATAGTTATTAAAATTATATATTTATTTCAATTCCCTATTGGTGACAGATAAGCAATTTGAATTCCATTATTGCGATTAAAGTATTTCTTTTTTTCTAATATCTTAGTTCGTAGTTCTAATATTACTCCCTATGGGATCGATATCTAGGACTCCATTAGAGNGAAGTGAGATTCAGTATCCTCCCAGCCTAGCTGCAGATTCAGTAAACAAGCGTAGGATTAGTCAATGTTCTTTATAACTGGACCAAAGAGTGAAGAATATGATTGCTCCTATTTGGCACATACAATATTTAATGCATCTCATTCCTTTACAGCATCCTCCCAGCCTAGCCGCAGATTCAGTAAACAAGCGTGTCCTCCCAGCCTAGCCGCAGATTCAGTAAACAAGCATAGGATTAGTCAATGTTCTTTATGCCGGATCAAAAGGTAAAGAATAGGTATGCTCCTATTTTGCACAATATAATTTGAACCAATTCACTTTATCCATTCACTATAATTTCTTGAGAAGGAGAAGAATGATTTCTTATATATTGAATATCACATTTAAACCCTCATTATTATCATTTGTTATTTAATAGTAATTAAAATTATATATTTATTGCAATTGCCTATTAGTGACAGATAAGCAAATTGAACTTCGTTTTTGTGATTAAAATATTGATTTTTCTAAAATCTTAGTTCGTAATTCTAAACCACTCCCTGTGGGATCGATATCTAGGACTCCAAATTGAATGTCGTTGTTGTGATTAAAGTATTATTTTTCTAAGGTCTTAGTCTGTAATTCTAAACTACTCCCTGTGGGATCGATATCTAGGACTCCCAAATCTTAGTTTGTAGTTCTAATATTACTCCCTGTGGGATCGATATCTAGGACTCCATTAGATCCTATATTACTTGAGCGATACGTATAGGTCTTAGTCCATAATTCTAAACTACTCCCTGTGGGATTGATATCTAGGACTCCATTAGAGCCCTATATTACTTGAGCGATATGTATAATTACGTTGATAAGTGTGACTTTACAATTATTGAATATTTATTATGTCCATATTTATCGTATATTTTAAAGCATATATAAAGCCGCGGTCAAGTTTAAAAACTAAAGCGAGAGTTAGACTTCAGGTGAAGGAAAGTGGGAGCTCTAGAGTGGGAGCCAGTATTCTCCTAGCCTAGCCACAGATTTAAGGACTAAACCTAGGATTAGCTAATGATTTTGTATAACACTATATCAGGGTAGAGAATTAAAATTGCTCCTATTTGGCACATTACATAATTAAACCATTTATCTCAGCTCATTTTACTAAACCTCATTGTAGTGGGAAAGATGTTTTTTCACATAAGAAATCTTCATCACATAAACATAATTTAATAGTTTAGTAGTTACTATTTAAAACTTTGCATTTCAGTTTTGTTATTAGTTAAATAATTTAGTTCTGATAATATCTGAACATTTGAAATTAGTGACAGTAATTTCGTATTGACTTTCTGTGAATTTCCTAGTAAATTTATCATTTCAAATTTAAACCTTCCCCGTGGGATTGATATTTGAGGCTTAAATACAAAGTCTTTTATTACTTGATAACGATACATATCCTTGCGTAAAATTCTAACATTAATTGCTAAAATTTCTTATTCATAAAATATTGCATCAAGCTTTTGGCACCGTTGCATAGCAGAGTCAACTATACAATTTTTACACAACTATATTTTCGGCGATCAAGATGCCCAATCATCTTGCAATTAAAATAAAAATGTGGAACAAATTACATCTTAGCTTTCTGCCAGTACCCATCATTCAAAATTTCCATCCATATTGTATCTTGAAAACTAGAGGTAACATCCCCTTTAACTAGAATTCGAGCCATCGAAGGCCTATAAAGATTACTAGTGGCAATATCCAATTTGAAGGTTTCCCAAAAATCAAACCCAAAGAATAAAAAACTTTCGGGTTAAAATAATGAAGTTTCAAACCTGGAAAATCTAATCTAGATAAGCATAATAGGAGGTTCCTTATCAAGATTGAATTTGGGAGTCCATTTGAGAAGTTTCATATAACACTTCTCAATTGTCAAAACCTTTCTAGCAAAAAGTGAGGTATAATCCTCCTCTAATTGTAATTTAATCATAAGATTTTTATTATCAATCAACCCCAAATTCCAGCCGCCAACCAGATGTAAATCAGAAAAGAACTTATGGATAACTTCGAACTTGGGATGAGTAAAAGAAAATTTACCAACTAAAGTATACTTTAAGGGTTCAATGAGGTTGTCTGTATCTTTTTCAGAAAAAAGAAGAGCAAGTTTACCATTCTTATAGGAAGGCTTTTGAAGCAAACCACCCAAATCATTCCCTAAAACCAGATTTTGAAAATCCATGGGAATCAAACCTCTCCTGACCCATAGAGTTTACTTGAGACCACATACTTGAAGGATGGGCCAACCGAAGCAATCAATTGAAGTTGGATATAGAGAATCTAAACAAAAAAATGGATAAAGAACCCTAAATAGAAGATCATCGAGAAGAACAAGGAAGCATCAAGAAAGCTCCAAGCCATCGATCGCTTGCCAAGATCTTAAGATACTAATCCTCTTTTTCACGGCGGTGAGGTACTCAAATTATGGAGAGTTGTGCGTCTCCGTCTTATCTTATTTATATGTGATTTGATATTAAAAGTGCATGTGAAAATTACATTTGGATGTGTTGCCATCTTTGTGAAGAATTCTGGAATTATCTGAGCGAGCGGGTTACGAACTACTGTCCCTTGGATTAGAAGCCTTCTATTCATTTGTTTGGCAGTGTTTTCATTTAATCGATGCTTGGTGCTTCCGTCTTTTGACTATCCCAATACACCATCCATTGGTGTTCATAGGTGAGACCCATTGAATTTCCTCGAGATTCATGAGGTCATATTTTTATTTATATACTATTTATTTATTTATTTATTTATATTTAAAAGAAGTTGCATTAATATTTAAATTTCAATTTAGCCTGAAGTTTCAATTCCAGCTTTACTAATATCAAATATATTAGATACATAAGTGAATCTTTTCTATTTTAGTATGATAAAAAAAAATTTTATTGCCTCGGGACTTTGCAGGGTGAGTTGCTTACGGAGTCCAATGAGTGGAGCACAAGTGGAATTGGGTCCCACAACATATACAAATTAAAAAAGAAGCTTGACCCGACCCGAATCAACGCGGGAAATTTAATAGGTGTGCTTATCGTGAACCTGACCTGAATTAAATCCCGGAACAGACAAAAAGTTAGATTCAGCATTTTTGGAGCCTTTCGTCGGTTTGCATTCGGCTTCTTCCTCCTTCGGCATTCGGCTTCTTCTTCCTTCAGCTTCAGGCTTCTTCATCCTTCGGCTTTTCTGGCTTTCCTTTTTCCTCTTTCGACATTCAGCTTCTTTTCCCTTTGGCATTGGGCTTCTTCTTCCTTTGGCATTTGGCTTCTTCCTCCTTCGGCTTTGGGCCTCTTCATTTTTCGGCTTTTCTGGATTTTTTCGACACTTAGGACGGCAGTTTGTCTTCGGCGGTAGTGGTTCTCCATTTGGACGGCCGGTGGTGGTACTCCATTCAGTTTCGAATCTTGGAAATATACGGTAGTTATGCAAGTTCTTAGTCGTTTCATTGCAACAACTAGTGATTTATTTTCTTTCTCATTGTAGCACACAAAATGGAAGGTCACAAGAGAGCAGAAGAAAACCTAGCAGTCTCCTGAAGTCGTTGAGGTAACTACATTGTTTATTTTAAAATAAAAGTTGAAGTTTTAGTTGTGTTATTGTAGTATTATAGTGGTGCTTTAGTCGTAGTATTATGTGATATTGTGTGTTATAAAGGTTTTATTATTGTGTTATGATTTTTAGAGATGTGTTATAGATGTGTTATAGTTGTGTTATTGTGTGTTATAGATGTGTTATTGTGTGTTATAAATGTGATGTTGTGTGTTATTGTTGTGTTGTGATGGTATAATGGTGTTATAGATGTGTTATTTTGTATTATTGTTGTTTTATATTATTAGATACGTGTTATAGAAGTGTTATATTTATGTTATAAGGTGTTTTAGTGTGTTACTGTTATGCTATTGTTGTGTGTTGGTGTAACACAAGCATAACACAATCATAACACAATCATAACACATACATAACACACGATAACATAACATTAACACAACAATAACACAAAAATACCCCAACAATAAACAATAATAACATAACAGTAACACAATTATAACACAACAATAATACAACAGTAAAACATTATAACACAACAATAATACGATGATAATACCACCATAACACAACAGTAACACATAGTAACTCATCTGTAACACAACAAAAACTGAACTATTGCATTCATAGAACACATAAATAACACATATGTAATACTTCAATTACACATATTTAACGCTACAATAACACATATAACATGGCAAAAGCTTCTAATAATAACATTTGAGTCATATTTAAAATTTTGGATGGAGATTGTTATCTATAAAATAATATTTCCTTATGTTTTCTTTTTTAGGTATATGAACATAAGAATGTTCAATTGTAGATGTCATCCTTCCGCAGTGAGGAGTGCACTCGATACTATTAGATACATTGTACCTGAGGAAACAATGAATTTTTTAAGAGAAATAAATGTTAGTCAATTTTTTGACATGCCTCCTTATCTCCAAGATAATGTGTTGACTCTACATATCATGGGATTTTGGAATAAAAAAAAGAGCTTTTGTGATGGGTGGGAAGTTGGTAAAATTCCATGCTGACCATGCGGCGGTTTTGTTAGGCATGCCCAACGAAAGAGAATCTGTTAGTTGGAGGAAAAGTCAGTCATCTCATGTGGATTCGATAACAATAAAGGAAGATGTGACTAAGTTTTCAGGAG
Organism: Phalaenopsis hybrid cultivar; assembly: GCA_002079205.1. NCBI lineage: Eukaryota > Viridiplantae > Streptophyta > Magnoliopsida > Asparagales > Orchidaceae > Phalaenopsis > Phalaenopsis hybrid cultivar. The sequence continues at coordinate 142,572 of JXCR01140400.1, forward strand.
GTCTTCCACTCCTTTTGAGAAACTATTTCTTAAGTTTTTACTGACAAATTTATTCTTTCCCTCGTGCAATTTTAGCGTACCTGCAGGTCCTTATGCATTTAGAGAGAACGTACAAACCTTCTTTTCTTTTAACTGGTCTGCTGCTATCTGTGATTATATGATTGATCAAATGAACTTTGTTGCAATCAAAATAAGGTGANAGATTCGAGAGCAATAAAGGAAGATGTAGCTAAGTTTTCAGGAGAGTCTTCCACTCCTTTTGAGAAACTATTTCTTAAGTTTTTACTGATAAATTCATTCTTTCCCTCGTGCAATTTTAGCGTACCTGCAGGTCTTTATTCATTTGGAGAGAACGTACAGACCTTCTTTTCGTTTAACTGGTCTGCTGCTATATGTGATTATATGATTGATCAAATGAACTTTGTTGCAATCAAAATAAGGTGAAATCATTCACTTGGTTATATAAGTGGTTTTGTATTTCTTTTATTTGTAAGTTCATATTTTCTACAGTTAAAAATTTTCCATTCCACTAATTATTTTTTTTTGTATTATGACAAAATGATTTTTGAGATGTGTTATCTATAGCTTTGGTTCTTCGAGCACACAACTCTCTTTATTCCCGCTGCACCTGAGGCTAGACCACGAATGCTGAGGTGGCCTAAAATTCATGGGTGGACAGCAGCACAGATTCACGAAGCCTTTAGGGTGCTCGATCATATGCAAGTAAGTAAATTTATTTGTTATGAGATTTTATATGGGTAAGTTTCCATCTTGATTTACTAAATATATGAGTAACATTGTGATTTATATTATATTTTAACGACACCTTCATTGACTTGACGGAAGATGAACTCAACTCGTTGTCCAATCCTAATCATGGACAACGAAGCCCTGCTATGACTCTTCCACGTATTGGTCGTCGTGAAACTCCAATCGGACCGCCATCACCCAAATCCCACTGTGTTGGTACAATTTTTTCAATCGAGGTAACCCCAGATGCAGCACATGCATTGAGAGGTAATGAACTTGAAGCAATATTTGAGCTACCTAAATCTCAACAACAGATAAGTTTAAGTTTGCAGGAATCTATGATTGCCATGAATAAATAAATGACTAATGTTGAAGATTCATTGTCCACCCTCACAACTACTGTTAAGAGGTTATAAGAGTCCAAAGCTGATAAAGAACATACAAGTGGCTGAAAGAGTAGATCCATAGATGAGAAAAAAAAGGAACAAAATTAATGTGAATCAGTTCACAATGAAGATCCAGCTGAAGTTCTTGTTGCTAAGGAATTTATTCATATTTTTATGGCTCATTCTTTCATTGTAAACACCATGCAATGTAACAACTTCTGCAAATGCATAAATATTTGGATAGAGTTACTTTCTTGAAACATATCACGTAAGATAGTATAAAAGAAGCACAAATTATATTATTTCCTATAATTCATAACAACCATTGGACTTTGTTGGTTGGGGAGCTGAAATTGAAAAAAATGGAAATTGTATGACTCTCTTCCCAACACCGTGCATAAGGATGTTGCCTACCAAGTTGTAAGTATATTACAAACTAATAACATCCAATATTACATAAATAATTATCCCATAAACTTTGCAGGTGAAGCTGTTTGCAAAGGATGTTGCAAAGTGTTTTGGAGAGCCAAACCTGCAACATGGGGAATCACATAAATAACTATCCCATAAACATTGCAGGTGAAGCTGTTTGCAAAGGATGTTGCAAAGTGTTTTGGCAGAGCCAAACCTGCAACAGGGGGTATTACACTTTTTAGGGGTGCACCAATGCAAAACAATAGTATTGATTGCGGTATGTTTGTATGTAAATTCATGGAAATTTTGGTGTTTCCACATGCACAAGATATTAATTGGACTCTGTATCTTAACTGGCAACAAGACATGAAGAGATTTAGAACTGAATGTGCTTACACCATTTGTGTGTTGTCCAAGAATCTAAACGCTTAAATATGTGTTTATGGTTTTATTTCATTTGAAGTTGCTTATGGTTAAATATGTGGATTCGTTTACGCCATTTGTTTACGATTAAATATGTGCTTATAGGTTATAAAGTAATATGATTCGGTATAACACTTGAATTTTGAAATTTTGAGCAACAACATTTCACTATAACACTTGAATTTTATGGTATAACACTTAAATTTTTAAAATTACAGGCTATAAAGTCATATAATTCCGTATAACATAAGATTTTGAAATTTTCATCAACAATATTTCGTTATAACACAGATTTTACGGTATAACGCTTATAAGATCATATAACACGGTAAAATTTAAAATAACGCGTCAATAATTAATTATAACATATGTATTCTCAATATAACGAATATATATCACAGTAAAACACGATTATTTTATAGTTTGAACTTTATTTATATTTGAGTATTTTAAGAAGTAACTATTTTACGATATAACACTTAAATTTTGAAATGTTCATGTTATAAAGTCATATAACATGTAAAATTGAATTTTGTACTCGTTTTAACAACTTCAACTCGGTATAACACTTGAATTTTGAACAATAACAAAATAATATTGTGGCATAACATTTAAATTTTGCTAAATAACACGCCAATAATTCGTAATAACACATGCATTCTCAATATAACGCGTATATATTGCAGTATAACACGATTATTTAAAAAATAATGCGGTTTAATTGAAGTATAACACAAGATTTTTGATAAATAACACGTTATTATATACCGTGACAGTAGAATAACATAAATATGTGTTATATTACGGTAGTATAACACATAGTATAACACATGGAGAATATTCCCCATGTGTTACACTGCGGTAACACATGGGGAATATTCCCCATGTGTTATACCCCACCGGAATAACACGTCTATGTGTTATATTACGGTGGTATAACACGTGAGGAATACCCCATCGGAATAACACGTCTATGTGTTATATTACGGTGATATAACACGTGAGGAATACCCCATCGGAATAACACGTCTATGTGTTATATTACAGTGGTATAACACATGGGGATTATTCCCCATGTGTTACACCACGGTAACACATGGGGAATATTCCCCATGTATTATACCTCACCGGAATAACAAGGGGAGACGTTATTGGCGGCGGAATAACAAGTTTTTGCGTTATAGGCGGCGGTTTAACCGCAAAATTAGGTAAATATATAAGTAAAGTATAAATTTATAAAAATAATATATCAATTATATAAGAAATATATAAGTTAAGTAATATAACACAAGATTTTCGATAAATAATGTGTTATTATATATCGTGACGGTGGAATAACACATCTATGTGTTATATTATGGTGGTATCACAGATGAGAAATATTCCCCATCTGTTAAGCCACGGTAACACATACTTCAACGGAATAACAAGGGGAGGCGTTATTGACGGCTGAAATAACACGTTTTTGCGTTATAGACGACGGTTTAACCACAAAATTAGGTAAATATATAAATTAAGTATAAATTTATAAAAGTAATATATCAATTTATATAAGTAATGTATAAATTAAGTAGCATATCACGATAAATGTGTGTTATTATATATATTAAGTAATATATGTAATAAATGAAGTATAAATTTATAAATTTATATAAGTAATAAATCCAATATTTAAAACTGCAAAATTAAGTTATATACGACACCAACATTATTAAATTTGTAATATATCAATTTATATAAATTAAGTATTAAACATAGTCGTGTGTTATTGAATTAGCAATATAAAAACTTATAATAGTTACGTAATAACATGTACTCGATAATATTACAAATAATACAAATATATGAAATACATGGACTGGATAATGTTACAAATAATACAAATATATGAAATATATGGACTCAATAATATTACAAATATAAATCACTTATTGAATCCATCAACAGTTGGGTATATCCTTGTGTTGGTTGCGATGCATCATATTCCTGAAGAAATTTAGATATTAAAATGAAATATAAATACTAATGCACTGACCTTTATGTTATATGATATCGAGTTATAGTTATATACCTGACTGAGATAGTATGACATTTAAAATAAATTTGCCTCAGATGGTATGCCGGGATCTTGGCTTGTTGATGCTTCTTGATGTTTTCCTATATACAATGATTTAGGTTAGAGAAAGACAATCATACAATAATTAAAATATCTTATACTATTGAAATATATACTTTTTGGTCTCTTATTCTTCTCCCAATACTCTTTCCACCTAGATGTAGAAACTCCTTTCAGCCTCATTTTTGTCGGGTCATCCAAATTGACTTGGGCATTTGGTCTTTTTGTCTTCTTTAATTTTTTATTTGTTTAAGGTTGTTTTCCAGCTAATGGGTCATCAATATTTATAGATAGATGTTTAAATGTTTCNGGTTTTCCAGCTAATGGGTCATCAATATTTGTAGATAGATGTTTAAATGTTTCCCAAAGCATATGCTCAGTTGTTTCATTTCCCTGTGCTTTATTAATGAGTTAGTATGCAAATTTGTGAGAGTGTGAGAGAAATAGTAGACCATTTGCTGAACTGGTGCTCTTTTGGGATTCCTTCATATGTTCGTAGCCAATGTTGTTATATATGTTCCTTTTGACGTGAACAGACCATCACATTAAGAAATATTTCTAGTGAATTAGCTTTATTTGCGCTACATTAAACACTTAAAGTGAGTGGGAACATAATATCTCCATCATTTCAAACTTTTTGCAAGTACAAGTGAGCTCGAAATTGACTTTGTCAAGTTTTACAGTCCAGTGCTTGTTTGCTCCTTAGTTATCCAAATTCCCTACAATATATTCCAAGTCACTTTCTAGAAGGCATTCAATTGCCAGTCCACAAAACCCATCTAATAATTGTTGCAGGAACATGGAGTAAAGCTTTCTCGAATAAAAGGTTGCAGGTTGCCTAAAAATGGATTGCCTTTTACCACTGGCGTAATGACCAATTGATCACTTTTAAAATCCTCGCCCTTCTCATTTCGGTGCCATCATTTCATAATATTTTCAAGACCAACAGAAAAATTTATGAGAGAGCTAGTAGGAAATACCGTAATAAATATTATTTATTGACTCACTTCATTGTGTTGATAATATTCCCATGCCAAATTTTTCTTTATTGAAGGANCTGTAAACATAGAGCTCGCGAAGGCTCGGGAGAGTAAGGGAGGTTATACCTTTGCTCCGAGAGNAGATGAGGATGAAATTCAAAATGAATCTATGGAAGTGAGTAAAGAGGATTTGGATTATGTTCAGAAAAAAAATTTTGAAATGTTAGATCCTACATAAAGTAACAAGAATTTGATTTCATCTGTTGAGAAACCTCCTAAACTATAACTGAAAACACTTCCAACACATTTTAAGTATGCATTCTTAGGATATTTATCCACATTACTTGTTATAGTATCCTCATAATTAATTAATACTCAAGAACAACAGTAGTTGGAAACTTTGAAAGGTTATAAGAAAACCTTTGGATGGACATTAGTTGATATTAAATGAATCAGTCCTTCAATCTGTATGCATAAAATTTTATTAGAAGATCAACATGAACCAAGAGCTAATCCTCAAAAGAGATTAAATCCTATGATGAAAGAAGTTNAGAAAGTCTTGGAGAGAACTTTTAGGGATTTTCTTGGGAAGGATTGTGAGATAAGTTGTGTCTTTTATTTCTTTTGTTTTGTAAAGTTGTTTTTATATATGAAATCCTTATTTTGTGATATCTTTCTCATGAATTCTGAGTAATCTTCTTTATCCTTCTCCCTACTTTGAGATATGATTTTGTAAATAATTTATTTTGTTTTCTATGGTTTAAATGTCAATAATTTGTAATGATTTGAACTCAATCTTCATTTATTTTTTGATCTGGCCAATTTTAATGTTAAAACATGTTAAGAAACATATGTTTTGAAAAGAGCTATGATTTCTACAATAAGGGGAGAATCACATTTAATTTCATTAGAGAGTATGTCATCAATGGAATTGAGTGCAAATAAATAAGGAAATGTACTTTGTTGGATGCAGAATTAGAGATTTTAAGGTGACAGACTAAAATCCCTAATTTTGTCCAGTTGATTGGAAACTAATACGAGAATCTTAGCCCTCATGAGAGGGA
>JXCR01140400.1:150830-168725 GCA_002079205.1 Phalaenopsis hybrid cultivar
TATTGTGCAGTCAATCACAAATATCTTATGAAAGTTGGGAAAAAGCGCTTCTTCCTTGGAAGCCAATGGATCTTGAAGTCTATTGCAGTTATATTAGAATGAGAGATGAAAATGATAATAATGTGCTGATGGATCAAGGATCTCAGAATTCATCACCTATTCAACCCTACTATAATTCAAATGTACTTTTAAAGAGTATCAAGAAGATAAAGAAAGAGGTGCAGAATCTTATGCATGTGATTGGGAATATTTTTGAAATGCTGGATCATCTTGATTGGAAACTGAAGAAACATTTTGAACATACTGAGCGTATTGAAGATGGTTTAGTATGTATGTTCAAGAAACATTCTTTGATTTGAGAAGATTCAAACGATGATTTTCCGTATCGACCCTTCTACAACATGTATGCGCACTACTAATCGATGAGAGATATCCAGGAGGACGAGAGTGAAGAAGATGTTTGAACTTAATTTATGCATGAAACATTTTACTTATTACTGTTTGTGTTAGTTTGTTAAGTTAGATTGCGTTTCCTTTTTATTGTTGCACTATTTGTGTTTATGCTCAGTATTTTGATGTTTAGATTTTAATGTTAGGATGTTGGTTTGCTTTAGAACACTGAATTTGATGTTTGTTGGCTTGAAAAATGTTAGTTTGTATTATTGTGGATTTTATATATAAATGTGAGTTTTGTGTTGTTTGTGAAATTTTGGTGTTAGAATGATGTTTTTGTATGCTTAGAAATGATCATTTGAGTTAATTAGAGGTTGACGTAAGGCAATACAGAGCAGATTTTCACATAAACTGAAATTTGGTGAATTTAAGCTCTAGTGCATGATGCGCCAATTTACAGAGCGTTGACGCATGATGCGACAAAGATCCGAACATGCCATATAGCCTAAAAAACTATGAAATCGCACGAACAAGCTCCATTTTCATTGCCTGAGTCATCTCGTAACACTGAACCTTGACCTAGGGCTTCTTATTGAGGACAGTAGAGAAGATTTTGGAGGCTAAAATCATATATTTCATCTTTTCTTGATAAGAGCTTCACTTTAACTTAAAATTTTTTTATTTTCACCATGGATTTTTTCTACATTATGAAAGATCCAAAATTTGGGATTATTTATGAAAAAACCTGAAGAAAACTCATGGTGAAAAGTTTCTTACCAAATAATCTTGCTTGAGGAGTTAAATTTTTCATTTAGTAATTTGTTTGAAATTTATTTGGATTTTCGTAGAATTTTCAATGGCTCCCCTAGTTAAGAGAGGAATGACGTTCGAGGATTTTGATTCGCGAAGATTCGTTAACTTCAAGGCCCAATATAGTTACAATACATAAATGGAGACCAGAAGATTGATCCAAGAATGGGCATTTGCAAACCCAGGTGGTGAGATCGAAAGGTTGATCCTTGCCAGAAATTGGGAAAGATTCTACTACTTCACTACAGTAGCAATTCTCCCAATGATTTTGGAGTTTTATTCCAACTTGGGGTTCACTGCCGGTGACCACATACTTGATAGATGTAAACAAGTTGAATTTACTACTGATCGGATCAATGCTTTTTATGGGCTGAGAAATGTATTTTTTGATGAATATTTTGCATTCGTGATGATTGATTCAACACCGGATGCAGTGCTTGCCTTTTTGACTGATGGAAGAGAAGAGTGGAAGATTAAGAATAACATGATAGTTAACTTCCCCACTTCCATGTTGACTAGCCAGTCAAAGGTATGTCATCACTTTATTTCTAGTAGATTATTGCTAATGAATCATCTTGTTGATGTTATTAAACATAGAGTTGTATTGAACTATTTCATTCAGAACATGAAAGCAATAGATGTTGGTGCACTTATAGTTCATCATGCTTGAAGTATATCTGGTAGTTCTACAACTAATGTTTTAGGATAACCTTCTATGATTTTCACTTTATGTGAACAATCAGGAGTAGAGTCTCATAGAAATGAATAAAGATTACAACCACAGAATTCTATTGGGAGGCATATGATTCAAAGAGTTGAATCATTTGTTTAATCTAGAGGGGGAAGAAGGGATATACCCTCTACATCAGCTGCAGGGGCACCTACTTCTCGCCCTGCATCTTTAGAAAGCATTATGGACCAACTCATGATTCAACAAATGGACATAATTAATATTCAAGGTAAGTTGGGAGAGATTGAAGCAAGAAATGCTTATAATGATGAATATCAACAGAGGAGAGTTCGACATGATATTGATTTTGAGAATGCTATNAATTTATAAGGAAAAGATGAAAGAATGACATGATCAGAATATAATAAAAAGATAATTTGAACATGGACATAAAGTTTTATTATACAATACAAGATTTAAATTATTTCCTATAATATTGAAGTCTAGGTGGAAAGGGTCATTCAGAGTTATAAAAGCCTATCCCTATGGAGCGGTTAATATTGAAGACCCTAAGACTAGAAAAATATTTAAAGTGAATGGTCACAGATTGAAACAATATTGTGATGGTCAAAGATCAGCTTTTAAAGAAACTAAAATATTGGGTCACCCAGAATGAGACTGTGAATGTCGGGCTGACGACATTAAACCAAACGCTTTGTGGGAGGCAACCCATATAAATTATTATTTAGTTTGCTTTTGAGTTTTTTTGTGTTTGAAATATTTTATGTATATTTATGTTTAGGTTTTTATGAAGTCTGTGTTTGAGAAAAACATTTAAAAACATATTTATTTGTCTAATGTTATAGAAAAATTGAGAATTTATTAGATCAAAATTAAAATAGTGTTATTTTTAGAACTGGAGCATGATGCGCCGAATTCTAGAGAGCTGATGCATGATGTGATGCAGTGACAAAAATGACTTAAATGTTTCAAAAGATGGGTTTTGGCAGCTTTTAGTGGTTTCTTCTCCTTATAACTCGAAAAAAATGAATCTTAAGTCTATTATAAGGGGGAAAACGAGGAAAAGCCACTATATCTCAAATCTAATGGCTTCCCACTCCAAAAATACTGCGAGATTTAGAATTTTCAACTGGAGAAAGTTTATTAGTTTCGATGCCCAAAAATTACATGATTGAGTTCTAGTGAAGAAGAGGCTAATCAAAGAAAGGGATTTGTGAATCAAGGATTCAACACATCGAATACTCGAGTGGAAGAGATTATTATGCAGAGGCGTTGGGAAGTGCTTTGCTACACTGCTGCTGCTGTAGTCGTTCCTGTGGTGAAATATTTTTATGTAAATCTTCCTGGGATCAACCAAGGAACAGTCTATGTGTGAGGCAAGTTTGTGCAGTTCACTCCTTCAAGGATAAATGAGATGTTTTTGATTGAGAATGNACGAGATTTAGAATTTTCTACTAGAGAAAGTTTATTAGTTTTGATGCCCAAAAATTACATGATTGAGTTCTAGTGAAGAAGAGGCTAATCAAAGAAAGGGATTTGTGAATCAAGGATTCAACACATTGAATACTCGAGTGGAAGAGATTATTGTGCAGAGGTTCTGGGAAGTGCTTTGCTACACTGCTGCTGCTGTAGTCGTTCCTGTGGTGAAATATTTTTATGCAAATCTTTCTGGGATCAACCAAGGAACAATCTATGTGTGAGGCAAGTTTGTGCAGTTCACTCCTTCAAGGATAAATGAGATGTTTTTTATTGAGAATGTGTTTATCTGCCATTATGTGAATTTTACCCCTATGAGAGACAATATTAATGAACTCTACCGGTACCTTATGGACAAAGATGCGAATTGGGAGGCCAAAGATGATGGGAATGTGAGTTTTTCATCATCATTGTTAAATCGTACTTCTAAGGCATGACACTTCTTTATTACATCAAAATTACAGCCCACCATGAAGATAAATAAGGTAACTAAGGAGAACGTTATTTTAAATTATTGTATTCAAATAAAAAAAACCCATTGATATTTGAGCCATAATTTTGAAATCGGTTTTGGGTTTGATTGTGAATGGATCTGCAACTAGACTTAGGCATCCATTCACTATTTTTCTATTGTGCAGTCAATCACAAATATCTTATGAAAGTTGGGAAAAAGCGCTTCTTCCTTGGAAGCCAATGGATCTTGAAGTCTATTGCAGTTATATTAGAATGAGAGATGAAAATGATAATAATGTGCTGATGGATCAAGGATCTCAGAATTCATCACCTATTCAACCCTACTATAATTCAAATGTACTTTTAAAGAGTATCAAGAAGATAAAGAAAGAGGTGCAGAATCTTATGCATGTGATTGGGAATATTTTTGAAATGCTGGATCATCTTGATTGGAAACTGAAGAAACATTTTGAACATACTGAGCGTATTGAAGATGGTTTAGTATGTATGCTCAAGAAACATTCTTTGATTTGAGAAGATTCAAACGATGAGTTTCCGTATCGACCCTTCTACAACATGTATGCGCACTACTAATCAATGAGAGATATCCAGGAGGACGAGAGTGAAGAAGATGTTTGAACTTAATTTATGCATGGAACATTTTACTTATTACTGCTTGTGTTAGTTTGTTAAGTTAGATTGCATTTCCTTTTTATTGTTGCACTATTTGTGTTTATGCTCAGTATTTTGATGTTTAGATTTTAATGTTAGGATGTTGGTTTGCTTTAGAACACTGAATTTGATGTTTGTTGGCTTGAAAAATGTTAGTTTGTATTATCGCAGATTTTAATATAAATGTGAGTTTTGTGCTGTTTGTGAAATTTTGGTGTTAGAATGATGTTTTTGTTTGCTTAGAAATGTTCATTTGAGTTAATTAGAGGTTGACGTAAGGCAATACAGAGCAGATTTTCACATAAACTGAAATTTGGTGAATTTAAGCTCTGGTGCATGATGCGCCAATTTACAGAGCGTTGACGCATGATGCGACAAAGATCCGAACATGCCAAATAGCCTAAAAAACTATGAAATCGCATGGACAAGCTCCATTTTCATTGCCTGAGTCATCTCGTAACACTGAACATTGACCTAGGGCTTCTTATTGAGGACAGTAGAGAAGATTTTGGAGGCTAAAATCATATATTTCATCTTTTCTTGGTAAGAGCTTCACTTTAACTTAAAAATTTTTTATTTTCACCATGGATTTTTTCTACATTATGGAAGATCCAAAATTTGGGATTATTTATGAAAAAACTTGAAGAAAACTCATGGTGAAAAGTTTCTTACCAAATAATCTTGCTTGAGGAGTTAAATTTTTCATCTAGTAATTTGTTTGAAATTTATTTAGATTTTCGTAGAATTTCCAATGGCTCCCCGAGTTAAGAGAGGAATGACGTCCGAGGATTTTGATTCGCGAAGATTCGTTAACTTCAAGGCCCAACATAGTTACAATACATAAATGGAGACCAGAAGATTGATCCAAGAATGGGCATTTGCAAACCCAGGTGGTGAGATCGAAAGGTTGATCCTTGCCAGAAATTGGGAAAGATTCTACTACTTCACTGCAGTAGCAATTCTCCGAATGATTTTGGAGTTTTATTCCAACTTGGGGTTCACTGCTGGTGACCACATACTGGTTAGATGTAAACAAGTTGAATTTACTACTAATCGGATCAATACTTTTTATGGGCTGAGAAATGTATTTTTTGATGAATATTCTGCATTCGTGATGATTGATTCAACACTGGATGAAGTGCTTGCCTTTTTGACTGATGGAAGAGAAGAGTGGAAGATTAAGAATAACATGATAGTTAACTTCCCCGCTTCCATGTTGACTAACCAGTCAAAGGTATGTCATCACTTTATTTCTGCTAGATTATTGCTAACGAATCATCCTGTTGATGTTATGAAACATAGAGTTGTATTGAACTATTTCATTCAGAACATGAAAGCAATAGATGTTGGTGCACTTATAGTTCATCATGCTCGAAGTATAGCTGGTAGTTCTACAACTAGTGTTTTAGGATAACATGCTATGATTTTCACTTTATGTGAACAATCAGGAGTAGAGTCTCATAGAAATGAAGAAAGATTACAACCACAGAATCCTATTGGGAGGCATATGATTCAAAGAGTTTAATCATTTGTTTAATCTAGAGGGGGAAGAAGGGATATACCCTCTACATCAGCTGCAGGGGCACCTACTTCTCGCCCTGCATCATTAGAAAGCATTATGGACCAACTCGTGATTCAACAAATGGACATAATTAATATTCAGGGTAAGTTGGGAGAGATTGGAGCAAGAAATGCTTATAATGATGAATATCAACAGAGGAGAGTTCGGCATGATATTGATTTTGAGAATGCTATGGTGAGATATCTTAGGGGAGAGCCCAATGTGGAATTTCTTCCTTATCCCAATTTCACTCCTTGGTCCTATTTGGGATGAAGAAGAAGAATAAGAAGAAGAAAAAGATGAAGATGATGATGATGAGGAAGGAGATGAAAAATAATACTTTTATGAGTCTAGTGTAGTTTGTTTTTTGTGTTTGTTTGTCATTTGTGATTGAAATATGTTGTATTTTCATTTGAGAACTGTTATAGTAAATATTTTCATGTTGTGTTGTGGACATAATTGTAATCGTAACTGTAGAATTTTACTTTTTATGCATTTTTAGTATTTTTTGTTTTGTTTTTCAGTTTTTGTATTTCTATTTTTAATTCTCGGCAAATTATTTAGAATATATTATGTTTCATTTAATACTTTAAATCTTGTATGTTTTTAAAGTTAGTACCNGGTTTTGTTTTTCAGTTTTCGTATTTCTATTTTTAATTATCGGCAAATTATTTAGAATATATTATGTTTCATTTAATACTTTAAATCTTGTATGTTTTTAAAGTTAGTACCTGCAGTATACCAAAGCCTACAGGTCAGTTTTTATTTTCATGCATTTACTGTTTTCTTTCACCTACCAAAATTTTGTACTAAAACATTTTTAAAATTACTTAAGAACATAAGTTTAGGGGGAAAAATTTTCTTTTTAAAAGAAGTAAACTAAATTTTATTTGTCCTCAATTAATTATATTTTTAAAATTAATTTAACATGTCCCAGGGATATTAAGATTTAACTTTAAATGACTAACTTATGTTTATAAATATTTTGGTAAATTTAGGTAAAAAATTTTTAATAATGAAGGTTAATTATAAAGTTAAAGATATTTGGTAGGATAGATGATATACCAAAAATATATGCATTTTTAGGCTCATATTTTATACTCATTTTTGGTGATATTACACTTTAATAGAATGTATTTTTATGCTTTCTTGTAGGTTATTGATTTTTAAAACTTGAAGCAAAAAGGAAGCAAAAAGGATGGAATTTGGAGTCACAATGACATTTTTGAAGAAATACTAAGCGCCGACGGCGCAGACTTACAGAACAGCAGATGGACTTTACTCAATGCTGACGGTGCCATTGACAGAGAGCAACAAATTTAAATACAGGACACTGGCGCCGACAACGCCATTGTCGGTTCAGACCATGTTTCTAGAAGATTTGACGATTTTGGATGTACCTATTGGAGAATCAACTCTAGGCTCTATTTGGAGCCAAAATTGATCAGAAAAGAGACCCCACTTCATTCCTCCTTGCTCATTTTCGCCACACCTCGCCTCCATACACTTTTCCATCTTCATTCCACCACCATTTAGGAGCTATTAGTGATTTTTTTTTAAGATTTTAGAATTTTTGTGGTGAGATTAAGTGTGGAATCTTCTCTGAGAGTGTTGGAGAAGAAGAAAAGTGAGAGATTTCTTCNCCTCCATACACTTTTCCATCTTCATTCCACCACCATTTAGGAGCTATTAGTGATTTTTTTTAAGATTTTAGAGTTTTTGTGGTGAGATTAAGTGTGGAATCTTCTCTGAGAGTGTTGGAGAAGAAGAAAAGTGAGAGATTTCTTCTTCCTATATTTCCTAGGAGAGGCTACAAGGGATTTGCTTTGAGAAATAATTTTAGATAAGTGTTGTTTATTTATTAGTGTTGTATGAACTTTTTTTATATATGAAATTTATGTTTTGTTATATCTTTCTCATGAAGTCTGAGTAGTCTAATTTATCTTTCATCATACTCTGAGATATGATGAAATGAAGAGATAATATGGATGTGCTAATAGGAACTCAAAAATGCATCAAATTTAATTTTCATCGAAGTTTTGGCTCATGATTGATCGTTTTGAAAATTAATTTTAATTTTGATTAATTAAAAAAAAAATAAAAGTGCGAGCAATGTGAATTTTGACATTTATGTCCGTCGGTTGGATGAATCATGATAATTTTGCGCGAATGTGCGAAAGTTGTAATTGGTGTTTTTGGGCTTCTAACTCCTATAGGAACTCATCCTCAAATTCTCACAAGTTGGTCCTAAGCTTCTAAGTGTTGGAGGTTTATGACCAGCCACGTATGGTTTCAAAGAGAGCTAATTAACAGTTTGAATTTCTATGTAGGTGGGTTCCATCTCTAGTCTTCTAGGATAATCAAAGAAAAAATCCTATGGCTAGATCCTAAGCACTAAGAAGAAAGAAAGACCTCACAAAAAATGAAGTCAACATTAGGTCAAGCCACTTTAAAATTCAATCTAAAACTAAACAAACTAGGAAATATAACTTCTTATNATATCTTTCTCCATACTCCGAGATATAATGAAATGAAGAGATAATATGGATGTGCCAGTAGGAACTCAAAAATGCATCAAATTTAATTTTCATCGAAGTTTTGGCTCATGATTGATTGTTTTGAAAATTAATTTTAATTTCGATTAATTAAAAAAAAAACAAATAAAAGTGCGAGCAATGTGAATTTTGACATTTATGTCCGTCGGTTGGATGAATCATGATAATTTTGCGCGAATGTGCGAAAGTTGTAATTGGTGTTTTTGGGCTTCTAACTCCTATAGGAACTCATCCTCAAATTCTCACAAGTTGGTCCTAAGCTTCTAAGTGTTGGAGGTTTATGACCAACCACGTATGGTTTCAAAGAGAGCTAAGTACAGTTTGAATTTCTATGTAGGTGGGTTCCATCTCTAGTCTTTTAGGATAATCAAAGAAAAAATCCTATGGATAGATCCTAAGCACTAAGAAGAAAGAAAGACCTCACAAAAAATAAAGTCAACATTAGGTCAAGCCACTTTAAAATTCAATCTAAAACTAAACAAACTAGGAAATATAATTTCTTATCTTGTTCTTAACTTAATTAATTCCAATTCATCTTTAATTTAACTTAATATGGCCAAAAGCCCATTATGAACCAAAGTGGGTCACTGAGTAAAACAAAACTAAATTTGTCTTAAATTAAAAAAAAAATACAACTAAATAAGTTTTAAGGTCTATTCATAGATGTTAAAAGCTAATTGATTCTCATTGAACTCCCAATTAAGCCAATTTAGATTTTTTTACTAATACTCAATTAGTACTTAATTGAATTAAATCAAAACTAAAGCTAATTAAATTAATTTAAATATACCAAATCGCCCTCTTAACTGATGTTAAATCAATTAAATTCAAATATATTAGAATTAAAGCTTAATTGATTCTAATTAAGCTTAGATCCAAATTGACCCATTTATGTCATCTTAAGCTATATTGACCCAAATGGAATTTAAGCTTGAATCAAATCAAGTCAAACCATGGTTTGTGACCTTAAATACTTTTTCAGATGCTTCTCTAGCCATGAAACCCTTGATTTGGGCTCGAGTAAGTTTGAAGTCAAATGGAATAAGAAAGTACATTGTTCCAAAAAATTATAGTTATGTAAAATTAATAAAGTTGACTCCGCTTTGCCGCAATGCCAAAAAACTTGGTTCAATATTTATAAATAAGAAATTGAAGCAATTTTTGTTGGGATTCTATGCAAGTATACATATCGTTATCAAGTAATACAAGACTTTCTGTTTAAACCCCAAATATCGATATTATGAGGAAGGTTTAAATTTGAAATGGTAATTTAAACTAAGAAATTCACAATAATAAAGAAAGTCTACTACACTAATTGTAAATGTTTAAGGTGCTATCAGAACTAAATTATCAACTAGTATCAAGACTATAAAGTAAATTTATACTATAATTACCAAACTATCTTTTTCACTACAATGAGTTTTTGGTTAAATGAGAGAGATAAATGGTTTGAATGTGTATCGTACCAAATAGGAGAAATTTTAATTCTCTACCCTTAGCCAAGTGTTATAGAGAATCATTGGCTAATATTAGGTTTAGTCTCGAAATCCGTGGTTAGGCTGAGAGGATACTAGCTCTCACTCCAGAGCTCCCACTTCCCTTCCCCTGAAATCTAACTCTCGCTTTAGTTCTTAAACTCTAAAACAAAATTGGGGATTTTAGTTTGTCACCCTAAAATCTCCAATTTTTCACCCAATAATATATATATTTCCCTATTTATTTGCACCTAATTCTATGAACGAAACACTCCTTCATTAAATCGAATGTGATTCTCACTTTGTTGTAGAACTCGTACTCCATTTCCCGGATAGTAGGTTTCACAAA
Source organism: Phalaenopsis hybrid cultivar (assembly GCA_002079205.1). Taxonomy (NCBI): domain Eukaryota; kingdom Viridiplantae; phylum Streptophyta; class Magnoliopsida; order Asparagales; family Orchidaceae; genus Phalaenopsis; species Phalaenopsis hybrid cultivar. The sequence goes on from JXCR01140400.1 coordinate 161,266, forward strand.
AAAAGTTAACATTTCAATTGGTCAAATTAAAAAGTAAATTAAGAACTGAGTGAAAAATCATCACAATTTATTTTATATTTTAAAATTGGCACATCCAAATTATCTCTTCCATTTCACCATATCTCAGAGTAGGGAGAAAGACAAAGAAAACTACTCAGACCTTATGAGAAAGATACAACAAAATACGAATTTCAAAAATAAAAGAAAGTTTATACAACAATAATACAAAAACACTAATTATCTGTAACTCTTTCTTAAAGCAAAACATTTGTAGCCTCTCTTGGACTCTTTCTCTCTTTACAAAACTCTTGATTTTTTCTTTAAATATGTATGGAAGAAGAAATCTCTCACTTCTCTCCCTCTCTTAACAACTCTTGGGAGAAAATCACACTTAGACTCACCACACTAAACACTAGAACACTCAAGTAAACTCAATTACACACTAGCCCCCCTTTTTCTGATCAATTTTCGCTCAAAATAAAGTATAATGTCGGTTTTCCAAGAGGTTTATTCAATAACTCTTCAAAAAGCATCCAAATTCATTGAACCTTCTAGAATTTCGCCCAACACCGACATTGGCGTTGTCGGTGCCAATCGCTCGAATTAAATCTTTTGATCTCTATCAAATGGCTTCGTCGGCGCCCACGATGTTTTGGAATTCTGATTCATGCTGACGCCGTCGGCGCTGAGTATTTTTTCCAAAATTTCATTTTGACTCCAAATTCCATCCTTTTTGCTTCCTTTTTTGCTTCAAGTGCTAAAAATTATCAACCTGTAATAAAACATGAAAATTATCTTCCTTTAAAGTGCAATATCACAAAAAATTAGTATAAAATATAGGTCTAAAAATGCATATATTTTGGTGCATCATACACTCACAAGCCATCTTGAAAAATAGTAAATCCAAGACCAATCTCATTGAAACAAACCACAATATGTAAGCTCAGGGTCTATCTTAAGGCCACTTTAGACCACTAACCCTAAGTTGAGTGGACCCAAGTGCATTAAAATGGCTAGCTCAAGCCCAAGGGACGTTGATTGGTCAATCTACGCCCCTTCTTCTAAAATTGGTAGCACCTGAAGCCTGCATTCGACCCCTATGTCCCAGTTAAACATGATTTTGCCATAGCCAAGGCTGAGATAGCTCCCCATAGGCTAGTTAAAATCATATGGTCTAGTTGACCACCTCAACCTACTCTTTGGCCTAGTCAAATCCCTCAACCTTTCATGTGTAATGTGAATCTATCTAAATTGTTCATTTGAGCTCTTATAAGTGCATGATTTTCTCTATAGGCCTCTTCTCATACCACCATGGTTGAAAGTAGTCTCCTTGTGTTCGAGCCAAAAGAGCCCTTCTTTATTCAAAGCCCTACTCATAGCAAGACAAAACTCTGAAGGATGTTGGTCAAGCTATTTATTTAGGTGCTCTTGGCTCTTACCGCCTGAAAGAGATGTGCACATAGTGACAAAAACAAAGATCCTTAGCGAAGGAATTGACCTAATTTAATATGAAAAAAATTACTCCTTCTCAATCCCACTTGAGCTTTTAGTTTGAAAAATAAAGAGAAGGGAGAATACAAAGAGAGTAGAGATTTTCTTTTGANTATAGCAAGACAAAACTCTGAAGGATGTTGGTCAAGCTATTTATTTAGGTTCTCTTGGCTCTTACCGCCTGAAAGAGATGTGCACATAGTGACAAAAACAAAGATCCTTAGTGAAGGAATTGACCTAATTTAATATGAAAAAATTTACTCCTTCTCCATCCCACTTGAGCTTTTAGTTTGAAAAATAAAGAGAAGGGAGAATACAAAGAGAGTAGAGATTTTCTTTTGAACCTTCATTCTAAAGACCACATCACCTTAAGTTTTGAACCTCTAAGTTCCTTTGCTCCTTTTATATACAAAGGGAGTAGATATTTTCTTTTGAATTGAACATATCAAAAGGGAGAATGCAAACAACTCACATTATTTGGCCATAGGTGGGTGATAAAATCAAATATATTAATTATATTTTTTTGGAACAAATGATGTTAATCATGTTTTTTAGAGAATAATACACGTAGCATGCCTTGATATTTTAATGTATTACCCAACTCAATGATAGGACGCGTAAAATGTAGCCATCTTAATCGTTGATATGACAATTACATGAATAAATAAAGAAATAAGTATTTAGTATATATTAAATCAACTAGAACTTTAAANAATGCCTTGATATTTTAATGTAGTACCCAACTCAATGATAGGACGCGTAAAATGTAGCCATCTTAATCATTGATATGACAATTACATGAATAAATAAAGAAATAAGTATTTAGTATATATTAAATCAACTAGAACTTTAAAAGACATATAATTCATGAGCAATATTAGAAAAAAATCACAAAAATATCCATAATTTATATTGGATATATATGATTAATTAGAAAATATGAGCACTTACATAATTACAATTAAAATTAAAATATTAATCAAGTTAGCTCCAAAATTTAATGAACCCTTCTTAGTTTCACCTTTGCTTATAAGAATTTCCTTTGAAATTTTTTAATATTGATCAAGAGATTCTTTCATTATCTTATTAATTTGATATTTAAATAATTAATTAAAATATTAATGATATTAAAAACTTAAAATAAANAAATTTCCTTTGAAATTTTTTAATATTGATCAAGAGATTCTTTCATTAGCTTATTAATTTGATATTTAAATAATTAATTAAAATATTAATGATATTAAAAACTAAAAATAAAAAAAAATCACAAAAACATTACACTAATCCCTTACTCCCTTGGGGCAATCTAAGCTAAATGGGGTATAAAATAAAGAATAAATAAAAATATATACAATTAAATATTTGAAGTTAATTAATTTAATTATTCATTAAATATAAACAATTCATAGAAATTAATCAATTAATTGATGAATGCAAAATATTTATAACTGAGCTAAAATAAAATAAGAAAAGAGAACAAAAGAAAATTTTATAAAGAAACCACTTGATTGATTAATTAGTTTAAATAGTTTATTTGTTAAATAATCCAAATTAATTAGAAAAAAATAGATGAAATCTCATAAAATTTTTAAGAATGTTACATGAGCACTAAAGTGATTCACCTAACTTATTTGGAACTTTTCATAATTTTCCAAATTATTAAATTATTTGTTAAGTCCAAAAAATAAATTGTTATTAAAAATAAAATCAAATCAAAATCACTCCAAAATTTTATGGAAATATCAAGTCATCTAATACTAAATTGTTATGAAAAGCATCTTTCTAGTACTTTTTATAATTTTTGGAACAAATTAACTCCTACATTATTTAAATTTATTAAAAATATATAAATTTTTTTAACTTAAAATGGTCCCAAAATTTTATGGGTTGCCTTTTTAGGTCCCTTGTGACTCCAAAAAGAAAAATTCATGATTTTTGGAAATCATTTTAATATTTATTTGAGTTTTTTAGAATGAATTAAAAGATTAAAAAAAATTAAAATAGTTATGAAAAAAACTTTTAGAATTTTTCTCTGGTTTTCCTTGAATTTAAGAAATTTTTTTATGAATTTAAAAATATTTAGGATCTTAAATTTAAGAAAATAAGTATAAATTTTAAAATTATAATTAATTCAAATAATCACGAGAATTTCTTGAGAGCATTCTTTGATTATAGATGACCACAAAAAATTTCTCATCGGCATGGGAGAGTAATCAAATAATTTTTTTAAATTTTCTTTAAAATTAATTAAAATTTAAAATTTGAATCAATTAATCATTAAGAAGTATCTCATGTAGATTTAATTTAATTAAAAAAACATTGAAATCAAAATGTAAAATAAAATTGAAATTAAAAATAATTTAAAATTAATGCTAACTAAAATCAAATAAATTAATCAAGGCATTTAAATCACCTCAGTTGGTATTCTTGGGTCTGATCACCCTTTGGTGAGGTGTCTATCTTATTAAGACCAAGGTGCTAGAAATGGTGGGACCCCAATTTGTGGGCCTAACTAACCATAACCTCTTTAAAATATTAAATTCAACTTGAATCATATTTAATTAAAAATTAAATTTTCTCTCATAAGAATCAAAATTAAAACTTATAGTTTTAGAGAAATCCCCATTTGGCTCATATATTTGATTGATTACTTGTCAACAAACTAGATTTAGGATAAGAACATCTACAATTGTTTATTGTGATTGGTTGTTTTGAATATTTATTTGTGACTTTGTTGTGATGATTGCTCTTTAGACTTGATAATACTTTGATTGATTGCTTGCTAAATTAGATGTTAGGGCGGCCTTTATAATTGTTCTAACTTATTTTTAGAAGGTTATCATGCTTAGAGGGTATGTTAAATAATAAAGAGAAAATAAAACTATTTTTTTTACTTGTAGGTGTTATATATATTTAATCATACTTAATCCCCTAAACATGATCCATTTAGGTAGATGAATTGGCTTCCATTGGTACTATGTCATATGTGTTAAATACTTGCTTGTGTGATTGTTTGTGCTTGCATTTTAATTAATTATGTTTTGCAAAATTTAGTTAGAATTTTTTTTAGAACCTTAAGATATAAATTATAATAAAACTAGATGTAGGGCCTATGATATTAGGATGAGTGAATATGAGCCACCTAGTTTAGTGATGCCTACATTAAATTTATCTTGTAATTTTATAACATAAATATTCTCTATAAAATTTACTTCATATTTTATCTCTTTCCAATTAATAAATAAAATGAAAAAAGGGATAAAAAGGCCTAAAATAATGATCATAATAAAATTGTGCAAAATTAAGAGTACTAATAGTATCGACAATGAAGAAATTTACTTTATTTATTACTATAAAAATAATAGTTATTATAATGTTCACATTACTAATTTTAGCACAAGTAAATATAAAAAATAAGTTGTAAAAACATAACTAAAAAAAATCACACTATGGAGTGTGACAAAAAAAAAATTATTAGGTACGATTAACTCTCATGCCTACATCTCCCCACCTCAAACATGATTTCATAACTTTACACTTTAGACTCTTAGCCACTAGTATAGACCTTTAAAATTAGATAAATCCCCAAATACTCTCATTTTTGGTCAGCTAAACACCTAATACTGAAAGGGCTTAGGTGATTCCCTCTCAATGATAAGAGAGAAACACAAAGTAAAGGTTCTTTTAAAATTTATAAGTGATCAAATAGCTATTATGTTTCATTGCTGGATAATCCATGTTTTATATGTATTAGAAGGATGTATAATATAAACTAACCATCTGTAAAATATCCAAAAGATTGAATGAAATTGTTATTAAAGAATAAAACCAACAAGCATGGATGGCTTTGACGAACCGTTCTATCTCTTATGTTGACCATTGCCATTGGTTGTGAAAATTTTCCTTAGATCATGATTGACATCTTAAAATAACTTTTCTTTTAAATTTATTGGCCATACACAACTACAATATATAGTTTTTTTAATCACCAACATTTCAAACTACATGATACCTCTTTTTTAGCTTAAAAAATATCATTTGATACCTCATTAAATCATCCTTAATATCCACACTAACCAGCTCCAATCACACTAGTTTACTCTATTAGCACCAATATTACCAATGTCTTATTTATTAACAAACATCTCTAATATTTCTCATCAAATCTTTAGCCAACACCTCCCTCTAGTATCTTATCAATCAACTTTGAATTAGTCAAAGCATATTGCTCTCAAAATAACCATATTACATGCTATATTTTAAGCCTAGTTGCCTTGCTACCAATTTTATATTGATTGTCTCCGGGCTAATGAGTCAAAGATAAGTTAACTAAGAATAGCACTGCACCATTTATTATTGGTCTACTCATATCATATTTCACTTAACATCAATTGAGAATAACCACATTTTCTCTACATAACGCCACCCATCTTACATAAACACACACCATTAATGGATGGAAGGAACTGCACATCACTCTTTAAAGTTTATAATGCCTCATTGAATAACTAATTAGTGGATCAACTTTGCCTTATAAAAATTTTCCACTTATGTATTTGATTATGTCAATATTAGGCCTGAACTAATATAAATTATTTGGAAGATTCCTCTCGTTCATCTTTTATTCACTTAACCCATCATTTTTCATTGGTACAAATATGTGAATATTCCTTATATTGGGTAGGGTTTATCCTTTCATACAAGATCTCTTTCCCTCACTACACTACAAAAGTTGGAGATAAAAGCAAGATAACATGTTTTCAAACATTTTATTTTCATTTATGTCTCCCTTTATTAGGATTCAAGTACTATGAAGCATATGAGTTTCAATTTTATGCACCAATAAAAAGGCTAACTTTTCGTATTGTTTTCCTAACCCAAGAAGTATCAAAGCGCAAATGCATAAACCTTACGTCCTCTCTCATTTTTAAGTGTTATTTTATTTGTGTTGTCAGCTGTATAAAATATCCATAATGGCATGTAAAATATTTTAATTCACAACCTCCATTTTATTATGCATAATAATTTCTTTCACTCACACTTTGTCATCAAATTATTAATATTAACTGAAGTCAAATCTTGAGGACTCCAATAAATATAGAACAAAGTTTAGGTGATGAGCATGAAAATTTTATTAATCAAAATATATCAACTAATAAGTACTTGTAATGGCATCATGAGTGTTCTATAAAGCTCTCTAAAAGCTCTATTTCATTAATTATAGTCAAGAGGCACAAGAGTGCATAGTCTTTTATTCTTTATGCTACATGATCTTTAAATGAATGAGAAAATGATAACTATATGAAATGTATTCTTCATTATTTATGGCATACTCTTGCAAAAAAATTGGAAGTCAAAATCTNAGTGGTGAACATAAAAGGCAAAAGAACTAAGCAAAAGTGATAATGCGATAAATAAGATAAGAGTCCTAAAAATAAAATATTAAAAAAAATATAATCTATTTAAAGCAACAAAGATATGCTCTAATCAAAAGTACAACATGGCTTCTTCTGAGTATTAACCATTTTGATCCAATTTCAAAGTGCATTTTATCTTATGGAGCAAAACATTTTATGCATCCACTTAAGGACGCCTCTTTGCAAATAATCTGCTTAAACTTAAAACATTTCTTTATTTCTTCTTGAAATAGCTCGTAATTTGTATATATTATATATACCTTAAAAGATTCATCATATGCATTAATTATTCAATTAAAAGAAATCCCATATTTCTTAGGTATTGTGATCAAATATTCACTTTTGTGTCAATATTCACATCTCTTATGATAATTATAAAGTAAGCTAGATCTTTAATAATTTATAAATCCCTTAAATTAAAATATCCTCTCTTTCTTATGATATCTCATTAGATGAGTAGAAGATAAAAACTATTGTTCATATATGATGTCTAGATTTGAATGCCCTCATCATTGTGAGATTATCTAAATGGCACAAATTGAAAGTTGAATT
>JXCR01140400.1:182501-267951 GCA_002079205.1 Phalaenopsis hybrid cultivar
TATATATATATATATATATTAATATATGCCTTACATTTTTATATATGTATATAAGTTGTGTATGTGTAGACTTGTTTTGCCTTGCATTTTTAAAATCTTAAAAAAGGTGTTTTAAAAATTGAATAAGTTAAATTTAGTGTTCATATTAATTTGGAGTTTTAAAGAAGTTTTACATGCATGCATACAACACACATTTATTGTACATTTATATATTGAATATTTAAAGTTTGATAATTAGATTTATGACATTTTTTGAAATAAAAGTATAGATTTATATTTGTATAATTTCTTTGTAATCTAATTCAAATCATTGACTTCATATAAAATGAAGAAAATATAGAAATATGTTTCAAGATTATATAATTTATTAAGATGAAAATAAATTTTTCTTAAAGAAAATTAAAGTTTCATAATCTCTATTTTTTCTTCCAATATCTCTTTTAATCAGATTTTATTTGTAATGCTCTTTTTAAGATAAAAAATTAGGGTAACAGATATTACATAAGAAAATTTTGATGTACCCTTTATGTTTAATAAAGCCTTATATTTGTGTAGAAAGTTTTTTTTTTCAAAATGAATTATATTATTTGGGTTTCATAATGTTGGCCTTGCTATGGAGCCTAAGCACACGGCACTCGACCCATATGTGCTAGGTTGTGGGAGCTTAAGCGCCAACTTGGGTGCTGCTCAAACAAAGAAGCTGAGGCCTAGGCACCGGCTTTGGGCGCATATGTGCCTGCTATAAAGCGAGCGCTGCTCTTATTCCTAATAGACCGACGCTTAGGCGCCAAGTTTCAGTGCCTAAGTGCTTGATGTAGATACTACACCAACAATTAATTTTTTAAGCCAAAATTTGAGCGTGGATCGGTGGGCTTACCCTTTTATTCTTTCTAAATTCTTCAAAGAGCTTTGCGGTGAAGGTGAGGAGTGCCGAAGAGGTGGATTTCAGTGATTCGACATTATTTTTTGCGTTGGATCAGAGAGGAAAGATTGTTGGTGCAAGTTCTATAAGTTTCTTCGTGTGAGTGTGGAGAAAAATCTTGTGTGAGTCATTTATAAAAATTTCTAAATTTCATTGTGTAATTTCTGGAGGTGTGGTGCCATGGTTTTTTCCCTTTCTCTGGTTTTTTCATGTAAAATCATTGCATGTTTTTCTTGTTGGTTTGATTGTGCTTCTATGTTTAAATTTTTGTTCTGGTTTTCTAGAATCTTGTGATCTTATTATGTGGTGAAATTAAAAGAAGACTCTTTCATAGTAGTTTTCCTTAACATACTAGTATTAAAGCGGGGTTTGATTTGCATTGCAGCAATGGCTGAAGAAACAAGATTAAAGGTAGAGAAGTTCAATGGGACGAATTTCACTTTTTGGAAGATGCAGGTGGAGGATTTAGTTTATCAGAAAAAATTATACTAGTCTTTACAAGGAATCACAAAAAAGCATGAGTCTATGCCTATGGAGAAATGAGAAGTGTTGGATCGAGCGACACTAGGTTTGACCAGGTTGACACATTCCTCATATGTTACATTTAATATTGTAAATGAGAAAACTATGGTGGATCTCATGGCGGCACTGGTCAAGGTGTACAAAAGTATTCTATTTCCTATAAGATTTTTCTAATAAAGAAATTTTTCAACATAAAAATGGTGGAAGACAATTCAGTGGTAGAGCATCCCAATAACTTCAACACTGTGACAAGCAAGTTCTATTCTGTGTGGATCAAGTTTGATGATGAGTTAGAATACTGGTGAAAGCTGGGAAGGCTTGGTAATGACGGCGTGTAATTCTTCAGGGAATTCGAAGTTAAAATTTGATGATATCGTGGATTTGAAGTTGAATGAAGAAGTTCACAGAAAAAACAACGAATGGTTAATCTTCATGTTTTACGTTGAATGCTGATAGTAGTAGAAGGAATCTGGGCAGGAATATCGGTAGAGGAAGATTCAAGAAAGGAAATCCCAAGTTAAACAGAGCAAAAAGCCGGAACTGCGGTAAGAAGCGGCATTTCAAGAAGGACTGTAAAACTCCAAGAAAAGCTGGTGGAGGAGGAGAGGAGAGTAGTTTCTCTAATAATGAATCCACAGGTAAAATCCAAAATGACTCCCTAGTGTTATCCCTAGTCAGCACTGAATCTTGTACGGTGGATTCAGGTGTCTCTTTTTATGCTTACCCCAATAAAGAGGTATTTAAAAACTACACTCAGAGTAATCTATAGAAGGTTTATCTGGGTGATAACAAGGCTTGCAATATGTTGGAAAAAGATGATATTGATATCTAGTTGTTGAATGGGACAATCTGGAAGCTTACTGAAGTCATAGATGTTCAGAGAAATATTATATCTTTGGGCTGGCTGAAAAAGTAAGGACTTGTAACTAATTTTAGAGGTGATTCATGGAAGGTGGTCATGGGGCATTAGTGATGGATCAAAGCAAAATTGAAGGCACCCTTTATCTAATCAATGAAATGACTGATTTCATTGATGTGGCTGGAACCAGGGTGGATGCAAGTCCATGGCATCGTAAGCTTGGTCATATGAGCGATAAAAATATGAAGTCCCTACTTTCAAATAATAACCTTCAGGGTCTGAAATTAGTTGATCAAGATTTTTGTGAAGATTGTATTTATGATAATCAAAAGAATGTTTGGAGTTAAATGAGACTTGGGATTTGATGGTACTACCAAATGGCAAAAAAGTACTGCACAAGTGGGTCTATAAGCTGAAAGAGGAGTCAGATGGTAGCAAACACTATAATGCAAGCCTCGTTGTGAAGGGTTTCCAGTATAAGGAAGGAGTGGATTGCATAGAGATCTTCTTGCAGAGGCAAATATAGAAAAAATCAGGAACTTGAAGAAATAGTAATCAAGTGAGTTAAAGCAGAAGGATTTAGGTCCAACCAAAAAGATCCTCGGGATGAGAATCAGTAGAGACAGGAGTGTAAAAACACTAAAGTTGTCTCAGATAGAGTATGTTGAAAGGATCCTAAAAAGGTTCAACATGAGTGAGATGAAACCAATTAGCACTGTCAGCACTCCCTTAGGTAGTAACTTTAAACTATCTAAGGAGCTATCACTTAACTATGAAGCAGAGCAAGCTTATATGGAGACAACTCCTTATGCTTTAATAGTTGGAAGTTTGATATATACGATGATTTGTATCAGGCCAGATATTACATATGTAGTGGGAGTGCTCAACAGATACATGGACAATCCAAACATGCATCATTGAGAGGTGGTAAAGTGGATTCTCAGGCATTTGAGGGGAACAATTAATAGGGTACTTTGCTATAGAAGTGCAGGGAACAATCTAAGTTTTGTAGATTTAGATCTAGCAAGTGAAGTGGACAGTAGAAGAAGTACAACAAGTTATTTCTTCACATCAGAGAACACAATAGTGAGTAAGATTTTTAGGTCGTAGAAGGATTTTTCACTTCAAGTACGGATGTTGAATATGTTGTTATTACTAATGCTGACAAGGAAATAATTTTGCTATAGAGTTTCATGACAAAATTGGGTAAGGAGCAGAGGATTGAAAGACTCTACAATGAGAGTATGAGTGCGATTCATCTTGCTAAGAATATTAATTTTTATGTCAAGAAAAAACACATCCAGTTCAGGTATCATTTCATTCAATATCTTCTCAAAGATGAGCAGTTATTTTTAGAAAAAGATACAAATAGTTGAAAATCTTGGAGATATGTTGACGAAGGTGATGACTGTTGAGAAACTGAAGCTATTCTTTGTTTCAGTTGGGTTTCATGAAGGTTGAGACTGAGGGTGAGCCACACCACAGTTCATGACCATAGTACATAACTATGAATGTGATTCAAATGGAGGTAGAGGACTGGTGTTGGGTGTTATAGTCCATAAGTAGGAGATTATTGGATTGTGCAGCCTAAGCACAAGGCACTCTACGCATATCCGCCTGGTTGCGGGCACTTAAGCACCCACATAGGTGCTACTCGAACTGAGGAACCGGGGTCTACTAATACACCAAAATTATATGCATTTTTAGACCCATATTTTATACTCATTTTTGGTGATATTGCGCTTTAATGGAAGTTATTTGTATGTTTTCTTACATATTATTGATTTTTAAGACTAGAAGCAAAAAAGAAGCAAATAAAGATGGAATTTGGAGTCAAAATGGTATTTTTGAAGAAATACTCAGCATAGACGGTGCAAACTTACAGAACGGCTGATGGATTTTACTCAGCGCCGACGGCGCCAGAAGCAACACCAACGCTGTCATTTAACAAAGAGCATAGAATTAAATTACGGACCACTGGCACCGACGACTCCAATGTCGATTCAGACCCTGTTTCTAGAAGATTCATACGCTTTTTGAAGGGTTTTTGGATGCACCTATTGGAGAACTGACTCTAGGCTCTATTTGAGGCTGAAATTGATCATAAGAACTGCTCCTCATTCCTCCTTGCTCATTTTTGCCACACCTCGCCTCCATACACTTTTTCCATATTCATTCCACCACCATTCAAGTGTCTATTAGTGATTTTTCTTTAAGAGTTTAGAGTTTTTGTGGTGAGATTAACTGTGAATTCTTCTCTGAGAGTGTTGGAGAAGGAGAAAAGTGAGAGATTCTTCTTCTTACATTTCTTATGAGAGGCTACAAGGGATTTGCTTTGAGAAAGAGTTTCAGATAAGTGTTGTGTGAACTTTTTTTATATATAAAATTTGAGTTTTGTTGTATCTTTCTCATGAAGTCTGAGTAGTTTTCTTTATCTTTCTCCCTACTCTGAGGTGAAACGAAAAGATAATATGGATGTGCCAATATTAAAATATAAAATAAATTGTGATGATTTTTTAACTTCGAACCTAATTTACATTTTGATTTGGCCAATTGAATTGTTAAAATGTGTTGTGAAACATATGATCCGGGAAATGAAGTATGAGTTTTACAACAGAGTGAGGATCACATTTAATTCCATAAAGGAGTATTTTGTTTATGGAATTAAGTGTAAATAAATAGGGAAATATACATTGTTGGGTGTAGAATTGGAGACTTTAGGGTGACAGACTAAAATCCCCAATTTGGTTTTAGTGTTTAAAAACTAAAGTGAGAGTTAGCCTTCATGTGAAGGGAAGTGGGACCTCTGGAGTGGGAGCCAGTATCCTCCTAGCCTAGCCACAGATTTAGGGACTAAACCTGGGATCAGCCAATGATTTTTTATAACACTGTATCATGGTAGAGAATTAAAACTGCTCCTATTTGGCATAAAACATATTAAAGTCATTTATCTCAACTCATTTTACCAAAATCTCATTGTAGTGGGAAAGATGCTTTTTCACATAAGAAATTTTCATCACATAAACATAGTTTAGTACTTTAGTAGTTACTGTTTAAACTTTACATTTTGGTTTTGATAATAATTAAATAATTTAGTTTTGATAATATCTTAACATTCAAAATTAGTGACAGTAACTTCGTTTCACTTTTTGTGAATTTTCTAGTAAATTTATCACTTCAAATTTAAACCTTCCCCGTGGGATCGATATTCAGGGCTTAAATAGAAAGTCCTTTATTGCTTCATAACAATACGTAGACTTGCGTAGAATCCCAACATTAATTGCTTAAATTTCTTAATCATAAATATTACATCAAGCTTTTGGCACCGTTACATAGCGGAGTTAAACTTATTTAAAATTTACACAACTATATTTTCCGGGATCAAGTTTTTTGCATCGTTGTCGGGGAAGGTAACGGTAAATTAAATAGATTTGATAAATTAGGAAATTTAGAGATAAAAATATACAAAATGCAAAATTAAAAAAAAAATTATAAAATCAAAAAATCCAAAAACAAATAACTATATATTTAAGAGTAAATTTAAGAAATTTTTCTTTGCTTATTATTTTTTTTTATACGAAATATTTGATCTGAAGGTTTAGTACCTTACGATTCAGAATTAGAATGTACTATTAGAAAATTTTGAAAACAATAAAAAGAAATTAAAATTTTTAATGAAATGGAGAATAACTTAGATAATCAAATAAATGTAAATCGACAAAGACATTTAAAAGATTATCTGATCCGACAACAAATGAACTTCACATGACTATTCAAAATTCTGATGTTGCTGCTAATTTATTTGAGCTTAAACCTGCTATTATCCAAATGGTACAAAATATTCAGTTTGGAGGAACACCTACTGAAGATCCTAACATACATCTTGCTAGTTTTCTTGAAATTTGTGCTACTTTTAAATATGATGGAGTGTTTAATGATGATGTTAGACTTAGACTTTTTCCTTTTTCATTAAGGGATAAAGCAAAAGCTTGGTTAAATTCATTAGCACCTGGATCTATCAGAACTTGGGGAGAACTATCACAAAAATTCTTGGCTAAATATTTTCTACCATTAAAAACTGTTAAGCTTAGAAATGATATTACATCTTTTTGTCAGTTTGAAGGGGAATCAATATATGAAGCTTGGGAAAGATTTAAAAAAAATGTCCACACTATGCTTTACCAGATTGGTTAATAATTCAAACTTTTTACAATGGATTAGTAGGATCATTTAGATCTATTATAGATATGTTCACACCATGTTTTAGCAGATTGGTTAATAATTTAAAATTTTACAATGGACTGGTAGGATCATTTAAATCTATTATAGATGCTGCTGTTATTGGATCACCAATGCCAAAACCATTTGATGAAGCATATTCTTTAATTGAAGAAATGTCTACTAACAATTTTTAACGGCCATCTGAAAGGGTAAATCCTAAGAGAGTAGCTATTATTCATGATTCTGATGCAATGTCTATTTTAACATCTCAAATTACTGCTATTTCAAAAAAGATTGATCAAATTGGAGTGAACTATTCTCAAATACCCCCAGTATTAGAGGAAAATTCCTAGGGCGGATAATTGATACTCAATCATCTTATGAAACTTTACTTGTTATAAATAATTGAAATAACAATCCCTATTCTAATTATTATAACCCCATGGATGGAAAAATCACCTAATTTTAGTTGAAATAATTATAACAATTCGGTGGATCCCTCTAGAAATTTGAATAACTAAGGAAATCCTAATTATTGACCTTATTATCCTCTTAGAATTAATTCTACCCTAACCCACAGGTTAAAGAAAAGAAGTTGAAAATGGAAAAAGTAATGTTGAACATGGGAAATAAAATATAGAATCAAGGGGCTGCTATTAGAAATATTGAAAATCAATTATGACAAATTGCTACTGCACTCAGTAACAGACCTCCTGGAATTCTTCCGAGTATTGTGGATGTTAATCCAAAAGATCAAAATAAAGAGAAAATTAAAGTTATTCAGTTACAAAGTGGAAAAGAAGTTGAAATAAGGATCCAAAGAGAAACTGAACTAGATGAAGAGAACAAAGAAATGGAAAGTGACCAAAATAAAAATGAACAAACACAAGGTCCTTTAGAAAAACCATTACCCCCGTTTCCTCAAAGACTGAAGCAGAAGAAAAAAGATAAAAAATTTACAAAATTTTTGAAAATCCTTAAGAAGTTAATGATAAACATTTTTTTCATTGAAGCTTTGGAACAAATGCCAAATTATGTGAAATTTATAAAGGATATACTAAACAAGAATACTAAGTTTACAGATCATGAGACTGTTGCACTCAATGAAGAGTGTAGTACTATTATTTAGAAAAAGCTTCCTGAAAAATTAAAAGATCTTGGTTGTTTTACTATACCTTGTGCTATTGGTGAAAAGTTTTTTGGAAAAGCTTTATGCGATTTAGGAGCGAGTATCAATATTATGCCTTGAACTATCTTTAAATGTTTAGATTTGGGAGAGATTTCCCATACTACTGTAACTTTTCAGTTAGCTGATCGATCAATAACTTATCCGAAAGGAGTTATAAAAGATATATTAGTAAAAGTGAATAAAGTTATTTTCCTTGTAGACTTTATAGTATTAGATATGGAGGAAGATGAAGAGATTCCTATTATTTTGGGGAGACCATTTCTTACAACATGGAGAGCTGTGATAGATGGGCAAAAAAGATAATTAATAATGAGAGTTAATGATCAAGAAGTAACATTTAATATAGCAAAAGCTATGAAATATCCTGCAATAGAAAAAAAATAATGAATGTTTCAGGATGGAAGTAACTGATTATCTGAGTAATGAGCAATTTAAGAATGAGTTTGAAGACAAATTAAAGAAGGAGATTTTTTGAGAATAAGGACGAGATAAAAGAAGAGGGTTTAGATTATATTCAGGACAAATTTGAAATTATATACTTGTTAGAAAATGATAATAAACATCTTATTCCTTCAAGTATTAAACCACCTAAACTTGAACTGAAGATACTACCTAATCATTTAAAATATGTATTTTTAGGAGAGTCTTCTACATTGCTTGTTATTGTATCTTCTGAGTTAACTGAAATTCAAGAACAAAAATTAATATAAATGTTGAAAAGATATAAAAAGGCGTTTAGATGGACTTTAGCAGATATTAAAGGAATTAGTCCTTCTATTTGTATGCACAAAATTCTATTGGATGAACAATATAAACCTAAAGCTGATCCTCAGAGGAGATTAAACCTAATAATGAAAGAAGTTGTTTAAAAAGAAATTTTAAAATGACTATATGCTGGAATTATATATCCAATTTCAGAGTGTTTGGGTAAGTCCAATTCACTGTGTTTCGAAGAAAGGAGGAGTGACTATTGAAGAAAATGAGAAAAATGAATTAATTCCAATAATATAAGTTACTGGTTGACGAATTTATATTGACTATAGAAAATTAAATGTGGCCACCAGAAAAGATCACTTTCCTTTACCCTTTCTAGACCGAATGTTAGATAAGTTGGCTGGAAATAAATATTATTGCTTTTTAGATGGATATATCGGTTATCACCAAGTTCTAATTACACGAAAGGATCAAGAGAAAACAACATTTACAAGCCCATATGGAACATTTGCTTTTCGTAGAATGTCTTTCGAACTATGCAATGCACCTGCAACATTTCAAATATGTATGATGTCAATTTTTAGCAATTTTATTGAACATGGAAGAGAAGTGTTTATGGATGATTTTTTTGTATTCACAACTTCATTTAAATTATGTTTAAATATATTAGAAAAAGTTTTGGAAGTATGTGAAAGAATCAACCTAGTACTAAATTGGGAAAATGCCAATTTATGGTTGCATGAGGTATTGTACTTGGGCATAAAATTTCTGAAAATGACATGAAAGTAGATCATGCAAAAATTTAAGTTATTGAAAAATTACCACCACCAACTACGGCCAAAGGGGTAAGAAATTTTCTAGGACATGCTGGTTTCTACAGGCGCTACATAAATTTTTTTTCATAAATAACTAAGCGTTTATGCCAACTTTTAGAAAAGATACGAAATTTGATTTTAACAAGGAATGCATAAAAGCATTTGAATTATTGAAAGAAAAATTAATCACTACACCTATAATAATTCCACATGATTGGGAAAAACTATTTGAAATAATGTGTGGTGCTAGTGATTATATTATTGGGGTTGTTTTAGGACAAAGACACAACAAAATTTTTAACATAATATATTATGCTAGTAAAACTCTAAATGATGCTCAAATTAACTACACTTCTACTGAAAGAGAGTTACTAGCTATTGTTTATGTTTTGATAAATTTAGACCTTACTTAATTTGAACTAAATGTATAGTTCATACAGATCATTCTGCTATTAAATACTTGATTCAAAAGAAGGATGCTAAACCAAGATTAATTAGATGGATACTTCTATTGCAAGAGTTTGATTTTTCTGTGATTGATAGAAGAGAAATGATAATCAAATAGCTGATCATTTGTCTAGAATAGAATTAGAAATATTAACTAATTTTGCAAATAAAATTCTGATAGAAAGAAAAATTATAATCAAATAGTTGATCATTTATCTAGACTAGAAAGAGAAATATTAACTAATTTTGCAAATAAAATTTTAGAAAATTTCCCTAATGAAATATTATATAATATTGATGAAATGGATGTGTCATGGTATGCTGATATAGTAAATTTTATTGTAAGTGATATCTTACCACCTAATATAAAAAATTCACAATTAAAGAAATTTATATATGATTCAAAATTCTATTTTTGGGATGACCCATATTTATATAAACAATATAAAGATCTAATTATTAGAAGATGTGTGCCTTATGTGGAAACTTAACAGATAATTAAAAGATGTCATGATTCTGAATTTGGAAGACATTTTGGAACAAATAGAACAACATATAACATTTTACAAGCTGAATTTTATTGGCCTACTCTTTTTAGAGACATTAATGAATATATTACAACATGCGATCGATGTCAACGTGTAGGAAATATTTCTAGACGAATTGAAATGCCTCTAAATTACACATTAGAAGTTGAAATTTTTTATATGTGGGGATTAGATTTTATATGACTATTTATGCCTTCATTTGTAAATTTATATATATATATATATTACTTGTTGTTGATTATATGTCCAAATGGATTGAGGCTATTGTTGTACCCAGATGTGATGCTCGGAGTGTTTCTAAATTTTTAACTAAAAATATTTTTATAGTATATGGAATGCCGAGAGTAATTATTACTGATGAAGGATTTCATTTTAGGAATAAGAGAATAAAAAAAATTGATTAAGAAATATGATATTATGTATATATTTTCTACTGCTTATCATCCTCAGACTAGCGGTCCAACAAAGATATTTAATCATGAAATGAAGAGAATTTTAGAAAAAGCTGTAAATCCTTATAAATTAGATTGGTTTGTTAGATTAGATATTACATTACGGGCATATAGAACTTCTTATAAGACTCCTATAGGAATGTCCCCATAAAGACTTATTTTTGAAAAAATATGTCACTTACCAGTAGAATTGGAGCATAAAACGTTTTGGGTTATTAAGGAATTTAATTTTAATCTAAAAGATGCTGGTGAGAAAAAAATATTGCAACTCAATGAACTTGAGGAGATTAGAAATGAAACATATGATAATGCAAAAATCTATAAGGAGAAAATGAAAATATGGCATGATCAGAGATTATTAATAAAAAATTTGAACCTGGACAAGAAGTCCTATTATATAATACAAGATTGAGATTATTTCTAGGAAAACTGAAATTCAGATTATTAAGACCATTTAAAGTGATTAAAGTCTATCATTATGGAACTGTTGTTATTAAAGATCCTAACAATGGAAAGATATTTAAATTAAATGGGCATCGATTGAAATATTATTATGAAAGCCACATACTACAATTTAAGAAGTTTTAATGTTAACCCAATTAAACAGATGGTAAGTCGGGCTGACGACATTAAACCAAACGCTTCATGGGAGGCAACCGATATATATAAAAATATATATCTATGTATTAATATTTTCTTTGATAAGAGTTAGGAGATAACAATCCAACACAATTTTATATAATATAAATTAAGACAGATATTGGTATTGGAAGAAGATTTGGAATCAAATTGAACAAAAAAAATGAAAAATCGTGATTTTGGCCTCTGGCGCCGACGGCGCCAACATGGGCGCCTAAAGTGCCCGATAGATGGACCATGGCTCTGACAGTGCCATCAGGAGCACCAACGGCGCCGATAGTAGTTTGACGGTTTAGGATGAATTTTGGCAGACTTTGGTGGGATTTCGATCCGTAATAATTGCCGGGAGGTATTTTTAAAGTCCTAAAAACTGTCTTGGATGACTAGAAACTTCCTATTTTCGAATTCCATGTCTTCCAATTTTAGAAATACTTTCATGTATGGAGTTTTTAATAGAAGAAAGTTTATTAGTTTTGACGTGCTGAGATTATACGATAAAATTATTACAAAGAAGTGATTGATCAAGGAAAGAGGCTTTGTCAATCATGGATTGATAAAATAATTGTACAAAGATGATGAGAAGTTCTGTGTTATACTATCGCTGCAGTTGTTGTACCATTGGTGAAAGAATTTTATGCCAACTTACATGAAATTACCCAAGGAGTAATTTTCTTACGAGGTAAGGCTATACCATTTACTCCAGCGCAAATTAACGAGTTGTATATGATAGAGAACATTTCAATCTGTCATTATACAAATTTTATCACTACCAGAGATTTAATGCAAGATGTCTATAATTTTCTGACGGATGAAAATGATATTTGGGAAATGCGAGATGAGGGATATGTTAGTTTCTCTGCTTCATCACTTAATCCAATATCAAAGCAGTGGCATTTCTTCATTTTTGCAAAATTACTCCTTACCATGAAGATTAATAGAGTCAACAAAGAAAGTGCTATTTTAAATTATTGCATTCAAAAGGAAAAACCCATTGATATAGGATCTATCATTTTTAAATTTATTATAGGTATTATTATGAATGGGCCAATTTATGGACTTGGGCATCCTTTCACAATTTTCCTACTTTGCACTCAATCTCAAGTTCCATATGAAAGTTGGGAAAATGTTTTATTACCTTGGGAGCCCCATGATTCCTATTGATAATAATTATGTTGGGAATGTGAATGAAGCATTAGATGTTGTTTTGGATCATTCTTCACATGCTTCAACTCCATTGATGCCAACAACAGTTGGAAGTTCACTTTCTTTGGAAAAGAAATTGAAAAAAATTGAAAGAGAACTTCAGAGTATTACGAATGTAATAGGAGATCTTAAGTGCCTTTTTAATTATCTAGATTGGAGGATGAAGGAGAATTTTGATCATACTGGAACATTTGAAGCAGGATTAGTGCGGATGTTTATAGAAAAAGTATGGATCAAAGAAAATTCGACTGATCAATTCCCGTACCAACCTTTATATAACTTGTACGTTCATTACCAGTCTATGGGGGATATTAGAAGAGGAGAAAGCATCGAAGAAGAGGCAAAATAATTGAATAATTTGGACTCTCTACTAGTTTATAATATTTATGTAATTAATGTAATTGTGTGGATTTGATTTAGTTTGCTTTGCTTTAGAATTATGAACTTTGATTGAGTGTATAGTTTTGTGTCAGCGTTTACTGTTGTGGCTTAATTTCAACGTTGATTTATAATTTAGTTTGCTATATGAGTGTAAAAGTGTGATTAGAAAAATGAATTTATGAAAAGTGTATTTTCATATATAAAAGTTAGTTTGTTGTTGTTTGTGAAAATGATTGTTGGTGAAATGTTTGCTTGTGAATTATTATTAGATAAAAAATTGTGTTTAAAAATACTAAAAAGACTTTGGAGAAAATTGAAAAAAAATTGAAAAATAAAAAAATAAAAAAATGGAATTTTTAGGCCTTCAGAGCCTACGGCGCCCTCGAACTGAGAACAGCCTAAATCCCTTAAAATTCATGATTTGCACAGTGAAACACCATTTTTACCCTTTCAGTCACCTTCAACCTCAGATTTTTGCACCTAGGGCTCGCATTTGCTAGGATTTGGGGCGATTTTAAGGCAAAAGAACTTAGGATTTCTTCTTCTCTAGGTAAGAGCTACAATTTAAACTAAAAATTTTAAATTTTCACCAAAGATTTATCTCACATTGCCGAGATCCAAAAATTTTGGAGTTTTTTTAAGAGATTTTGAGAAAATCCTCTGGTGAAGTACTCCTACTTAGTAAATTTAAGTTTAAAGAGTTTTACATTATAATTTTCAGAATTTTGGGAATTTATTCGGATTTTTATCAAATTTTCTTAGATTTACCATGGCCCTGAGAACGACCAAAGGAAAAAAAAAGTAGATTATGATGAACAAAAATTTGTCGGCTTCAGGGCTAGTGCCCGTTTACATAGTCTAATTGAAAATAAAAAAGTGATTCCGGATCGTGGTTTTAAAAATCCGGGTGGAGAAGTCTAGTGATTGACCAATGCTTGGTAGTGGGAAAATTTTTGTTATTTTACTACTGATGCAATTATTTGTGTGGTGATGAAATTCTACGCCAATTTTACGGAGGCTTCTCATGACTTTGTTTTTGTTCGTGGGAAAATGGTGGAGGTTTCTCCAAGAAAAATTAATGAGTTTTATCAGTTGGAAGATGTTTACAGTTGCCAGTATAAATCGTTTTCTGCTATGAATGAGGCCTTGGATGAGGTTATTTCTTTTCTTACTGATGGAAGAGGAACTTGGAAATTCAAGAATGGTGTTAAGGTAAACTTTCCTTTTTCTATGTTAAATGTAGTGTCTAAGGCATGACACTATTTTATTTCTGGAAGAATGATACAGACAAATCATCATAGTGAGGTGACCAAAAATAGAGCCATTCTGAACTTCTGTATTCAACAAGTGATGAGGATAAATGTAGGCTATATTATTTATATGAACACTCGATCTATTGCTTTAAGAAAGACCACTGGTGGTTTGGCACACCCTGCACTTATTTTTGCACTCTGTGAATAAGTAGGAGTTGATTTTAGACCCAAGGAAGAGAGGATTGAGCCTCTAAAACCTATTGGACATGCTAACATAAAGACTTATGAATTTCATGTTGATTGGAGATCCAAAAGTAAGACCAGGGATATTCCTCCCACTTCTAGGACACCTACTTCTGGTGCCCTTACTCTTCAAGAACTATTGGACCAGATGATAATCCAACAAGGAGATATCTTGAGAATGGATCATAGATTGCAAAACATGGATGTCAGAAATGCTCACACTGATGATTTGATACGGCAAGAGTTCAAATATGATTTTGATTATGATGATGCAATGGTGAGATACATGAAGTGTGATCATTCAATTCAGCTTCCTACTCACCCTGTTTTACTCCATATCAACGACAAAATCTGGATGTAGATGAAGAAGATGATGATGATTGGTGATCTTTATTTTATTTTATGTTTGATTATACTTAATTATTTTGCTATTTGTTTTTATTATATTGTTGAGACTGTTTGTTGTTAGATAGTAAGACCCTGTTTTATTTTAGATATTAAGTTGTGAACTGCAGAATTGTAAAACTGTTTGTTATTTTAAGTTCAAGTTAGTTATGTTGTTAGTTTTAGTATTTTGTTAAATATATTGCAATTAACTCTTTTTCAGCAAATTTTATATGTATTATGTGCAATTTAATGTTATAAGTCTTGTACCTTTTCATATTAGCACCTGCAATATTTCAAAGTTAAGTTTAAAAAATCAGAAGCTTCAACAGATAAGTCTTTTCTTTATGTATTTAATATTTT
Source organism: Phalaenopsis hybrid cultivar (assembly GCA_002079205.1). Lineage (NCBI taxonomy): Eukaryota > Viridiplantae > Streptophyta > Magnoliopsida > Asparagales > Orchidaceae > Phalaenopsis > Phalaenopsis hybrid cultivar. The sequence continues at coordinate 197,657 of JXCR01140400.1, forward strand.
CTTTCACCTTTTATTTTTTTTTAGTTCTTCATGTTAAATTTTTTTAAAATTTATGTTTGGGGGGGGGGAGAGAAAAATNGTATTTTCAAAATTAAAGTTTCAAAATCAGAACCTTCAATAGGTAAGTCTTTTCTTTATGTATTTAATGTTTTCTTTCACCCTTTATTTTTCAGTTCTTCATGCTAAATATTTTAAAAATTTAAGTTTGGGAAAGAAAGAAAAATTCATTTTTAATGAAAGAAACATAATTTTATTTGTCCTCACTTAGCTATATTTTCAAAAATTTTAAATTTAACATGACCTTTGGTATTAAGGATTAACTTTACATAACTATATTTATGTTGCTAAATATATGATAAACTTAAGTAAAAATTTTCAAGAATAAAGGTTAATTTTAGAGATTAAGATATTTGATATAAAAGAAAAAGACTATGTTTTCTATTTTAAGTAAATAAAATTATATTTTTGAAATATTAAAAATCTTAAAGGTTCATATAAGAAGAAAAGAATTAAACTTTATAAAATCTTTAAGCTAATTTAAATCTGTTAAGTGAAGAAATGTGGCAAGTTTTTGACTTTAAGAAGAGGATAGTGAAGTTCAAAATCATTAAAGGCTATCCAAATATAGTAATCTTTACATATAAAAAAAAGAAAAAGAAAAGAAAAAAAAAAGATGTGGGAAGAAGCTTGAGGAGATGCCTAATTAAAAATTTGCTTCACTTGAATTAATTTAAAAAAATAAAGGCTTTCTACATTTTCTAAAATTTTATTTGAGTATTATTTTATTTACTAGTAAAGTTTTATGAAGTTCTTTTTCATATGAATACTTTAAATGACTTTAATATGACAATTTGCAATTTATCTTGAAAAGAATAGAGAATCAGAATCTTGGACTTGATTGCTAAATTTTCTTATATATTTTGTATTAACTGGAGTTGTTTTAAATTTTTCTTAAGTTATACTATTGTATTTAGTGAACTAAGATATGGAAATCTAGAAGTTAAATTCTTTACTGTAAGTCATATTTTTATATAGTAGAGGAGTTACTTGAGGACAAGTAACATGTAAGTTTGGGGGTTTTGATACACACAAAAATATATGCATTTTTAGACCTATATTTTATACTCATTTTTGGTGATATTGTACTTTAATGGAAGATATTTTTATATTTTCTTGCAAGTTGTTAAATTTTAGGACTTCAAGCAAAAAGGATGAAATTTGGAGTAAAAATGAAGAAGTTGAATATTTGTTCAGCGCCGACTAGGCCAAAAACAACGCCGACGGTGTCATTTGACAGAGAGAAGTGCATTAAATTTTGGAACACTGGCGCCGATGGCGCTAGAATGGGTACTGACGACACCAATGTCTGTTCATCCCCTGTTTTGGGAGAATCGACTCTAGACTTTATTTGGAGCGAAAATTGATCAGAAAAAGTGACTCTTCCTAACATCTCAGCACCCCAATTCAACCTTTCACACATCACACATTCTTCCATTTTTCATTCCACAACGATTTAGAGTCCATTGTTCTTATAATTTAGAGTTTTGTGGTGAGAATAAGTGTGAACTCTTCTCTAAGAGTGTTGGAGAATAAAAAAAGTGAGAGATTTCTTCTTCCTATATTTTTTAGAAGAGTCTACAAGGGATTTTCTTTGATAAAGAGTTTCAGATAAGTGTTGTTTATTTATTAGTGTTGTATAAACTTTCTTATATATATGAAATTTGTTTTTAGTTATATCTTTCTCATGAAGTCTGAGTAGTTTACTTTATCTTTTTCCCTACTCTGAGATATGATGAAATGAAGAGATAATATGGATGTGTCAATATTAAAATATAAAATAAATTGTGATGATCTTTCAACTTCAACCTTAATTTACTTTTTTATCTGTCCAATTGAATTGTTAAAATATGTTGTGAAACATATGATCTGGGAAATAAAGTATGAGTTCTACAACAGAGTGAGGATCACATTTGATTCCATGAAGGAGAATTTCATTCATGGAATTAAGTGGAAATAAATAGAAAAATATACTTTGTTGGTTATAGAATTGGAGAATCATTAGGGTGACAGACTAAAATCCCCAATTTGGTCTTAGTGTTTAAAAAATAAAGTGAGAGTTAGCCTTCAGGTAAAGGGAAGTAGGAGCTCTAGAGTGGGAGCCAGTATCCTCCTAGCCTAGGCACAGATTTAGGGACTAAACCTAAGATTAGCCAACGATTTTCTATAACACTATATCAGAGTAGAGAATTAAAACTACTCCTATTTAGCACAAGACATATTAAAACCATTTATCTCATCTCATTTTACCAAAATTTCATTGTAGTGGGAAAAATATTTTTTCACATAAAAAATCTTCATCACATAAACATATTATAATAGTTTAGTAGTTACTGTTTAAACTTTATATTTCAATTTTGTTATTAGTTAAATAATTTAGTTCTTATAATATCTCAACATTTGAAATTAGTGACAGTAATTTTGTTTTGACTTTCTGTGAATTTTTTAGTAAATTTATCAATTCCAATTTAAATCTTCCCCGTTTGATCAATATTTGGGGCTTAAATAGAAAGTCATTTATTACTTGATAACGATACATATACTTGTGTAGAATCCCAACATTAATTGCTTAAATTTCTAATTCTTAAAATATTGCATCAAGCTTTTGACACTGTTGTATAGTAGAGTCAACTATATAATTTTTACACAACTATGTTTTACTCGGGATCAATGGTTGAGAATTTGTGTTTGAGCCAAGCATGAACTTCTCGGTGTTGGGTTTTTCCAGTAACTAGGCTAGCTGACCAGGCCAGGGGAGGTGGCTTGTTGGTTTAGAGAAAATCAGGGAAGTTTTAATTGTGGTTAGTTTGGAAGTTTGATGGTTGATGGCATGTGATATAGAGCTGAGCCAAAAATGGGGGCAACTATCTAGGATTTAGGGACCCTTGGTCGATGGCTCAGGATTTGATTCATGGGTGATTTTATTAGCATCCTAGGGGTCTTAGGAACGACAGAGATGATTAGACTTGGTTAATATTAAAGAATTAGTTTAACTTGGAGCTTATGCTTGGAATTGGGGTTTACAACAAAAATTGAACTTGGTCTTTACTTAGGCTTGGTTTAAAATTTGTTTCAAAGGTTCCATTATTCCAAGGAATTCCTTGAAGAATCTTGGAAGTGAAATTGGGGGAATTAAGGCCCCGTTTGGGACAGCTTAAAACAACGGGCAGTGTTTTCAAAACGCCGCCCTAGTGTTTGTTATCCACTTTTTATGTGCGTTTTGAGAACCGTCGTTTTCATTTTATAAAGAACGCCGCCCGCGGGACCATCCCCGCGGGTCGTGTTACCTCATCGTGTTTTGTTCCCAATTACTCCGCTGCCCTCTATCGTACGTGCCTCTCGAAACCACAATCGATCTCTCTTTGTCGCCCTCCCGGACATCAATCGATCTCCCCTCTCTGTTGCTCTTGTGAGGGCTCGGCTGCACTCGCTGGATAGAGATGCCATGTTGAGCAGCAAGTGACGGCTGAAGAAGCGAGGGCATTTGGAGATGAAGCTTGTGGCAGATTTACAGGATTCACGTTGATTGAAGCGTACGAAAGGGGATGCGAGGAAACACGACGATAGAAGCGGAGAAGGTGGAGAGAGATGGGAGAAATGAAGATCGCCTTCCTCAAACACTTCGATTACATGGTAACCTTCCCAACTAGCTTCAATTTACTGTTTGTGAGGGTTTCGGGGGATGAGGAAGGAGAAGGTAGCAAGGGCTACTTAAGAGAAGTAAAATTTCTGCTTTAATTTGTTTAATTAAAAACTCTTTACTAGATGGAAATTAATGTGAATATTTTTAAATTTAAGTTATTTTTAATTTAATTTAGTATAAGTTAATTATAATAAATAGAATTGATTACCATTTAATGATTAGATAACATGATATCTTAAGTTAATTTTAATTTTATTAATTTAATTACAATTGATATATGCTTGCTAAATATTTGATTCATGATTAATTAATGAAAGTTGAAGTATTGATTAATGTTTTATTAGTTTAGTAAATTCTAATTAATGATTATATAACTAAATAAATAACTAGCTAATGATTAATGATTAATAATAAAATATTAATTAGTGGCTAATTAGTTAAACAAAATTCTTATTAATCTTTAACATGATAAATGGTTAATTTACTTAAAAAAATATGTAAATAAGCTGTTTTCGGAATGCTCCAACCAAACAATTAAATTAATTCAAAACAGGGGCAGAATTGTCATTTATCCAGAATCAGTTGTTTTCCAAACACACAAACCAAACAGCCAGACAGCTTATCCTGATCAGCTGCTCATCAGCAGATTATCAGGATAAGCTGCTTATCAGCAGAAGCTGGATAAGCTGCAGCTGCCCCAAACAGACCCTAAATTGATTGCAAGTCTTGATTTAATGGAATTTTGACTTACGGCCAATTTTCGGGCAATTGTCTTAGGCTTGGACTTAGGTTTGGCTAGGGTTTGAATCTAGATCAATTGAGAGTTTAAATTGATCTATGGATATGTTATGAAGAGTTTAGAATTTAAAATTTAGGGAATTGAATTGTTATGGGGCTGAATTTGATGAAATTTGAAGGTACAGTCAAATTGGGGATTTTGGCCCAAACTTGAAATTGAGGAATGGAGGTTCATTCATTTGGGCTCCAAATTGGTGTGAATTGGGATTGGATAAGTTCATAAATGATTTATATTTAAAATTGGGTGAAATTGAAAAGAATTTGGTGGAAATTATGATAAATTTAAGGAATTTGGGTCTTTAGGGGAAAAATTGAAATTTTTGTCAAAATTGGCTAATATGGCCAAATTAAGCCCATTGAGTTGTTAGAAATGTTTTAGGGAAAGTTTGGAATGATTTGGGAGGTGTTGGTAAATTTTTTGGACTTGAGAGGTATTTTCATAATTTTGTCAAATTTAGCGGTAATTTTTGAATATTGGGGAAATTGTGGTGTTTTGTTTATATTGGATAGTTTGAAGTGGTCTAATATGATTTTTGGAGAAAATTTTAGGATTTGGGTCACTTTTGAAAATTTAGGGTTTCAGGGGCAATTTGGTAATTTTGGGAAAGTTTGGGGCAAAAAGGCAAAAATTCGGTGTATAGGTGGGATTGCAATTCATTGAAGACACTAATCACAAGGCTATCTTAGTTGAGCCATGAGACCAAGGGGAAACTTATTTTGGACCCTTCTGTGTGGGTCTTATCCACCCTAGCCAAAGGGCTAAGGGCTTGGGGACCGCCCACATGAGTTTTCAAAAGAGCAACAGGAAATAGAATCAATGGGACAAGTGGAGAATTTTGATGTCCTTGAGTGTGTGAATGACCAAACCCTAGCCACCCAAGGTGGCCCTAAGTTCAACATTCCTATGGGGACTCATCCTTGAATACTCACATGTTGGTCTCAACCATCAAAGTGTTGGAAGTTCCTGACCATTCATGTGGGTTCCAAAGAGAGTAAGGAAGTGGTTTAAATTTCTTTATAGGTGGGTTCCATCTCTAGTCTTCGAGGATAGTCTAAAGTCTTATGGCTAGATTCTAAGTACTAAGAGAAAGAAAAGACATAATCAAATTGAGGTCAACAATAGATCGAAACATTACCATAAATATGAATAATTTATTTTACATTTTATTATTGCATCATTAAAAAAATCTTCTATTAATGACCGACTTTGACCAAATCCTTCAAGGACACGACAGTCCCATTATCAGAGCCATTTATTTATTTATTTATTTATATTTTGAACCATTTATTTATTTGCCCATACGAAGGTGGAATATTTCTTTTAAGTGGATGTGGAATGGGTTCGAAGGTAAGGTTACAACACTTTTTTAGTTATACCTTAATCACTTTTTAGGCAAATAATTAGCGTAGTTAGGATGTCAAAATCACGATTAGACTAATCACCAATGACGATTGACAAACATAAATATATTAATAGTTTAATTAACCCTAACATTTATATTCATAATTAAAAATTAGATATTCCCTTTACGTAATTTTAATTAACCCTAACATTTGGCCTTAAATCCCGTTTCTCCAGAAGCTTCGTCCCAATTGAGCAGTAGCAACCTTCATTAACTTAACAAGGTTAAAATTTTAGCGGTGAGCTGTTAATTTTATTGTTAATTAGAACATTTTGGTTGCTATGAATGTAAATATTGAAGTTTAGGGGTGAAATATGTAATATTAACGGTTTTAGGTGCTATGTATATAAATCCCACTTTAATTAAGTATTGAACACTTTCATTTTAAGTGTGAGACTATTAAAAATATTTGTAAAATAAATTGAAATTTTTAATTATTTTAGTACTAAAATAAACCCTGGTACAAAGTTAGGTTAACATTTTCAATCTTAGGTAAAAGCAAAATATTATTTAACAATATTTTTACATCATAAAAATATAATTATTTTGTGGAATTTAATAATTTGACTTAATTAACTTTTTGCACTAGATAATTAATTTTCTATGATTTAGAAACATATATTCAAGAGAAAAATTATTATTAAATAATTTAGTGTTAATTATTATTTGCTAATATCAAATGACAATTATTATTATTTGCTAATATCATATAGAATTTTTTTTATGAATTTTGATCTTTAAATAAATGAAGATAATGCTAACCTTTTCATTAATGAGATTATATAAAATATTAAATTACCTAAAACCTAGAAGTTAAAAAAGAAAAACTAATTAATTGAAAAGTGGCTAATATAATTTACATGTTAACTTAAATAAAGTTTAATTTATATATTAAAAATTTACAAGTAGAGGAATGAGAAAACATATAAAACCTCTTTTTTTTTTTTTAACATTAGTATAGTTTTAGAAGATTAAGATAAATAGAAATAATTAGATTTTAATTAAATAAATATACTCATCTTCATTGTTTACCGTTTGATGCTTCACAATTTTTTCATGGATTCCATTTCAATTACTTAAAGCATATTTTAAATGACATAATTAAATTTTTTGTATAATGTTTTTTATTTTATATATCATGTACAATAAGAAGTATAGATTAATAACATTAGTATAGTGTAAGAATTTAACTTTTAATATATATATATATATATATATATATATATATATATATATNATAAAACTATATTTTTCTATTTTAAGTAAAGAAATTTGTATTTTTGAAGTATTAAAAATCTTAGAGATTCATGTAAAAAAAAAGAATTAAACTTTATGAAATCCTTAAGCTAATATAAATTTATTAAGTGAAGGAATGTGAAAAGTTTTTAATTTTAAGAGGAGGATAGTGAAGTTCAAAATCATTAAAGGCTATCCAGATATAGTAATCCTCACATAGAAAAAGAAAAGAAAAAGAAAAGAAAAAGAAAAGAAAAGAAACAAGATTAAAAATGATCCTGAAAAGAAAAGAAAAAAAAAAGAGATATGAGGAGAAGCTTGAGGAGATGTCTAATTAAAATTTGGCTTCACTTGAATCAACTTAAGGAAGAAGATTTGACTCCATTTTCTAAACTTTTATTTGAGTATTAGTTTATTTACTAGTAAAGTTTTATGAAGCTCTTTTTCATATGGATATTCTAAGTGACTTTAATGTGATAATTTGCAATTTTTCTTGAAAGAATAGAGAATCAGAAATCTTGGACTTGACTGGTGAATATTCTTATACCTTTAGTATTAACTGAAGTTGTTTTAAATTTTTCTTAAGTCAAGCTATTATGTTTAGTAGACTAAATTATGGATATCTAGAAGTTAAATTCTTTATAAGAAGTCATATATTTTTATGTAGTAGAGGAGTTACTTGAGGACAAGTAACATTTAAGTTTGGGGGATTTTGATACACAAAAAATATATGCATTTTTAGACTCATATTTTATACTCATTTTTTGTGATATTGCCCTTTAATGGAAGATATTTCTTATGTTTTATTGCATTTTGTTGATTTTGAGGGCTTTAATGGAGGGTATTTGTATGTTTTCTTACAGATTGTTGATTTTTAAGACTTGAAGCAAAAAGGAAGCAAAAATGATATAATTTGAAGTCAAAATGACATTTTTGAAGAAATACTCAGCGCTGACGGCTCCAGAAGTAGCGCCGACGGCGCAGACTTACAAAACGACTGATAGATTTTATTCAGCGTCGACGACGCCAGAAGCAGCGTCGACGGTGTCATTTGACAGAGAGCATAGAATTAAATTACGGACCACTGACGCAGACGGCGCCAATGTCTGTTCAAACGTTGTTTCTAGAAGATTCGACAAATTTAGAAGCTTTTTGAAGGATTTTTGGATGCACCTATTGGAGAACCGACTCTAGGCTCTATTTGAGACTGAAATTGATCAGAGAAGGTGCTCCTATTCATTTCTCCTTGCTCATTTTCTCCACACCTCACCTCCATACACTTTTTCCATATTCATTCCACCATCATTCAGGAGTCTGTTAGTGATTTTTCTTTAAGAGTTTAGAGTTTAGAGTTTTTGTGGTGAGAATAAGTGTGAATTCTTCTCTGAGAGTGTTGGAAAAGGAGAAAAGTGAGAGATTTGTCTTCCTACATTTCTTAGGAGAGGCTACAAGGGATTTGCTTTGAGAAAGAGTTTCACATAAGTGTTGTTTGTTTATTAGTGTTGTATGAACTTTCCTTTATATATAAAATTTGTGTTTTGTTGTATCTTTCTCATGAAATCTGAGTAGTTTTCCTTATCTTTCTCCCTACTCTGAGATATGGTGAAATGAAGAGATAATATGAATGTGCTAATATTAAATTGTAAAATAAACTATGATGATTTTTTAACTCTGAACTTAATTTACATTTTGATCTGGCCAATTGAATTGTTAAAATGTGTTGTAAAACATATGATCCGAGAAATAAAGTATGAGTTCTACAAGAGAGTGAGGATCACATTTGATTCCATGAAGGAGTGTTTCATTTATGGAATTAAGTGCAAATAAATAGGGAAATATATGTTGTTGGGTGTAGAATTGAAAATTTTAGGGTGACAGACTAAAATCCCCAATTTGGTCTTAGTGTTTAAGAAAAAAAAGCGAGAGTTAGCCTTCAGGTGAAGGGCAGTGGGAGCTCTGGAGTGGGAGCTAGTATCCTCCTAGCCTAGCTACGGATTTAGTATCCTTCTGTAAGTTTTTTTCGTGTGAGCTTGGAGAACAAACTTGTGTGAGTCCTTTGTAAAACTTTCTGAATATCATATTTGAATTTCTCATTGTGTGGCTCCGTGGTTTTTTCCCTTTCTCGAATTTTTTCATATAAAATATTTGTGTGTTTTTCTAATTGTTTTGATTGTGCTTTTCTATTTAAATTTTGTTTTGATTTCTTCAAATCCTGTGGTCCTATTCCGCATCGAAATTAAAACTTAACATAAAATTTTTGCAGCAGTTTTCCCTAAAACTTAACATAATTGTAGTTGTGTTTATCATGCAATTATTAAAAGACATAATGCATATTGTATTTTTCAAATTCAATATAAATAAAGCTTAGAATCAATATAAATAAAGCTTCTGCAGGGAGAGAAGTCCGAACCATTTAAGACTAAACGATTTAGATCAAGTGGTTATATTTTTAAAATTTCTCCAAAATAAATTTAAACTAGTCAGGCCAGAAAAAATAATACGTGTGGTAGACTACTCGTCAGGACGACGGTCCGGGTGTGGTCCCGTGGCCATGTACGTATGACGGCTCATCCAAACTGTCATCCCGGCGTGCATTCGCCGCATGTAACATTTTCTATAGACATAAATGATTAAAATATATGAGAGAAGCGTTCGACCCGTGTTAACATGAATATGAATGTCACTATATATATATATATGTATANCTTTTGAATGTCATAAACTGTCAGTGCCTTACCAAAAAAAGAAACCCAACTAACGGGCATTTATTAAGAACAAAGATATTGAAAATGACCCACCACAATCCAAATTTGTTTTTATTTATTTTTTTTATAGAGTAATAAAATAAAATTTAATATCATGATGATTCTTATCTTGGACTTGAAGGGACCTAAGCAATGGACGAGGCATCAGTAGAAGTTTAATGAGAACGCATAGAGCGGCTAAATAAATCCTCTTATTAAAGGTGAATGCTATTTCTCCTCGATAATGTTCCCAACTAATTCGGATTATCTGTCTTTATGTTGATTGCTCATTAGGGTCTTCCGGGCCTAGCTAGTACAAATAACTCGCATACAATCAAGATTAGAGAGAGTATGAGGCACGTAAATTTTTGTACTAGAAACTTAAAAAGGAACGAGCAATAGACCAAGTGAATTTCAAATTACATTCACCAATCCTAAATATGAGTTAGAAAATAATTTTGGAGATAGTGTGTTGCGTGGAATCAAAAGTCAGACCCAGGATCACGTGTCACAGTCGGGATTTCCTGTGACCGAAGACCAGAGGAAGCATCCAGGATGCACGAACAAATCAGAGCCAAACCTGTTTCTTCTCTTTCGATTCATTTTTTTTTAACATTTTCCTTCTATTTCTTTCTTTTATAATACTTTCTGACATGTGTTGTACTAGGATTTTATGTCACTTCTAGGGTTGTATCCAATGACAAGTGGTGTTATGGTTGTCCGGTTATGTGATGGTGACTATCCTCAAATTTCTCTTCCTCTGCATCTTTCCTTTGTTGTCATTACCACCGTACTTACTTTCGTTGCCCAAAAACAGCCCTCCTTGGCTAATTATATGTAGTTCGCTTTGTCGCTGCCTTCCAACCCCACACTCTCATTTGATTTGTGATCACTTTCCAAGAACCACATTTCCCCCTTCTCCTTGCTATCAGCACCCCTAAACAACCCTTCATCATCGTTTTCATTAACAATCCATCCCTGCAATTTTTTTTCCATTACTTTCCAGTGTTCCCCCTTTATTTTCATCATCCCCGTTGATCACTAACAAAAACCCGAGATCCACCCTAATTGAGTTATTTTTGTCTTCTATTCCAATTTAGTATTTCATTTGTGACATGTTTTTTATAAATTTCTATTTAAGTTTTTTTTCTTCAATTTTCTATTTGGTTCAGTAATAAAATTTGGTTTTCCTGTTATTTTTCGTTAAATCTGGTATAATTTGGTTTCAGAACTAGCCTAACCCTTATTCTATACTATGATTACCTAATATTTACCTTATTTCTGGTCAATCCTATTTCCCTTGACTTAAGCTTGATAGGACTTCACTTGAGCATGACTTTCATTGAAAACCCTGAGCATATTGTTTTCATTCCAAAAACTATCGTAAGGCTCAAAATCTCATTTTAAAAATTTCTTAGGGTTTTATCACTAATAATAATCATGCAAATCAATTTGATGATATTTGAAATAATCTTTTTGTAAAGCAGTGCACTAGGGGTCCTTGTGCATGATAACGGTTATACATAATTTTTTTTTTCAACGAGTCTTTATTTTTAAAAATAGACTGCATCATTGTGTTTGTATAATTAAAATATTTCAAAAGAGTTCTTATGTGCTCAACTCGTATCCAGTTTAGGTACTTTTTGAGCAAACGATGGTTTGATGAGTTTAAATGATAATTATGAGAGTTAAAATAATAATTTTACCATAAATCTTTCAAAACAACTTAAAATCAACTCTAGTATTCGGCAAAAGTTGTTCTAAACTTAAAAATACACCGTTTGGAATAATAAAATTCAATAATAATATTTGGTCAAAATTGATCATTTTCTATCTTCTAGGGCCCACTTTGACCAATCATATCTCTCTATCGAGCTTAAATTGTCCAAAACGAATTAGACCCTTAAATTCCTTGATTTGTTCTCTATCAATTTGGTCAAGGTCAAATTTTTTACCATAACCACCTCATAAAACCACCTCCAAACTTCAAATTGTCATATCTTGAGCTCGAGAACTCTATTTTTTGAAATGATTAGGTTCATTAGAACCATTGTTTTGACTTCAATTAAATGGCATATAAATCTTATGCAATGTTATGAATTTTCTCCCAAAGTTTCTCAAAATTACACATATGCCACCCAATCTAGACCATCCATAAAATTACCCATCTAACCATCCTCCTTGCACCACCTTATTGACCCACTTTTTGTTGAGGTCTAGTCTTTCTTCCTTAGAAGCCTAGGATCCAGCCAAAGGACTATCTTGTTGACTATCCTAGAGGACTAGTAACGGAACTCTAACCCATTAATAATTCTAAATTCTTACTTTACTTTTCTTGGAGTTCCACATGTTTGGCTCTAACCTCTAGCACTTAGTAAGATCGAGTCAAAAATGGAGGAAGCACAAGAAGAGTCCCCACACGACTGTCTGGCCTTAGGGTTAGTCCTAAGTGTTGTGGTTTTGATCAGTCTTGCACACACAAACATTTGAACCGCTCACCTTCAACCTAAATAATTAAACCAAACATGCTTAGTCTGGTTCCCCAATCTTTTGGACCCTCATGTGGGTGGTCCCCCAAACCCTTAGCCTTTCGTTAGGATTGCTAGGACCGACACATAGAGTATCCAAAATGAAGGATTTCCTTAATCTCATGGCACCATAAGGGTAATTTTGCGATTAGCCTCCTCATTAGACCCAAACTTTACCTAAATATCCAATTTTGGCCTTTTTGGCCCCAAACTTTTCAAAAATTACCAAATGACCCTGAACCTAGTTTTCCCCAAAATTGCCCAAAATATCAATTTCTCCTCAAAAATCATCTCAAACTATTTCAAACCATTCAAATTGCCCAAAAGACTCCAAAATTCTCAAAATTCCCAATTTACCCCTAAAATTTCAAAAATTACCAAAATACCCTTCCTGTCCAAAACAATTCTGAAAACCTACCAAATCATTCCGAGCCTTTTCTAAATCAATCCTAATCACCCATTAGGCCAAATTTGACCAAATTAGCCGATTTTGACCAAAATCCCAATTTTACCCCTAAAGGCCCAATTTTTCCAAATTCATCCCAATTTATACCAAATTGATTTCAAACTTCCCCAATTTCAAACCTACATAAAATTTCATCATGTCCCAACCCAGTTAAAACTAAATTTTAGCCCAATTGAACTTAATTTTAAGTCCAAATGCCAAGTCCATATCAAATGTCTCAAATTGTCCCTAGGCCAAAATTCCATCAAATTGAACTCCCTGACCTATCCAATTTCCCTAATTTTGGATCCTAAACTCTTCATGACATCCTATTAGACCAAATTGAACCTTAAATTGTCCTAGAATCTAACCCAAACCAAACTCAAATCCAATCCAAATCAAAATGCCCAATTTTGCCCAAAAAACTAAATCTCGCCAAATTGAACTCCATAACTCTCAATTTCCACCCAATTGTTACAAAAATGCCTCAAGGCAATTTTCTAATCCAAACTGAACCATCAATTGACCTAAATCCAAACACTAGACAACTTTAAACCAACCAAATTCAAGCTAAATTCCAAATTTTGAACCCAAACCCTAAAATAAACTTGAGCCACTTGGTCTAGCCTCACCTTGACCACCACAACTATCATTTGAGCTCTAAGACCCAGCCTAGATCCACTTATCCCACCCTAGTGGTTCTATGGACCAAGGGTCCCTTGATTTGGTGGATTTCTTCCCAAAAAATTACTAAACCAAATCGACACTTGCCCCCAGCCTGCCTAAGCCCCCAAAAAATCAACATTAAGCTTCTCTGGCCTCCTTGACTCAGCTAGCCCCTAGCCCAACCATGCCCAACCACCCTACTATCTGAAAACATCAAAACCAAGAAGGCCACCTCACCTTTGAACTCAAATTGGAGCCCATCATATGTGGCTAACCTTTATTGTTCACTAGTGTCATTTAGCACTACATCTAAGCTTATTGGCACCAGCTAATTAGAGCATGACGCCTCCCCATTGGCCTTAGCTATAAATCACCCCCTCATGACCAAGCATGAAAGAAGGGCTAATTGCCTGGGAATACTCTGCCAAATTATAACCAGAGCTTCTCTCAACCCTCCCGAGTTCAACTCCATTATCCTCAGTCATCCATAACCACTAGTTGAAATTTTGAACTCAAAATCCAGAGCAATTTTATTTCATTCCACAAATCACAACCAAACATTAAATTGACCTAGTCCTAAGCTTCACCAGAGCACAAGGAGAAGTTCCTCACTAAATGTCCCTTTTTTTAGCACTCTACACTAGACCTTGACCAAAGTCGCACCACTTATTATCTAAATCTTACACAGCTCCAACACGTGCTCAAAATGACATTTGGAGGAGATTAACCAGCTCATAACAAAGCTTTAGAACACACCCAATCGAGGCCTCACCTCTTGGGCAAAGGTATAATACAAAATCCCTAATTTCAGGCTCGGTTTCATCAATTATGAAGTGAACTTTATTTTCAAATGCTTTTAATTGTATGGATGTGTTCTTCTCAAGTAGATGAAGCTATAGAAGCAAACCCCATGTGATTTGGTTGAGCATCGAGCGATATTGAAGAGTTTTAGTGTGAACAACTCTTGTTTTAGGTTAGATGAGGACAATGAATAGATGTCGTCAATTCACACGTGTATTGATCCAAAGCACGAGGACAAGTTGGATGAGAGATTTGTTCATAAAGCACGGGACGCGTGGTAGCAGATGCAGACGATGGTGCCGAAACAAAGCCCGTCGTATGGGCTCTTAGAGCTGCCAAGGATGATAAGGTCTTCGCGTCGGTAAGTAGGAAATTAGGGCATTTTTTATTTAAATTAATTCAAAATTTTAAAAATCATAACTTGGTGTAGAAAATTCATAAAAATAAAATAAAAATGCCTTGTTGCTCAGTGAATAGAGGAGAAAATTATAAACTAAAAATAAAAATTATTTTTCATGTATTTTATTTTTAATTAAATAATACTCCAAAGATTGTTTTAATTTTATTTAATTAAATATTTATTACTTTGACTCAAAATTGGAGGGTCTATTTTGCATATGGTTAGAAGTTTTCTCTGATTTTTCCAAAGTCAGAGAATACCTCTAACCCTAAAGCCCTAATTTTTTTATTTTAAGTCCCCATTGTGCTTAAAATAATTCTACAAATTAAAATATAAATCAAAAAAATATAAGACTTATTTTCGTAAGTACCTGTGGTTAGAGGACTCTAGAAAAAAATATAAGATGAGTTTAAATAAGTATGTGCATTATCTTAGCTAATTAAGTCATTAAAGCCCATAAAAAATTAAATAAATAAAATAGGATTTACAAAATTATAAAAATTGATTCACAGTGAAAATAATGATGATTTTAAATCTCTAAAAAAAATTGTAATCCATTTGAAATCCATTTCATATCAAAACCTATTTTTCAAGATAAATTGGATTTTGCACTAAAATAACTATAATAAATAAAGTATAATTAAGAAATTTATGAAAGTGGTTTTGGTAGTTTCTTGTAATCAGGGGCAACTAAGAGAAATAAATATGGTACTAAAATAAATAGTTCATTTTTGAGCTAATTTCTCATTTAAAAATGATTATAAATAATTGAAAATTATAAAAATGTGAAAATACACAAAAATATCCTAAATTGCTTCCTTATCACTTTGTACCTTTAAAATAATTTTTCTAATTTTTCTAAAATAGTTATGAATTTTTTAAATGCTAAAAAGTTATTTTCCTTAATTTTTCATTAAAATAATTATAAAAAATTAAATAAAAATCATAAAAATTAAAAATTTGTTTCTCTTAAATTCTCTGAACTTAGACAGACTAAAGAAAAATATAAAACATAATTTTTTTAAATTAAATTATATTTTATATTTAAATAATCATTAAAATCAATAAATAAATATAATATATAAAATATAACATAAAAAATCATGAAATTTTGTCCAAGTGGTCCTCTGACATAAATGAACCTCTAACAATTTTCCTAAGGATGTAAACTTTACTTTGATTAATTAAATGAATTAACATTGAAAATTGTTCATTTTTGAGCTAAAATATTTACTAAAAACTAAATAAAAATAAAAATAAAATAATAAATTTACCTTTAATATTTTAATTGTACCATGAATGGGGTACCATGAAAATTTCAAAGTCATTTGAGATCAATATAATGAGTTATGAGGTGGAAAACCCTAGTGGCAAAATGGTAATTTTGGGATTTTGGTGCCCTAATTAAACTTTAGGTTAACTTAAAGGGAAAATGGGTAATTTTGATCATAATGATGTATCTTGGATGTTTGAAACATAAGGTTATAAAGGGTAACCAATTTGTCACTTCTCTACAATAAGAATAAAAGTGTAAATTTCCTACATTATTCTGATTTGGAAGTTAACTTAATCGGATGATCCTAAGGTAGTGGGCTTGAGCTGGTAAGATAATAACTTACTTATTTGAAGCCCCTTAGTTGGTTAATAGATGATAAGAATAATCTTTTAATAAGAATTACTCTCACTTAATCGAACATTTTGATTGTTTCAAACTTACGCTAAAAATTTAACTTAAGGGCTTAGTATTGAGCTAGGCTTGATATTTAAATTTGTCAAATGAGGCTTACGAAAGAGAATCATAATTAATCATGAAAACCTTTAAAACACTAAAATACCAGCTTTAATTGTGAGTCAAGGTCCTTAATGACCTGAGCTTGCCCTTATGGGCATCCACTTACATAACTCTCAAATAAAACATCAAGTGAATGTCTACGACCCCAACTTATGGGATTATTAAAATATTAAAGTTCATTGAGCACAAGGTAGTTTAATTGATTGAATTTAAGTTTAATTTTGGATGATTAATTGAAAACATAAAAAGTTTGAATGAACTTGAAATGATTCAGAAGACTTTAGACGTTTTTTAGGGATCATTCCTCGAACACTTTTATAACCTTTTGGCTGTTTTGATGGACAAATGAACTTATTGTGCTTTTTTCCAAGAAATCATCCATTAAAATTTTTAGGGTCCCACCAAGTCATGCCTCAAAAACTAATAACTCACCTAAATCAATAAAAATGCCCTACACTACTTATCCTACATTAAGTGACCCAATGCTCAAGGATTTTAGTCTTCTCTAAGGTATTTAAATCCTCGTGAGAAACTTGAGATATTTGTTTTTTGCCACATATGGATCATCATGCTTGTGTAATTCTTAGGTCTAGGTGGCTAGGGGAATGACGATAATGTTAAAGTCTGCTAAAACAAAGGATATGACGTGCGATTTCGAATAGTATCTCCTACCTCAAGAACCTTTAATAGAGAGAGAGAGAGAGGATAAAGACCAATGATACTATTTGACGACTCTTGAGGAGATGATTGCCTCTGTACTCTTAGGTTATTTGTAGTCCTAGCTCAATCAAATTAATTAAGTTGTGGACTGCACCAATCTATAAAATGTTATAAATAAAAATCCCCTTTGCAAAAAAATCTCTATATGCATGAAAATTAATTTAAAAAATAAAAACGTACAAAGGTCCATGATTAATCACTTGGATAGGGGTCAGGACTGCCCTCCATAGTTTATCGGGTTGGTAGCTCTCACTCAAGGTCGGGAAGCACACAGTTTAACTCTGAGTCCTCACCATTACTAATGTTTTACACTTAGTTATGATCTTTCATAGTTAACAACGGGTTTTGTTTTATTTACTCGTGTTTTCATACGACTCATTTTTTTAACTTTTTTTTTGTACCGAGAGTTCTTGTTACTTTCCTGTAGTTTAATTAAATTCTTGCAAATATATTATCCTTATGATGCTAACTATGCAATGGTAACAGAGGCTGAGGTACGCATTTACATTTTTTGCTTTTGCAATTTTATTTATTTACCTTACAACATTTTTTATCTATATTTAATTACTTTACCTGCAAAACTAAACAAAGACTGAAAAAACATGAAACATATTTTCAAAATTAAGTTTACCTTTTCAAAACAACAAGCAACATAATACATCCTTTTAAATTTACGGAGTCCCTCGAATGAGGTATCATACGGTTGCTAATGAGACCTCTGATGCGCCCTTAGTGTGTGTTATTTCTATACATGTCTTTATGTCAATTTAAATCCTCCATAACATTGTTAAAAACTTGACCCATCCTGAAATTTACGCAGTAATTTTGCTTTCAAAATTATGGCCAAAAACTTAACCTTAATTATATTAAGTAGTTAATGTGCAAAATCAAAATGTTATTAAACATATAAAATAATTCACACACTAGTGACTCTACGCAAGTGCACATATCGCTTCAAGTAATATAGTGCTTTCACTAAAATCCCCAGTATCAATCCCACAAAGAAGTGCGGTAAGAAATCTCTTAGGCTAATTCTAGTCTACTACTATCAAGTCTTAGTTTGGAAGATGGAAATTCTTATGATAATAACTTAAATCACAATATTTAAACTATAAAAAATAAACTAAGAAAGATAAGTTGAAATGGGTTTAATGAATGCTAATAGAAATGTAACAAAAAGAACAAAGTTTACTAAACTAATTTCTAAAGTTCAAAGTTCAAGTTAATAAGACTAAACAATGTTTTGTGATGAAGAGTTTAAATTTAAGAAAGCATCATTCCCTTTTACAATCAGTATATGCATTGTGAAGAATACAAAGGAGAAAGAACTAGGGGATGTCATAGAGCCAGAGGAGAATCTCAGTGACTTCCCAGTCTATCCTATTGTTTTGCTCTAATTTTGAGGAGAAATTATCACGCCTAAAATATATAGTATTTTTAGACACATTTTTATACCTATTTTTGAGATATTTTGCTTTAATGGAAGTTATTTCTGTATTTTTCTTTCAAGTACAAGTAAAAAGGTGAAAATTGCTTAAAGGAGTGAAAAAGGATCAAATTTGGAGCAAATAGATGAAAAATGTGCAAAAGTGTTTTGGCGCCTAAGCGCCAGGTCTGACGCTTGAGCGCCGGTTAAACAGAGAAGGTTACGCCTAAGCACCAGAGGCCCAGCCCTTAAGCGCTAATGACAATTATTGGATGAGTAAATTCAATTTTTGCAAATTTTGAAGAGGTTATTGAGGCACCTATTGGATTAATAGGCGGTTACAACCACCGTGGATAAAAATTATTGTGAAAGGATGCATCTCTTAGGGAAATACATCAAAACAAGACACAGTTTGAAGAGATACCAAGACACCTTTTGAAGAATTATAAAAGAAGGAAGATTGAAACTTTGAAGGGGGTCCTGAAAGTATTGGGAAAGTTTTGAAAGTTCTAAAATTGGGAGTTAGTTGGAGAGATTTTCAGGCACCACATATTTATCCTTTTTAATTTAGTTTTATATTGAGAGTGTTGTAAAAGAGAAGAGAATCAAAGAAACTTCAAGAGTTTGGTGTAGGACTTGAGATAAGTTTTTATCTTTTGTTTTAGACTACTTTTGGTTTAATTGAGGCTTTTTGTTTGTTTGACAATGATTTCTACTTTTAAACTAAAGTGTGGTTTTATTTTCTCCATGGATTCTGAGGATTTGACAATGATTTCTACTTTTAAACTAAAGTGTGGTTTTGTTTTCTCCATGGATTCTGAGTTTTTTTATCTTTTTGTTTTAGACTACTTTTGGTTTTAATCGAGACTTGTTGTTGGTTTGACAAGATTTCTTCTTTTAAACTAAAGTGTGTTTCTTATTTTCTCCATGGATTCTGAGTAATTTTCTTTATCTTTCTTCTTAAGATGATAAGTAATTAAGTGTTGGATGGAAGGATTTTAAGTAGTTTTCTTTATCTTTCTCCTTAAAATGATAAGTAATTCTACTTTTTGTTTTAATTGAGACTTTTTTATCTTTTTGTTTTAGACTACTTTTGGTTTTAATCGAGACTTGTTGTTGGTTTGACAAGATTTCTTCTTTTAAACTAAAGTGTGTTTCTTTTTCATGGATTATGAGTAGTTTTCTTTATCTTTCTCCTTAAAATGATAAGTAATTAAAGTGTTAGGATTTTGAGTATTTTTCTTTATCTTTCATCTTAAAATGATAAGTAATTAAGTAATGGATAAAATGAGTAGTTTTCTTTATCTTTCTTCTTAAAATGATAAGTAATTAAGTTTTGGATGGAATTTGTGAGACTTCTTATTGGTTTGACAATGATTTCTACTTTTAAACTAAAGTGTGGTTTTGTTTTCTCCATGGATTTTGATTTGACAATGATTTCTACTTTTAAACTAAAGTGTGGTTTTGTTTTCTCCATGGATTCTGAGTGACTATGATTTCTTCTTTTAAACTAAAGTGTGGTTTTGTTTTCTCCATGGATTTTGAGTAGTTTTCATGAGACTTTTTGTTGGTTTGACAATGATTTCTTCTTTTAAACTAAAGTGTGGTTTTATTTTCTCCATGGATTTTGATAGCTTTATTTATCACTCTTCTTAAAATGATAAGTAATTAAGTGTTGGATGGAAGTTACGAGAGTATTGATCTTTAATGTTGGAAGAAGTTGTGATGATTTAAATCCATGTACTTCATTTACTTCTTGATTTGGCCAATGATGATGTTAAAATTTTTTGTGACAACATGTAAGAACTGGGCTGGTATTGTCTCAGTCAAGTTATGACATGCAGAGATTATACGACAAAGTCATTATGAAAAATAAACTTATCAAGGAGAGAGGCTTTGTCAAGCATTGATTGAGGGTTTATTTGGGGCAGCTGCAGCTTATCCAGGTTCTGCTGATAAGCAGCATATCCTGATAATCTACTGATGACCAGCTGATCCGGATAAGCTGTCTGGCTGTTTGGTTAGTGCGTCTGGAAAACAGCTGATTCTGTAAAATTGACTATTCTGCCCTTGTTTTGAATAAGTTGTTTAACTGTTTGGTTAGTGCATTTTGTAAACAACTTATTTGTAATTTTTTTTAGTTGATTGAATAATCTGTGTAGCAGAATGTTATTTTCTCAAATGTCAAGAAATGAAAATGCAAAAAAGTTTAATAATATTTTTATAACTCAAAAAAGTTGTGATTACATCAAAAAAGCATAGTGATATATATGAAAGTTTATTACACATTTATGAAACTCTAATATGGATTATAATAAGACCCCAAAAAAAAGAAGAAATAACATGTTAAAATTACAAGGAAAATTATGACAATATTGAGTTTAACATGTAAAGTCACATCATGACGAATGTTGCCCAGTTCTGATACCTCAAAACCCCGAGCAAATGTGTCCTGATGGGGTGCAGTATACACGGAAGAACTCAAACCATATGCGGTGGTCTCCTGTTGTGGTATTATCATACTCCTAGCAGTTGTGTCCAATTGGGATATCGTAGAAACAGTTGCATTGTTCGTCCACCTGAAGAATTTACAGTCTTCACGTCCTTGTCCCCACCGCGGGCACCTAAAAAATTGCCTCCCGTAGCTATGTTTCTGGCGAGACGTGAATAGCAAGGACGGTAGTCCGCAACGACACATCACTTTCTCAGACTTCCTTGAATGTCTGGAACTCATTGTTCTACATTTATTAAAAATAGAATAGATTAGTCCAAAAAATAAGGAAATATAATAAGTAAACTTACCCAAGTGTAGACTCAGCGATTGGTGACAACAAATTTACGTGGTCGTCCAAACTGCTCCACCATTATCCACCATATAAGAGGTGAAGCTATTAACCAGCATAAAACAACATATCCACATTAATTATAAAATATGCTCAAAGCTGCTAATATAAACTCTAATATAAGCATCACCTTCATCCTGATCTATGCGAAGGCCATCATAAAGTACTACTACATGTTTCATGGAGAAAAATTCATTCCATAAAAATTCCAACAAATAATTGGTCATACCATATTAGTGGTTGCCATCTAAGCTACATACATAGCATGGGGCCATCCAAGCTACATATAGATTGCTTACAAATTTTAGATGCTTCCATAACCATACCATAGTGTCGTAACATTTTGTAGTGCATGATACTAGAACCAAGAATAAATCAGCATTAGATGCTTCCATAACCATACATTAGATATATGAATACAGAAGAATCGAGTGGTATGCATGTAAATCTTCCAATAAAAAAAAGAATGTGACATATATCCACAAGTATATATATGGTTTAAAGAAGGAATATAAATTTAAGCTCTCCCAGTTGTGGTTCTTTTTTTTTCTGATATAGGAATGGGGTCGCTTGTATGTAAATGCATAAAGAATCAGGCAAAATCAGCACTCATATGTATATTTGTTTAGTTGACGAGCATACAAGAAGCTAAATAGTGCATATATCCACATCAATAATAACTGTACTCACATAACACACATTTATAAAAACTTTCCATCATACGCAATGTTCCCCCAACAACTCCTTAGATGCTTTCAATAAAAAGCACCTAAAAAAATATCCTTTTAACATTAAACAGGAGTCCAGAGCTACATGAAAGAAGGATCATATGTAGCACTAATGTAGCGGTTTCCATCAAGCTACATACATAGCATGGGGCCATCCAAGCTACATATAGATTGCTTACATAATTTAGATGCTTCCATATCCAAAAAAATAACCACATCCATTCCAAAGAAAATGCATTGAGACTGAAAATGCATTGAGACTGAAAATGCATTGAGCTAAATCTCTTTTATTTTAATTATTCTATGTGATTGTAAAATACTTCTACCTATTTTAAGGAATTAATTGTGTTTAAATCCTTCACGTAATCAGGATGAATGATCATGTAGAGCATGTAGGTAAGTTTTAGGGGCATTTACATACATACCACTTAATTCTTAATGATTTGGTATGTGAACTAACAAGGTATGTGAATGTATACGACACAGGTAAACAAAGAAATTTACCAGCATCATAATGCAGGTAAACAACCTTCTTCATGCAGGCAAACAAAGAAAATACAACACGAAACCAACATCAGGAAACCAGTAGCATGAAACCAACATCAGGAAACCAATAACAGGAAACCAACATCAGGCAACCAACATCAGGAAACCAACTGCAGGAACTGCTCCCAATTCCACCATCATAAATAGCACATAATTCTAATGCATTTGCATATCTGACACCTAAAAAATTATATTTTCAAACAATAAACTCAACTGTGTAGCCAATCAAACTGAAGCCATCAAAAAAATAAAAAATGTTGCCAATCAAATTTTTGAACTTAGTGCTTGATTTTAACTCTCAAACATATTTTCTGCTTTCAGCATATTGAATTTGTTCCCCGTATCAGACTCCATCATAAGCCTTATGTTTGCACATTGCACTGTGCTGATGAGCAGTATAATCATAACAACCAACCCTCGAAATGCAAAGAGAATGATGTTTAGCTGTTCGATATGTAAAAACATAGGAATTGAGTGGTATACTGGTATACATGTAAATCTTTAAAAAAATTAAACTCTTGCAAAAAAAAAATGACTTTGTGATTATGTATTACACACAAATAGCTTTATGCCAAATCAGAAGCCAGTACATCAAATTTGCTTAGATTTATGGGTAGGAAAGTGTTGCCATCACACTCAAGTGGTATACATGTAAATCTTCTCACGGCTGAAACAAAAAAGATTGGAATGCCTTGGAATTAAATGAAGAGTCCTTATGAAGAGCAGTTCCAAACATTCCCCTCAATAGCAGTTCAAAACCAATGGAACATGCCAATCAGTCAATCATACAATTCCTTCATGTCATCTCTCAACAATTCCAAACTATTGAACATACAATAAAATGGAATCGAACAAGAACAGCAACCTTAACTACTCCTTCAAGTTTACGGCATACATATCATTATAAGGTGCATGCATAGCATTATAGGTGCATTACCATTTCTATACAGAAAATCAAATTATGTCTTCACTGCTCCTTAAAGTTTAAGGCATATATAGCAGGAAACCAGCAACATGAAACCAACAGCAGGAAACCAACAACAGGAAACCCACATAAGGAAACCAACACTAGGAATGCAAATGGAAGGGATATATTAATGTGCCAAATTTTTCTGAATACAAGTGCAAAGAAATAACTACCGCCAATTAAAAAAAAATTAGATAAAATACCCCATAAATTGCCATTTCAAGCTTCCTTGAAAATGCAAATGGAAGAGATATATGAATGGCTTCTTCTTCATCTGCTTCTTCACATTCATAGTTATAATGCTATGTATAAATAACCACATAGTTTCTCAGTTATACCATCATTTTACCCTCCATTGAATGAAGTTCGCCTTCCAATATATAGCTAAAGAGCATAAATGCAAACACTGAAGTTCGACTATGAAACCATGCACCAAAAAAATTTCCAACTCCTTTACCAAAACTGTGATTCCATTGCTATGAAAGATAATTAGAAATTAACATTCTTTACCATACATAACTTCAATGCTTCCATTGCTATGCATGCAAACAAAGTTAAATAGAACCGACATAAATCCAAGACCAAGCTTCAAGTAACCAAGCTTCAAAAATTATATTTGCATCCACCTTGGTCACATACAAAACTAAACGAGCTCAACCACAGCAAAACAAACTTTGTATAGCAACTATACCCATCATTTTTTCAATCGAACTTACCAATGAGATGCTTGATAAGCTATTTTGAGCCATAGTTTAATCAAAAGTTTATTTTAGAGTGGGGAACCATCAAATGTGGTGCAAAAGAAAAAAAATTATACAAATAATGTGTTATTTGTCTCGAAAATAATCACTGAGTAAAAGCATTCTCGATAACATTATTCAATTTTAAAAATATTGATTTTTATCAACTTGTATTGATTTTTAGGGAAGAAAACACATGTCCATTGTCCAAAGCTAACATTATTCTCTAGACAAGCAGCTGTGGCAGAGTTTTTGACTCATATTTTATTGAAGTGCTAATTTGAATAAACTCTTTTATAAGTCTTAAAAGTAAAGTGATGTTCTTAAAGCTGCTATTGAATTTAAACTTCATCATGATATTTATGAGTTAATTTATGCCTCTAGTAAAATGACTGACGTGCGTCGACATGTGTTCCGTCAATAGCTCCGATACAATCCTGATATGAATGAATTAATCAATAATAAAATCATATGTGTGAAATTTTATTAACTAACATTTAAATATGGGAAGCACCTTAAAGAACGACATATAACGAGGGTCATTCGCAATATGTGTGGGGATGGACTGGAATGTTGGATCCTCTGGCTTGACTATTTGACGGGCTAGACTCACCAGTGCATTCAACCCAGCTGAGAAATACCTGCTAATGGTTTCGGAAGAATGTTGAAACCGTTCCATCGCTCCTCTCACAGATTCATTCTGGGCTAAAATATAAAGTGTTATTGCCAACACCTCTCTAGATGTTGTTCTTGATGATCCTCGAAGTCCGTGGAGGGACCGAAGTTCACTTAGGAGATCAAGAAAAATAATTTTTGTCATACGAAACATATTTGCAAAACGTATCGGGTGCCCATGTAATAACTCTCCGATCCATTTATCTCCAATATTGCTGGACGTCATGCATGGGTTTCGATCTACATATGCATTGTAGTAATGGTATAACAACGTAAGGGTGAGAATAACAATGCGGATTTGATTAATTTGCCCTTCCTCCATAATACAAAATCTGGAAGGAAGGTAGACTTTTAAACCAGATAGCAAATAGTGATGTAATATCAGAAAACATATAAAAAAGGACAATAGAATAGAAAGAGTATGTGCATATGTAAATATCAAAGTTTGATATGTAGCTAACATATTCAAGGATGAAAGAAATACAATGTGCAGAACGAGTTCATCACATAAATACAAAAAAAGACAGAAAGAGTCCATCAAACAAATAGTCAATGAAGTTACATAAATGGCATTCAATCTTTCATAAAAGAGCGCAAGTAAGGAAGACAAAATTCTTGGTCTAAAGTCTCAAAGAACTGCCTCCGGGTAGAGTTTCCTGGCAACTTCACGTACTTAACATACATATCCTGGTCTTCCTTAATGCCAGGATATGTGTTAAGGGATCTTAACACACTCATGGATTGTGCTGTCCTTCGCAGTTTTGGAATTATTTTTGGAAATTTCAATCAATGTCTCAATAGAATCTCTAACAAATGCAAAGCCTTTTTTTATGTTTTACAGGACGGGGGCGCTTTGTTCCACCAGTGGATTGGATATCATTGTGGATTTGGCTGGGAGCTTCTCCTGAATCACCTATATGCTCGGTCTCTATATCCTCAGCTAAGTTTGCAACACCCTGCTCATTAGGGGTGAAAAAATGAGTTCCTGTTGCTACAGCACCAATAAACATGCCATCCAACTTCTCCTCCAAAGCTGGTTCAATTCCATTAAATTTGAATTTTTTTGCCACTGACACAACCCGTAATAAAAAAACAATCTAATCAATATTCCAAACATATGTCTCTAAAATTTAGTTTAAATAGTGATGTTCTTACTGCTAACTTTTCTACCCACCATTCCTCAGGTGCATCAATTGTCTGTTTTACTGGATCCCATCCCAATCCAGTTGATCCCCTTTTAAGCTCTTTCCAAAGTTCTCAGTCCTTCTTTAATTGATCTCATTTGTTCTTTAGTTTCATCCTATCGTAATCTCTTCCAGTTATTTCTTTGAATTTAATAGTGATATTATGTCAACCTTTTTTATTAAAAAAAGTTGTGGATCGATTTCCCAATTCGACTTCCCTCACGCATAGATCACAAAAAATATTAATAGCCTCTCTATCTCACATAGCCGATGAACCAAAGTCTTTAGATTTACTCATCTTTTACTGTCATATCAACGGATGGTTAGATGGCATTATGAATGAAAATGAGACACTGAAGATATGCAATATGCATATGTATAACAAAATTCAAAAAAAATATAAAGAATAAAAATATATATCGGTCTATGGGTGAAACGTAAATGTGTTTTCCATATAACCATCATTTATGAGACTTTTTTTTATTTTTTTGTATTATTATAGTACCACTGTATTTGAGTAATAACCGGTTGAAATTTGGAACACCGCATACAAGAAATTCTGAACCAATGCTAGCAAAGACAACCTAAAGGACCATAGACCCTAAAACATATTTTATTCACCCAACTTTCTAATTCAAAACCAACAACCCAAGTGGCATCATCATAGCTTGTTAAAAAACATACTTGGAAAACCTGCTTCAACAACAGTATATTGGATCTAACATAATAAGATAGTCAATTTTCTTTCGTACAAGTAAAGACAGGGGTCTCATCGAAGCAAAAAAAGCTGAGTTNACTTATGGTTTCGGAGGAATGTTGAAACCGTTCCATCGCTTCTCTCATCGATTCGTTCTGGGCCAAAATGTAGCGTGTTATTGTCAACACCTCTCTAGATGTTGTTCTTGATAATCCTTGAAGTCCGTGGAGGGTCCAAAGTTCATTTAGGAGATCAAGAAAAATGGCTTTTGTCATACGAAACATATTTGCAAAATGTATCGGGTGACCATGTAATAACTCTCCGATCCATCTATCTCCAATATTGCTGGACGTCATGCATGGGTTTTGATCTACATATGCATTGTAGTAATGGTATAACAACGTAAGGGTCAGAGTAACAATGCGGAATTGATTAATTTGCCCTTCCTCCATAATACAAAATTTGG
The DNA here is from genome assembly GCA_002079205.1 of Phalaenopsis hybrid cultivar. Classification (NCBI taxonomy): domain Eukaryota; kingdom Viridiplantae; phylum Streptophyta; class Magnoliopsida; order Asparagales; family Orchidaceae; genus Phalaenopsis; species Phalaenopsis hybrid cultivar. The sequence goes on from JXCR01140400.1 coordinate 225,162, forward strand.
AAGGAAGGCAGACTTTTAAACCAGATAGCAAATAGTGATGTAATATCAGAAAACATATAAAAAAGGACAATAGAATAGAAANGAAAATAGAAAGAAAACTTTAAAGTAGTATGAATGTAATAGGAAATCTTAACTACCTTTTTGATCACCTAGATTGGAGGATGAAGGAGAACTTTGATCATACTGGAACAATTGAAGCAGGATTAGTGTAGATGTTTAAGAAAAATGGAAGGATGATGAAAATTTGACTGATCATTTCTTGTATTGCTTCTACAATTTGTACATCTATTACCACTCTATGGGAGATATTAGAGGAGGAGAAAGTCTTGAAGATGAAGCAGAATAATTGAAGAAGTTGGACTCTCTACTATTTTAAAGTAATTATGTTTTAAATGTGATTGTGTGGATTTAATTTACTTTACTTTACTTTACCTTACTTTCCGTTAAAACTCTATTAACTTTGATTGTGTGTATAGTTTTGTGTCAGCGTTCTAATATTGTGGCTTGACTTTGATGTTGAATTATAATTTAGTTTATTTTATGTATATGAAAGTGTGATTAGAAATATGTATTTGTAAAAAGTGTATTTTCATATATAAAAGTTAGTTTGGTGTTGTTTGTGAAANTTATAGCTTTTTTTCAAACAAGCCTCAACAAATACCCTCAAAGAATCAAATCGCAGGGAACAAAACATTGCATCAATATCATCTACCCTCAAGAAATACCCTAAAAGAATCAGTAACTTTGAATAGCATGGAGACCATATGAACATAAAACGAAAAAAAAAAATTTTGGTTAATATGAATATACACTGTTCTACGAAAGGTTGGGATGAGGAATGAAGAAGAGAACTACCTTGATGCTTCAAACATATCACAGAAACAGTGGATCTATATTTTTACCAGTGGTACTTGCATATTCAGAATAGATCTAGGTTTTAGCCACCTAAACACTTCCAAACAGATGGATCGAGTAAAATTTCTTGCCAAAATCTTAGATCTCTCGGCGAAATAGGGGAAAGAAGGGAGGAGCCGAGCGAGGAAAGAGTTTTGTTACCTGCGGAGAAGCGACGGAGGCGAGATCGATGCCAAATTTTTGAAGGAAGGTCGGCTGCAGGCTTAGGAACGTAGCGAAGGAAAAAATGGAGCCCAAACGCGGATCGCAGGGATATACCCGTGATCCGCGTGTAATATAACTTAAAAAAGTTGTTTCCAAAAACACATTTAAAACACGATTTCCAAACGCTAGGGCGGCATTTTTAAAAACGCCGCCGCACATTTAAGCTGCCCCAAACGGGCCCTTAGTAATCCAAGTTCACAGATTGAGAAAATCATTGTATAGAGGCTTTGAGAAGTTCTATGCTACGCTACTGCTCTAGTTGTTGTACCAGTGGTAAAGGAATTTTATGATAACCTACATGGAATTACTCAAGGAGTCATCTTCGTTCGAGGTAAGGTTGTACCATTTACTCCGACTCGAATTAATGATTTGTTTATGATAGAAAATGTTTCAATCTGTTATTATACAAATTTATCCTAATGAGAGACATGATGCAAGATGTATATAACTTTCTAATGAATGAAAATGATAATTGGGAAATCAGAGATGAGGGATACGTTAGTTTCTCTACTTCTATACTTAATCTAACATCAAAACAATGGCATTTCTTCATTTTTGCAAAATTACTCCCTACCATGAAGATTAGTAGAGTTACAAGAGAAAGTATCATTTTAAACTTTTGCATTCAAATGAAAAAGCCCTTTGATGTGGGATCGATTATTGTCAAATCTATTATGGGTATATGATTGGGGCATCCTTCTACAATTTTTTTACTTTGAAGTTAATCTCATGTTCTATATGAAAGTTGAGAGAAAGTATTATTACCTTGGAAGCTCATGATTCTTATTGATGAAAATTATATTGGGAATGGAAATGAAGCATTATATGTTATTTTGGATCATTCATCACATGCTTAACACCGTTGATGCCAAAAATAGTTGAAAGTTTAATAGCTTTGGAGAAGAAAATGAAAAAAATAGAAAGAGAACTTTTGAGTATTACGAATGCAATAGAAAATCTTAACTATCTTTTTTATCACCTTGATTAGAGGATGAAGGAGAACTTTGATCATACTGGAACAATTGAAGCAGGATTGGTGCAGATGTTCAAGAAAAATGGATGGAACGATGAAAATTCAACTGATCAATTCCTGTACCTACCCTTCTATAATTTGTGTGTCCATTACCAGTCTAAGAGAGATATTAGAGGACGAGAAAGTACTGAAGATGAAGCAGAATAATTGAAGAAGATGGACTCTCTACAATTTTAAAGTACTTATGTTTTTAATATAATTGTGTGGATTTGATCTAATTTACTTTGCTTTGCTTCGAACTCTATTAACTTTGATTATGTGTATAGTTTTGTGCCAGCGTTCTAGTATTGTGGCTTGATTTCAATGATGAATTATAATTTAAATTACTTTATGAATGTGAAAGTGTAATTAGAAAAATGTATTTGTAAAAAGTGTATTTTCATATATAAAAGTTAGTTTGGTGTTGTTTGTGAATTATTTTATGATGAAAATTAGTGTTCAAAAAGACTAAATAGACTTTGGAGTGAATTGAAAGGAAATCAANGAATTAAAAGAAAGTTGAAAATTGCAAAAATTAAAAAAGTGAATTTTTGGCCATTGGAGTCGATGGCGCCAGCATGAGCGCCGATGGCACCAGCATGGGCGCCGACACACCGGCATCGACCTGAAAATCCCCAAACCCCTTAAAATTCTTGATTTGCATAGTAAAAACACCATTTTTACCCTTTTGATCACCTTTAACCTCCGGTTTTTGCACCCAGGACTTACTATTGCTTGGATTTGAGGAGATTTTAAAGCAAAAGAAGTTCGAATTTCATCTTCTCTTGGTAAGAGCTACACTTTGAACTCAAAATTTTTAATTTTCACTAAGGTTTTATCTTACATTACCGAGATCTGAAATTTTGAAATTTTTTTAGAAGATTTTGAGAAAATCCTTTGGTGAAGAACTCTCACTTAGTAGATTTAAGTTTAAAACGTTCTATATTGTGATTTTTGGAATTTTTGGGAATTTATTTGGATTTTATCATATTTTCTTAGATTACCATGGCACCGAGAATGAGCAAGGGAAAGAGAAAGGTGGATTATGATGATCAAAAGTTTGTCAACTTCAAGGCTAACATTTGTTTCAATAGTCTACTTGCAACTAAAAAAGTAATTCCGGATTGAGGATTTAAAAATCTGGGTGGAGAAGTTGAAAGATTAATCAATGCTCGGTAGTGGGAGAATTTTTGTTACTTTATTGCCGAGGTTATTATTGGTATAGTGATGGAGTTTTATGCCAACTTAAGCAAACTTCTGAAAACTACGTGTTTGTTCATGGGAAATGGTGGAATTTACTCCAAGGAGAATTAATAAATTTTATTAGTTAGAGGAAGTGTATAGCTGCCAGTACAAATCATTTTCTACTACAAATGAGGCCTTAGATGAAGTTATTTCTTTTTTTACTGATGGAAGAGGAGCTTGGAAAGTGAAGCATGATGTTAAGGTAGACTTCCCTATTTTATGTTAAATGTAATATCTAAGGCCTAACACTACTTTATTTCCAGTAGAATGATACCAACAAATCATCATAGTGAGGTTTCAAATGATAGAGCTATCTTGAACTTCTGTATCTAGCAGACAAGAAGAATAGATGTAGGCTATATTGTTTATAGAAACACTCATTCTATTGCTTTAAAAGAGACTACTAGTGGTTTCGCACAGTGTGCCCTGATCTTCACACTATGTGAACAGACAGAAGTTGATTTTAGAACGGATGAGGAGATGATTGAACCTCTGAAACTTATTAAGCCTGACAATATTAATACTTATGAATCTCGTGTTGGATGGAGATCTGGAAGTAGGAGTAGGGATATTCCTTCTTCTTCCAGTACCCCTACTTCTAGTACCTCTACTCTCCAGGGACTTATGGAGTAGATGATTATTCCATAGAGAGATATCTTGAGAATGGAAAGTAGAATGGAAAATATGGAGATCATAAATGCACGCAATGATGATTTGACAAAGTAGAAGCTTGAATATGATGCTGCTTATGATGCTGTGATGATCAGATACATGAGGGGTGACCACTTAGTTCAGTTTCCTACTCATCCTGTTTTTACCCCGTATCAACAACAAAACATTGATGTGGAAGAGGAAGAGGATGATGATTGGTGATGTTTTAGTTTAATTTTTTATTTAGTTTATGTTTGGTTGTACTTTATTGTTGTGACTACTTGTTTTTAGACTGTGTCACTTTGCTTTATTTTAAATATTATGTTGTATTGTGAACAGTAGGATTGTAAAACTATTTTTACATTGGAATTCATTTTAGTACTGTTGTTAGTTTTTAGTAGTTTGTTGAATGCATTTGTAATTAACTCATTCTCAGCAAATTTTTATATGTATTATGTGTTATTTAATGTTTTAAGTCTTGTAGCTTTTCATATTAGCACCTGCAATATTTCAGAGTTAAGTTTTAATATCAAAACCTTCAATGGGTAAGTCTTTTCTTTATGTATTAAATCTTTTCTTTCACCCTTTATTTTTTTCAGTTTTTCATGAAAAATATATTAAAAATTTAAGTTTGGGGGGAAAGAAAATTTCTTTTTTAAAGAAAAGAAACTTAATTATATTTGTCCTCAATTAGCTATATTTTCAAATTTTTAAAATTTAACATGACCATTGGTACTAGAGGGTAACTTTAGATAACTATATTTGTGTTTCTAAATATATAGTAAACTTAAGTAAAAAATTTCTAAATAATAAAGGTTAATTTTAAAGATTAAGATATTTGGTATGATAGAATAAGACTATGGTTTCTATTTTAAGTTATTTTGAAGTATTAAAAATCTTAGAGATTCCTGTAAGAAGAAAAGAATAAAACTTTATGAAAAATATTTAAAGCTAACATAAATTTATAAAGTGATGGAATGTGAAAAGTTTTTAACTTTAAGAAGAAGATAGTGAAGTTCAAAATCATTAAAGGCTATCCAGTTATAGTAATCCTCACATAAAAAAAAGAAGAGATGAGAAAAAGGATTGAAAATGATCCTGAAAGAAAAGAAGAAAAATATGAGGAGAAGCTTGGGGAGATACCTAATAAAAATTTGGCTTCACCTAAATCAACTTAAGGAAAAAGGCTTGGCTACATTCTCTGAACTTGTATTTAAGTATTAACATAATTACTAATAAAGTTTCTTGAAGTTCATTTTCATATGGTTATTCTAAGTGGTTTTAATATGATAATTTGCAATTTTCTTTGAAAAGAATAGATAATCAGAAATCTTACACTTGACCGCTAGATATTCTTATATCATTAGTATTAACTGTAGTTATTTAACATTTTTCTCAAGTTATGCTATTGTATTTAGTGGACCAAAATATAAGAAGCTAGAAGTTAAATTCTTTGCCATGAATCATATTTTTATGCAGTAAAAGAGTTACTTGAGGATAAGTAACATTTAAGTTTGGGGGATTTTGATGCACCAAAAATATATGAATTTTTAGACATATATTTGATACTCATTTTTTATGATATTACGCATTAAAGGAACGCATTTTTCATTTTTTCTTGTAGGTTGTTGATTTTTAGGAATTGAAGCAAAAAAGAAAGCAAAAAGGATGGAATTTGGAGTGAAAGTGGAGTTTTAGAAGAAATGTTTAGCGCTGGTGATGCCATTTGACAGAGAGCACGAACTAATGAAAGGGCCACTAGCACCGACAAAGCCATAATGGGCGCCGACGATGCCAATTGCAGTGCAAGCCCCATTTCTAGAAGATTAGACAAATTTGGAAAATTTTTGAAGAGTTTTGATGCACCTATTGGAAAACCGACATTAGGTTCTATTTAGAGCGGAAATTGATCAGAAAAGACCCCCTTCACACCCTTCAACCGCTTTTCACTCTCTTCCACGCTATTTCACATTACCTACATGCACTTAGAATCCATTAGTTATTTATTTTCTTTATAGTTTTGAGTTTTTGTAGTGAGTTTAAGTGTGAATTTTTCTCTAAGAGTGTTGGAGAGGGAGACAAGTGAAAGATTTCTTCTTTCTACATTTCCTAAAAGAGGCTACAAGGGATTTTCTTGCAAAAAGAGTTTGAGATAAGTGTTGTTTGTTTATTATCATTGTATAAACTTTCTTTTATATATGAAATTTATTTTTTGTTTTTTCTTTCTCATGAAGTCTGAGTAGTTTCCTTTATCTTTCTCCCTACTCTGAGATATGGTGAAATGAAGAGATAATTTGAATGTGCGAATGTTAAAATATAAAATAAATTATGATGGTTTTTCAACTCCATTTTTAATTTACTTTTTGATCTGACCAATTGAATTATTAAAATATGTTGTGAAACATATGATCCATGAAATGGAGTATGAGTTCTACAATAGAGTGAGAATTACTTTTAATTCCATGAAAGAGTATTTTGTTCATGGAATTAAGTGCAAATAAATAGGGAAATATACATTATTTGGTGTAGAATTGGAGATTTTTAGGCTGACTAACTAAAATTCCAAATTTGGTCATAGTGTTTAAGAACTAAAGGTAGCAATAACCTTCAGGGGAAGGGAAGCGGGTGCTCTAGAGTGAGAGCCTGTATCCTTCTAGCCTAGCCATAAATTTAGGGACTAAACATGAGATTAGCTAATGATTTTCTATAACACTGAATCAGGGTAGAGAATTAAAATTACTCCTATTTGACACAATACATATTTAAATCATTTATCTCATCTCATTTTACCAAAAACTCATTGTAGTGGGAAAGATACTTTTTCATATTAGAAAACTTCATCACATAAACATAGTTTAGTAGTTACTATTTTAAACTTTGCATTTAAATTTTGCTAGTAGATTATAATTTAGTTCTAATACTATCTCAAACATTCAAAATTAGTTACAGTAATTTTGTTTTATTTATGTGAATTTCCTAGTTAATTTATCATTTCAAATTTAAACCTTCCTCGTCGGATCAATATTTGGGGCATAAATAAAAAGTTTTATGTTACATGATAACGATACGTATACTTGTGTAGAATCCCTACATTAAGTGATTAATGTTCTTATTCATAAAATATCACATCAAGTTTTTGGCATCGTTGTAAAGCAGAGTCAACTTTATAATTTTTACACAACTTTCCGATGAAGGGTCAAACCAGTGCAAACTTCTTCGGCAAGGTTGATTGTGTGCTTATCTCCATCATCGTTGGCTGTTGTCAATTCATCAGTCTTTCTTTGCCAAAGGTAGAGGATGTTACTATTATTTGGTTGTGGTTATTGTATTCAACCAGTAGCACCATTTCCATGCCTTGAGATAACATTAAAAGAGTATGACCTATCACTGTTGAAGGTGTCATTTAAAGACAGAAGATCCACATGTCTACCTTTCGCGTTTTGGACCTATTTCCTTAGAAGATTCAAGAAAATATTTTTGGCTGCTTCAGCTTGATCCTTGGTGTGAAGGTGATGCACGGTGCTGAGGTGATGCACAAATGCAAACATTAGATTTATCCCTTTTCTCTCACAAAAGTTTTAACGCTTTGGTCGATAAACTGGGTGTCATTATTGGTTATGATCAAGGGAAGCCCATTGCGACATATGCATTCGGTACAATGTTGAATTTTCTTTTTTATTTTTGCTTCAACATGGGTCTTTTGAATGTTGTGTAGATTCAAAGATTTTAGTTTTTTAAATAAGCAAGTGTGTCATTGAAAGTAGTAAACCACCTCGAAATGTAGAAATAAAATTTTATGATAGGTTTTATTATTCAAACCAAGAAACATTGGATATCTGAACTGGTTTGCAATTTTAACCAGATAGATTATTCTCTCTATTTAGTCTAAAGATTAGATAGGGTTTGGAATAGTTTTGGGGTCTTCATCATCCTATAAGAACAAGCCCCTATAGTTAATTTGATCTTAAGCAACCGAGATTATTTAACAAAAATCTCAATTAAAGATGCATTTTTGTCCTCAAGAAAACTATTAGTTTAAGTTTTCATGATTGAACATTGGATTTTCAAATAGGAAAAGCATAAAAGTTGAACAGTTATTAACTGAAGTCGAAGAGTGAAAAGGTAGAGGACACTTGAAGATATTGAGCAAGCCTCAGTAGTATCCATGACTATCCTATTGTTTAACATTTTATGTTTTTGAAGAAAAATATAATGTTCCATCCTAATGTCTTTTTAGAATTTCAGGATTTATAATATATGACATGCAATCACGAAAAAGCCTAAAGATGAAGATTTGCTTCGTAACTGGATGGACAACCTTAGATTCCTCGGGTGACGTTCACTAAGAGAAGTGAAATTTCAGAATCCTAACCTACAATAAAAAAAAGAACACAACAATCAAAATGCACTGGACTTACAACCCTGCCTGGAAAGGGTTGCTACCTAAATCCCTTAATCACATTAAAAAACTTGCATGGCTAGCCTTGATGATGCAAGATAGTGTAGGTTGTTATTTATTAGCAGTAGTAGGTCTTATGACTCAATTATGAATCAAGCTACTTGTGTAGTATGCATAATGTTCTAAGACTAATGTAAATATATTTTTGAGACTTCAAATTTATTTGTTCTATGTCTCAGCAAACCCAAGTGTTTAATTGTATTTTATTAATGTCAAGTTTTTCAAAGCAAATTGTGTGATGGGTTATAGAAGGTGTGATCAATGGCTAGTTGATATGCATTGGAAGATCTCACTCTATAAGGTAGTGGTCCTCACAAGTCAAACCACCATTTTCTGTGAAATGATTGAGGGCTTAAAGACAAGGAATATGAGCAATATGCTATGTGTATGCCTACAGATCAGGTTAACGTTCATATGCATATTTTGAAAATGAGTTTCTATTCAATTTTATTTAATCCCAATCGAGGTTGTCTTAAATGCATGTTTTCTTCTATAGTTGTGATTGCAGTGATTTATGTGATTTGCTATTAGTTATGAGTTTTTTTTGAAAATATAAGATTAGTTTTGGTTGGGGTAGAAGGTTTAGTCCTTATGTGAGCCTACCAGTAATCCAAGCTAAGGGAAAAAATCTAAATAATTATCTATAATGTAGGCAATTCTATCAAATGAATACAAAAAAACTAACGGTATGAGTACCGACCCTGACTTATATCAGACTCGTCAACTGACATCATTTGAACTACCATTAGTGTTTTAATTAAGCTTCTACCTTCGCTTCATGTTTCATCTTTTTTTTTTTGATAGTTTGAATGTTTATGTCAAATGAACACAACACTTCTTGACTCTGTAAAAGAAAAGAAGACTCATAAGATAAACCCTACGTTATACTGCAACGATTTATTTATTTATAATGAACCTACAAAATTGAGCTAACACACCTTAATAACATGTAAAGTAAATCTAAGGCAGCAGCTCTTTTCAACAACCTTGCCAAATAGAGTTAGAATGTTACATATAAGAGAAATATATATATATATATATATATATATATNACAGCGCCGCATGGGCACCCATAGCGCCCTCGACCCAAAAACCACCCAAACCTCTTAAAAGTCATGATTTGCACTGTAAAAATGCCATTTTTACCCTTTTAGTCACCTTCAACCTCTGGTTTTTGCACCTTGGGCTTGCTATTGCTTGGATTTGAGGCGATTTTAAGGTAAATGAAGTTCGGATTTCATTTTCTTTAGGTAAGAGCTGCACTTTAAACTCAAAATATTTTATTTTCACCAAGGATTTATCTTACATTACCAAGATCCAAAATTTTGAAATTTTTTTAGAAGATTTTGAGAAAATCCTTTAGTGAAGAACTCTTACTTAGTAGATTTATGTTTAAAACATTCCACATTGTGATTTTTGGAATTTTCGGGAATTTATTTAGATTTAATCAAATTTTCTTAGATTACCATGGCACCAAGAATGAGCAAGGGAAAGAGAAAAGTGGATTTTGATTATCAATATTTTGTCAACTACAAGGCCAACATTTGCTTCAATAGTCTACTTACAATTAAAAAAGTAATTCCGGATCGAGGATTTAAAAATCCAGGTGGAGAAATTAAAAGATTAATCAATCCTCAGCAATAGGAGAATTGTTGTTACTTTACTACCGATGCTATTATTGGTGTAGTGATAGAGTTCTATGAAAATTTTAAAGAAACTATTGAAGACTACATGTTTGTTCGTGGGAAAATGGTGGAATTTACTCCAAGGAAAATTAATGAATTTTATCAGTTAGAGGATGTGTATAGCTGCTAGTACAAATTATTTTCTGCTACAAATGAGGCCTTAGATGAAGTTATTTCTTTTCTTACTGATAGAAGAGGAGCTTGGAAGGTGAAGAATGGTGTTAAGGTAAACTTCCCTCTTTATATGTTAAAAGTAGTATCTAAGGCCTGGCACTACTTTATTTTTGGTAGAATGATACCAACAAATCATCATAGTGAGGTTACAAAGGATAGAGCCATCTTGAACTTCTGTATCCAGCAGATGAGAAGGATAGATGTAGCCTCTATTATTTATAGAAACACTCGATCTATTGCTTTGGGAGAGACTACTGGTGGTTTAGCACACCCTGCCCTGATCTTCACACTATGTGAACAAGCAGGAGTTGATTTTAGAGTGGATGAGGAGAGGATTGAACCTCTAAAACCTATTGGGTCTGCCAATATAAAGACTTTTAAATCTCATGCTAGATGGATATCTGGAAGTAGGACCATGGATATTCCTTCTACTTCAAGTACTACTTCTAGTACCCCTACTATCCAGGAACTTATGGAGCAGATGATCATCCAATATGTAGATATCTTGAGAATGGAGAGTAGAATGGAAAATATGGAGGCCAAAAATGCACACAATGATGATTTGACAAGACAGAAGTTTGAATTTGATGCTGCTTATGATGATGCGATGGTCAGATACATGAGTGGTGATCACTCAGTTTAGTTTTCTACTCACCCTGTTTTTACTCCATATCAACAACAAATTTTGGATGTGGAAGAAGAAGAAGAAGAAGAAGAAGATGATGATTGGTGATGTTTTAGTTAGATATTTGTTTAATTTATATTTGGTTGTACTGTATTGTTGTGATTGTTTTTTTTAGAGTGTAACACTTTATTTTAAATGTTACGTTGAATTGTGAATAGTAGATTTGTGAAACTGTTTTTACATTGGAAATCATTTTAGTGTTGTAGTTAGTTTTTAGTACTTTATTGGATGTATTTGTAGTTAACTCTTTTTCAGCAAATTTTTATATGTCTTATGTGTTATTTAATGTTTTAAGTCTTGTAGCTTTTCATATTAGCACCTACAATAGTTCAGAGTTAAAGTTTCAAATCCGAACCTTCAACAGGTAAGTCTTTTCTTTATGTATTAAATGTTTTCTTTCACCATTTATTTTTTCAATTTCTCATGCAAAATCTTTTAAAATTTTAAGTTTGGGGAAAAAGAAAAAAATTCCTTCTTAAAGAAAAGAAACTTAATTTTATTTGTCCTCAATTAGCTATATTTTCAAAATATTTTTAAAATTTAACATAACCTTTGGTATTAGAGGGTAACTTTAGAAAACTATATTTGTGTTTCTAAATATATAGTAAACTTAAGTAAAAAATTTTAATAATAAAGGTTAATTTTAGAGATTAAGAAATTTGGTATGAGAGAATAAGACTATTTTTTTCTATTATAAGTAAGGGAATTTGTATTTTTGATGTATTAAAAATCTTAGAAATTCATGTAAGAAGAAAAGAATAAAACTTTATGAAAAATCTTTAAAGCTGATATAAATGTATTAAGTAAAAAATGTGAAAAGTTTTAAACTTTAAGAAGAGGATAGTGAAGTTCAAAATCATTAAAGGCTATCCAGATTAGTAATCCTCATATAAAAATAAAAAAGAGAAAAAAAAAAGGATTGAAAATGATCCTAAATAAGAAAAGAAAAGAAAAAGATACGAGGAAAAGCTTGAGGAGATGTCTAATTAAAAATTGGCTTCACTTGAATCAACTTAAAAAATAAGGTTTAACTACATTTTCAAAACTTAAATTTCAGTATTAGTATATTTACTAGTAAAGTTTTATGAAGTTCTTTTTCATATGGATTTTCTAAGTGGCTTTAATATGAATAATATGCAATTTTCCTTGAAAAGAATAGAGAATAAAAAACCTTAGACTTGACTGCTAGATATTCTTATATATTTAGTATTAACTGGAGTTATTTTAAATTTTTTCTTAAGTTATACTATTGTATTTAGTGAACTAGAATATGGAAATCTAAAAGTTAAAATCTTTTCCATGAATCATATTTTTATCTAGTAAAGGAGTTACTTGAGGACAAGTAATATTTAAGTTTGGGAGATTTTGATACACCAAAAATATATGCATTTTTAGACCCATATTTTATACTCATTTTTTGTGATATTGCCCTTTAATGGAAGATATTTCTTATGTTTTATTGCATTTTGTTGATTTTGAGGATTTTAATGGAAGGTATTTTGATGTTTTCTTGTAGGTTATTGATTTTTAGGACTTAAAGCAAAAAGGAAAATATTTTTCATGTTTTATTGCAGGTTGTTGATTTTTAGGACTTGGAGCAAAAATGATGAAATTTGGAGTCAAAATAAAATTTTTGAAAGATTATTTAGTGTCGACGGTGCCAGACTGGGCGACGTCGTCGTCGTTTGACAAAGAGCATAGATTTTATTCATGGACCACTGACGCCGACGACACCAGTGTTGGTGCATACCCTATTTCTAGAAGATTCGACAAATTTAGATGTTTTTTGAAGATTTTTTTGGATGCACCTATTGGAAAACCAACCTTAGGCTCTATTTAGAGCCAAAATTGATTAGAAAAGACTCTCTCTTGGTCTCTTCGTTTCTTTTTGCCCCCCTTTGTGCCACTTTGCATCCTTCAACCACTTTCCACACCATTAGTTGTTTATTTTTCATATATTTTTGAGTTTTTGTGGTGAGTTTAAGTGTGAATTCTTCTCTAAGAGTTTTGGAAGGGGAGAAAAGTGAGGGATTTCTTCTTCCTACATTTCCTAAGAGAGGTTACAAAGGATTTGCTTTGAGAAAAAGTTTCAGATAAGTGTTGTTTGTTTATTATTGTTATATGAACTTTCTTTTATATATAAAATTTGTGTTTTGTTGTATCTTTCTCATGAAATCTAAGTAGTTTCATTGATCTTTCTCCCTACTCTAAGATATGGTGAAATGAAGATATAATTTGGATGTGCCAATGTTAAAATATAAAATAAATTGTGTTGGTTCATTTATCTTTCTCCCTACTCTGAGATATGATGAAATAAAGAGATAATTTGGATGTGCCAATGTTAAAATATAAAATAAATTGTGATGGTTTTTCAACTCCGCTCTTAATTTACTTTTCGATCTGGTCAATTGAATATGTTGTGAAACATTATCCGGGAAAAGGAGTATGACTTATACAATAGAGTGAGAATCACATTTGAGTCCATGAAGAAGTATTTCCTTTATGGAATTAAGTACAAATAAATAAGGAAATATATACTGATGGGTGTAGAATTAAAGATTTTTAGGATGACAGACTAAAATTCTCAATTCAATCTTAGTTTTTAAGAACTAAAGTGAGAGTAAGACTTCAGGGGAAGGGAAGTGGGAGCTCTAGAGTGGGAGCCATATCCTCCTAGCCTAGCCACAGATTTAGGGACTAAACCTGAGATTAGCCAATGATTTTCTATAACACTAAATCAGGGTAGAGAATTAAAATTGCTTCTATTTGGCATAATACATATTTAAACCATTTATTTCATCTCGAGGGTAGAGAATTAAAACTGCTCCTATTTGGCACAATAAATATTAAAACCATTTATCTCATCTCATTTTACCAAAATCTCATATTTCTCTTATTTGGTACAATACATATTTAAATCATTTATCTTATCTCATTTCATCAAAAACTCATTGTAGTATGAAAGTTGTTTTTTTATATTAGAAAACTTCATCACATAAACATAGTTTAGTAGTTATTATTTTAAACTTTAAATTCTGCTAGTAGTTTATTATTTAACTTTGACAGTATCTTAAACATTCAAAATTAGTGACAGTAATTTCGTTTTATTTCTGTGAATTTCCTAGTTAATTTATCATTTTAAATTTAAACCTTCTTCGTGGGATCGATATTTGGGACATAGAGATAATGTCTTATATTACTTGATAATAATAAGTATACTTGCGTAGAATCTGAAAATTAAGTGCTTAACATATTATTCATAAAATACAACATCAAAATTTTGGCACCGTTGAAAATCAGAGTTAGCTTTATAAATTTTACACAACTACATTTTCTCAGGATAAGAGCCTTAGGGGCAAAATTGTAATTTCCGCCTTTTCACCCTAATTAAAATTTAGGATCCATTAAAAGCCTAAAGAGTATTATTTTGATCCTAAGCAACATTTTAAGATGATCGAAACATGTGGGTAAGAGGTAAAAACCAATCAACCTCCACTTTTAGAAAAGAAAGGTATAATTATAATTATTTAAATTGTTAAACTTTGGAAGAAAAGGTTAACCTGAATTATTTAAATTTTTGGGACATGAATTAAAAAGTTGATAATTCACTATTTTATTGTCCCAAAATAATGGTTGAGCTTCTAATATGAATCAAACTTTTCTTTATGCAACCTTTTTCCAAAATTGCACATTTACCCTCTATGTCTTTTGAGCTTTGTAGTGAGAAAAGTTTAATCTAAATATACTTGAGGGTTAGTTGGAAGATAAACCATGATTAATCCCCTTCAAATACTACAAGCTCAAACTTGTTTATCCCCTCTCTCATAGATTAATTGAGGTATAAAATTGAGCATAACATAAACCTAATAAACTTCGGGGTGATCTACTCAACAACATAATAAGTTCAAATGAGCTCAAAACAATTTAAAGGATTCTTAAATTTTTTTTAAGATTATACCCCGAACACTTTTATAATGTTTTATATATTTTGAAGAACAACTGAACTTACTATGCTTTGTTTAGAAAAATCTTCCTTAAAACCTCTAGGGACCCACCAAGTTATGAATTGTGGTCTCTTTTGAATTTAAATTGTTAAGGCTTCATTACTACTTAGTTATTGTTCTTACTTTATACTTTGAAATATATGCATGATTCTGAATGCTAACTTTTAGCGGAGGCAATGAGATGATGACAGGTACACATTTACAATTTATTTATTATCATTTTATTACTGCAATTTACCACTGCTTTCATATATTATGCATGTTTGGTTAAAATAATCTTCAAAAGTAAAAAAAAACAACTATCAAAATTAAGATAAACTCTTTTTCAAAATTAAAATTAAACTTAAACACTTTACAAATATATAAACATAATGCGTCCTTTTGAATTTACGAGAGTGCCTGAAATGAGGTAACTTACGGTTGCTAACGATATCTCCCTATAGTTTAAATGAGTTTAACAACTTATTTAGGCTAAGTAAATTCAAAAGAAAATAGTGGTAGCGGAATGAGCGAACTGCGGGATCCTAACCGGTTTTGCTCTTATAAGCTTTAACCTCCCCCACAATACATGAATGATAAAAAAACTTGACACATAAACAATAAAACGTTAAACCTTAAACCTAAAGTTGTCACTTCGATGAGGAGCTTGAAGCTAACATTGTGGCCAGCACGACAATAATGTACAGAAGAACAACTTTGATAGAGCAAGCAAATCTACAATAACAAATCATTCCTTAGAATTAAATAACATTCCATAGGATTTCGATGTAGCATGTCTAGTACGACATAAATCCTCAACTCATCTTTAGGCCTTTGCACAATCATGTTGTGCAATTTAAGCCCTAACAAGCTTTATGTTGTGAGGTTGTCATTAGTTACAACTTAAACCCTCCTATCATCCAGGTCTGTGGCATGCAAGTGTAATCCCTAAATAAAAAAGCTGGCAGAATGAAACATCAAATAACATTTTCTTAAAATTGAAGTCAAATAGTAGGATAGCTTGAGAAGTTACTGATGTTCCCCTTCGATCAGTGGCATCTCCTACCTTTCATTCTTTTGGATTCCTAAAAATAACTGTTCCTACTTGATCCATTCCCTTTTGAATTTCTAAAGTCCAAATTTGAAAACTTAAACTTTAAAATTCTTGAAGGAAAAACCAATGATCTGAATTGATAGTATCCTTAAGTGACTTCAGTCATATATGATGTAATTAACTATAGGGGCTTGCCTCTATAGGGAACTTTGGAACCTAACTTAATATAAACACTATTTAATCTTCTATATTAAATAAGGGAACTTGTCAGTCAGCATAAACGGTTTCACATACTAGAATGAATGTCATAAATTCTATAGTTTATTTAGTTAAGTCTCACTATCAAGTAATTTGTCTATTCCTTTGGATAGGTGCATCATTTGCGGCATTGCACTCGTTTATTTATGCTATCACATATATGAGATTGGTTTGGCCTTGTATATTCAAAAGTTAAAACATTATTTTTTTCAAAATTAAAATAATACTTTTTTAAAAGCAAATTTATGTATATATTAAATTAAATTTAAATTATTTCCAAACAAATTACAACCGACAATCTCCCTATCTATTTGCACTTCCTCTCACACAATCGTAATGATACTTTTCAAAGTTAAGTGTGATACTTAATAGTTGAATGAAATCATGGCATTCTCGGGTCATTACGTTTCGTAACAAATTTTAACATCACAAATGATCAGTTTGAAAAGTTAGCGTTGATTCAGAGAAAATACCATCACAATTTTTGGAATAAATAAAATCTTCAAACCATTATAATCCCACACATGATTAAATCTCATCATAAGGAGAAAGAGAAATGAAAATTACTCACTAAGCATGGAGAAATACAACAGAAAACTTCATTTAAATCAAAGTAAATTCACTAGAAAAGTGTTTACAACAACTAAAAAAATAATAAAAAACACAATACTTGACTATTTCCCATGAAAGAAAGATGAAAATACCTCCAACAAATTGTCATGCTGATCCATGCAAAGTTCTTACAATTCCTTTCAGATATCTCTCAAAATCCCTCTATAATCTGTCCTTGCAAATAAACACACACACATACACACGCCACACCTAAAATCATGTCAAAAGCCTCCTCTTCTCCTCCTTTTCGTTCAGCAATTGGACCTTTTAATAAACCATTGAAAATAACCAAGGGTTGCTTCAAGGACCCCTTCAAAATTTGGTCACATTCAATGCATCTTCTAGAATTTCGGTTACTGACACTATAGCGCCGCCTTCTAGTCGTGCTTAGCACTATAGCGTAAGGGCTAGCGCTATGACACCATATATATTTTTGCCAATTTGCTCCATTTTGCCCATATTTCTCTAAATATCAATTCCTTGTACCTAAAACAAAAAACATGTAAAATACCTTTCTTTAAGTTGCAATATCATCAAAAATGTGCATGAGATGAGCATTAAATATATATTAAAAACATGTAATTTTTAGGTGTGTCATTAGGTACTGTAATGGTTTACACTATCAAGTTTGGGGAAGGGAGAAAAACTTTTTAAAGTTAAACATTATTTATCCTCAATAAACTTTATATTTTTAAAATTAATGTTAACATAACCTTTGGTATGTGGTGTTAGCTTTAAATAACTATATTTTTGGTTTTATAAAAGTTATAGTAGACTTAAGTAAAAGTTTTTGGTAATAAAGGGTAATTCTAAAGTTAAGATATTTAGTGTAAAAGTATATGAATATGCTTTTACTATTCAGAGTAGGAGGAGGTGTATTTTTGAAACACTAGGAATCTTAGATATACACTTTAAAAAGAAATGGGACTCTATGAAAAATCATTTTCAATGTTAATACACATTATCAACTAAATAATTGTAAGAAGTTTTTAAATTTAGGAAAATGGTAGTGAAGTTCAAAATTATTAGAGGCTATCCAGATATAGTAATCTTCACATAAAAAAGAAAAGAAAAGAAATGATTTAAAATGATCCTAAAAGAAAAAGAAAATAGAAAAAAACAAAAAAAATATGTGGGGAGAAGCTTGAGGAGATGTCTAATTAAAAATTGGCTTCACTTGAATTATCTTAAAGGATAAAACTTATTTATATTTCTAAGCTTATTCTTAATTTTAAAAGTATTAGTATCTTCACTATTAGAGTTCTCATATAATTCTTTTCTTTTAATTCTTTTATGATTCCTAAGTATGAAAAATTATAGTTATTTTTGAAATAAATAGAAAATTAGAATTCCTAACTTGATTACTAGATATCCTTACGTTTTAGTTCTATCCTGAGTTATTGAAATTTTTTTTCTAAAAGTTTCACTATCATTTTTATGGGGCAAAACTAAAGGATTCTTTAAGTGAAACCCACTACCATAAGTTATTCTATTTGGTTTATATAGTACAAGGGTTTAAGTTTGAGGGAATTAACATGCCATAAAATTACCTCTTTTATATTTGCATTTCATGCTCATTTTTAGGGATATTGCACTTTAATGAAAAGTATTTTGTGTGTTTTTATTTTATGTATAAGAAAAGGAGTTTAAGAGCAAAAGGAGTAAGAATGAAGCAAAAATAAGTCAAATGGAGCTCAAGAACAAAAATTGAAATGACTTCTAGGCACCAGGATGTTCTAGAAGACCAGCGCTTAAGTGCTACGGTTGGGCGCCCAGGCGCCAGGCGCCATAAATGGTTTGTTTTTTATTCATTGAATTTGGACAAATTTAAAAAAAAGTGTCTGAATTGACCCTTGGTAATTTTCAGAGCTTTATCAATAGAAAATATTTCCATACAAAATATGAGTCATTTTTAGGTAGGTTAGACCACAATTGGAGTGGGCGGCCACCATAGTGAGAGTATGGTGAGTCATTTGTGATTGTCAGTGTTTGTTGAGTCTTGTGTGAGTCTTGTGGAGTCAAGATTAGTCAAGGAACTTGAGAGGATTGCCTGGGGAAGATTTTGAGATAAGTATTTATATGTTTGATTAAGTTTTATTTTGTAAACTTGGTTTTTAATATATATCATGTTTTCTTTTATTGTCACTATGAATTTTGAGTAGTTTTATAATCCTTCTCCTTGCAATAAGAAGTAATCACATGTGGAGTTAGAATGTTTTAAAGATTTCTTTAACTCTAAAAATTTGTGATGGTATTTTCATTAGTTTTTAATTTACTTTGCAAACTGGTCATTTGTGATGTTAAAATCTATTGTAAAACGTAATGACCCTGTAGGGCTTTGATTTTACCCAATTAGTGATTATCACACTAAACCTTGAATGGAGAGGAGCCAAGTCCAAGGGGGAGAAAAATAAATAGAGATAACTTTCGATAGGCGTAGAATTGTTGATTCTAGAGTGATGGACTAAAATCTTATTAGTTTGGTCTTTAGTTCGAAACCTGAGGCCTGGTTGGTGCTAATAGAGAGGACACGATGAGTAATCTAGAAGCGAGGGCTAGAATCTACTCATCATAACCATATCAATCATGAACTTAACATTAGTTTAGTTAATGTTCTTTATGCACTCGGAAGAGGTCAAGAATATGTATGCTCCTATTTGTCACAAAACCTCATTCTTATCTTTAAGCATTTCATTCCTACACTGATTGTAATCTCTTTGCAAGGGGAAAATCTTTTTTTATAATCACACTCATTTATACATATGTAGTTTAGAAAATTTGCATTTACTTTTATCTTTAATTTAAAATTAGCAAACTTTAGTTTATACCATTTTACAAACAGTTCGATATTATTCTCCTACAAATTTTGTTTACAGTTTGAGTAGACATATTTCTAAATTAACATAGAAATTCACATATTCCCTATGGATTCGATAATGAGGTTTTTTAAAAAAAACCTTATATTAATTAAAATGATAAATATACTTGTGCAGTACCCCTACTGTTTAAGTCATTAATCACCCTTAGTGTGTAAGCCATTAATCAATTTTATAACATATTTATTTTGCACACTACGAGCTGAATATAATTTGGGTCAAGCTTTTTGCCATATTTCAAAACTTAAATAATTGCA
Source organism: Phalaenopsis hybrid cultivar (assembly GCA_002079205.1). Classification (NCBI taxonomy): domain Eukaryota; kingdom Viridiplantae; phylum Streptophyta; class Magnoliopsida; order Asparagales; family Orchidaceae; genus Phalaenopsis; species Phalaenopsis hybrid cultivar. Next base: position 245,232 of record JXCR01140400.1, read on the forward strand.
TAATTGCAGGTCGGGTCAGCTTACAGTCCTGACCACCCAAACTCCATATAAGAGTGTTTGATTGCAACCAGTTGACCCACCGACTTTTGCTTCGACAAGTGCGATCGTCATTCGATCGGTCACTTTTATCTGCCGAACCCAAGCGAGTCGACTGTTTGTTTACCACCATATTCAAATTCAAATTGTAATACATATTTGGTATAAGATCAAAATATTTAATCATATTAAGGGTTGTTTTAATAGCTGCTCACTCCTTTTCGTAGGAGATAAAAAGATGAACAAAATACTTATTTCCCCATGTATTTGAAAAAGTTTGCCTAATTACTCTTCCTCTCTCGTTCTCTTCCCTCTTCTTCCGGCTCCAACGAGGCGTGTTTGTAAAAAATAACTAAGGATTCAACACAATTAATAAGAAGATAATTTATAAATGAAATAAACATCGGCCAATTTACTTTATTTTACATTATACAAATCATATTGATATCGACTTTAATATATTTAACAAAATAATGATACATACATTTTAGTTGCATCTCGTTGTTTTCTATATGCCAACTTATTCCAACTAATTATCATACTATGATTAGCCATGTTGTCATATGTAATCCAACCGCTTAAGAATTTGAAATCCCCAATCACTCGCGGTTACCGCAATCCGCTTTGGTTGAAAAGTGACCGCTTCGACCAACATGGTTGGTTCAAAGTCGCACCTCAGAGTCGGGGCATTACACCAAACGCGCAGCAAAGCAACTACCGCCACCTCACAGGAATTACAACTGCAAATGCTTCTTGGTACAAAGGTAAAGTACCGGGTGCAAAACATAGTGCACATAATGAACGTGCTCGTTATGATATTTTACTTTATTTAACAATTAATTTTCTAATGGGACTTTTCAACAAGTTTGAACCCATAATTCTTTCAGTTGAATGTATACGCTCTCTTGCATATTTAATTTTAATAAAGGCGGAGGCAGAATTAAAAAAATTTTAGGCATAATTTATTAGAATTAGATAAAAATATCACACTCAACATGATAAAATAGAGAAAAAGAATTTATATAGTCGACCTCACTTTAAGAAGTTACAAGCAATTATATTTTTAATGTGATAACAGATATTTGAGTGTTAGATATATTATAATAATAATTTAAATGTTAGATATAAAAAATCATAAAAATTGTGTGATATCTATGTAAATGCCCCTAACTTAAAATTAATTTATTTTATGTTTATATATTTTTTATTTCATTCTAAAGTTATATTTATATTATACACGACTTGAGCTAAACTACCTATTTAATATTGTAGAGTACATAAATATAACACAATTCTTGTATATTTATATGTCAAATTTAAACTTTAGATTTTACATAGAAATTACTTTATTAATTTATGAAAAAAAAAGTATATTTTATTTTTGAGAATTTAAAATTATTGATGATGAGGATGTGGCAATATGAAATCTTTTAGGGGTATAAATGTAAAAAGTAGTTTGAAGAGGCTAGATATATAAATATATTGATATTAAGCCTTTGTAAGTAAATGCCTCTAATATATTTTCATAGGCTGCTGAGCTCGACCGTCCGGCACGGGTAGGCCCCATGCTTCTGCAGGCCAAACCGGTCCACTTGCGGGTCCCATGAAGGCCGGATTCGAAAGTAGCCGAAACTTCTGCTTCTCATCTGCCTTCGCCGCTCCCCACCTTCAAAGCATGAGGATCCCGCGACTCCCGTACGATGCTCTTCCTCCTGGGCTTCCTCAATCCTTACATGGGTTTCTTCTCTGGTTTGCCTCCACCTCCTCCGCTTCCTTAATGATCAGCCACCTCTCATGGAGGAGCCGCAGGTGCACGCTGTGCTCAACTTCCTCACCCGCAACGGCTTCTCCAACGTCGCCTCCCTCCTCCGCGACGACGCCATCTCCCGAGGCCTCCATCTAACCTCCAATGAAGACTCTATACCTCCGCTTCCGCCATTAAGAACCACCCCCGTGGTCGTCGGAGCCCCTAGATCGACCTCCTCGTCTTCCTCCGGCGATTTCGTTAGCATAGGCGCATCGCCATCCGGTACGGTTCGATTATTCGTTAGATTTATCTTAAGCCATTGTGAAACCACTGACTAACTCTGTTTAACAACTAGAGTTGCGGAATCCGTACGGAATTTGGTCATCTGGATCATCGGCGAGGAACTCGGAATTTTGGACTGCGCGCGAGTGTAATGAACCATCTTTATTTGGGGACGCCGGTTGGTACGGCGATGAGTTGGGGGGATACTTCAACGATCCGTACTTGTTTCCGGCGAACCAGAGTGATGACAAGTTTGTGATGTCGATTGCGGCGGAGGAGAGCTTTCTGAAGCAGGAGGGCAATAGTTTTGATTATGGAGTGAAGACGGAAAGTTGTGTGGATTTGGGTTCTGGCGTTCTTTATGGATGTTCGTTTCCGCTCTGTGATTGCTGTAAAGGTAATGCCGGGGAAAGAGCTAGCAGTTTGAATCCGAGTTCTTCAATTTATGGAAGGTACCATATAATGGACGATAAAACGGAAAGGTTGGATGAGTGGGAGGCGGATGGGGCTCGGTTGAAGTTGGTTGACGATTGCACTGAGGTCATTCCATGGAGAGGTGAGTCGGGTGACTTTGATCAAAGAAGAGAGGATAAGGTTTTGGAACCCTTATCTGGGGAGAAGAGCATTCAGAAGCCTAGTGTAGATGAAATGAATAACTTTGTTTTAACAGGTGAGTTCTGAGTTCTTCTGTTTGGTTAATTTGCTGTCAAGTAGAAAGTTTTGACACCCACATGGCCATATTTGTTTTCCCGATTAGCGTTGAATTTGTTTTCTTCTTTTCACTTCAGTTTTTTTTTCGGTCTGATGGAGTTTCCTTAAAGTCGATAATTATTTACATGTTAACTCATGCTTGATCTTGAGTTGGATTAGAAAAAAATTGATAACTGTGAAAGGATTCATGACCTACTAGTTAGAGGAGAATGTTCTCTTTTAAGCTCATAAATTCAAGCAACATATTTTATCATTTTATTGTTCACTATTAAAAAATAAGAAGTCATGCAAGACAATAGTAGTGTAGCTTATTTTGTCTGGCACCTTTTTCGATTCCATTAACCATCCCACTATATAAAAGTGAATGGATCAGCTTTGAGGAAAAAAAAATTAAGATTCTGTACATTTAAGAAATGTTGATGTAGATTTGAGTATCATAATGCACTTAAGATTCAGGGTTGTGTTTGGGAGGGTTTTGTAGCAGTTTTTTGTTTTGAAAGCACAATGGGTGTGTTTGGGAGCTCGTTTTTTCGTAAAATCTCATTCACATGCCCAAAGTTTTCGAACGGTGGGGTTGGGCTCGGTTACATGGAACGCTATCACAACGTGGTGGGGAAAATACGTCGCTGCCCTTCATCTTTTTGGCATATGCTATACTTTATCTGCTATATAACCCAAGTGGTTTTGGCTTCATATTCGCAACAAGCATCTCGGGTTAGGGCATACCATTGAGAGTTATTTCTTGTCGGTCGTTCTGCCTTCGAATCACATCTATGTATTTCATTGGTCCTCTTTGGTTTTAGTCACACAAAGAACCTTTCATGTTATTGTTCTCGTTTTTTCTTCCCTATTGCCGGATTTACGGATTTTGACATTCTCTATATTGGTGAGTTCGATTGTTGGGTTTAGTTTGTGCATTCAATGCTATTTGAGTTCTGCATGCCGTGTGATAACTTTTGAATTTATGGATGGTTAGATTATTTTCAATTTTTGGGCTTTGATGTGGTTGGGCTTACTCTAGTTAGGGCTTTATTAGTTGCGGTTGGGTTTGCTCTGGTTGAGATTTTGTTGGATGTGATTGATCTTGCTCTTGTTGAGTTTTTTGTTGGCTGTGGTTAGGGTTACTCTGGTTGATTCAGTTGGATGTGGTTGGAGTTGCTCTGCTTGGTTCGGTTGATTGTGGTTGAGGTTGCTCTGCTTGGGATTTTGTAGACTGTGGTTAGACTCGCTGAGGTTGGATTTTTATTGACTGTGGTTGGAGTTGCTCTGGTTGGTGTTCACTTGATTGTTGTTGGGGTTGCTCTTGTTAGGTTTTTGTTAGCTGTGAATTTTGTCGGTTGTGCTTGGTGCTGCTCTGATTGGGGTTCGGTTGGCTGTGGTCCGGGTTGTTTTGGTTGGGATTTTGTTGGTTTTGTTTGATGTTGCTCTGGTTGGGGTTTGACTAGTTGTGGTTGTGGCTGTTTTGGTTTGGGTTCGGTCGGTTGTTGTTGGATTTGTTTTAGTATTAGTCGTGTTATATTTCTAGACTGACTTACAATGACTTTGGGAATTTATAGTATGCAATCCATGTTATGTGAGTAGTATACATGATTTGTAATTTATTTTGGATTACTTTCTTGTATTTGTACTGAATTTGGGTGGTGATGTTGTCCTTATAGGATTTGTCAAATGTAAATTATGCTATGGGAGTGTAATCCTTATGTATTCACACATCGATAACCTAGATTATAAATTTTAAGTATAAAGCATTTTACTTATGCATTTAAATGTGTATTTCACTTTTTAAAGTTAAAATGATGATCTTTTTTTATGTGATATGAGAAGGCATAGGTTATATAAATGCTAAAGATTATTCTTGTCTATGTGGTTTGTGGACTTCTCTGCAATTGTAATTATATGTTGTTGTATTTGCTATAAAAATATCAATATGCGTACTATATGTAATGTAGGTTTCGATGACGTTGGTTTTCGTAATGCTATGTAGATCAATGATAAAAAAAAAAATTACAAAGAGCTCAACTGATCACCAAATATGATTCATACTATATTGCACTGTCACACACATAAGGACACAGACACACACATGGGGACACGGATACCGAACACGTCAATTATTGAAAATATAGGACATACATGACATAATTATAATAAAAATTATTAAAAATATATGTACATATTAAATAAATATAAGAGAAGAGTTAATAACATTAACTTTTAAATTAAGCTACCCAAAGGTATATCTTTAGTTTATTACATACAAAATGCAATCATAATAACATATATTATCTTGTATTACATAAAAATTTAACTCCATTATTTCATTAAAAGAAATAAAAAGATGACTGACTTGTTTGACATGTACCTCTGTTACACGGGGGTTAAAATCTTAAAAGCTAAAACATAACCTTATAAGTAATAATTAATAAATTAATAATGCATCTCGGGAATTGTGAGACTCGTGGTTTTTACTATAAAAATTTGGGTGTTTACATACACATCACTGAATTCTTATGTATTTACATATCTTACACCTGAAATTTGATTTTGATATTCATGCCACCCAAATATTTCATATCACATCAAATCAAATAAAGTGTTTCTTTTTAATATATATANTTTTTATTTTTTTAAGACAACTCAGTCAAGATACTCATGGCTTTTTATTGTCTCAGGGTTGTCGAGTCTCTTAATCTACTTAGTTTAGAGAGACGATTAAACCTACTTCTACTAGAAGATGTTTGTTAACAATCATGAGTTACATCATCAAGTAAAAAATCATAAACTTGGTAGTAGGCTTAAGTTTGCATTCTGAGATTTATAATCTTTAGGATTTCATGTAAGTTTTAATGTATTTTTTTTATTTTAGGGGGTAGAAAGTTATAGTTCATTTATGACTTCTCAGTCAATTAAATTGGGTTTTGGTTGGTCTTGAGTTGTTTTAAAACTAATCCAAGGTTAGGCTAGGTTGACTTAAGTTATTTTAAATTTGGTAGTCCTAAATTGGGATTTGGTTGGTCTTGAGTTGTGTTTAGAGTTTGGTTAGGTCAAGTCCAAGTTAATTTAGACTTGAATCAATTTAGGTTTAAATTATATTTAGAAATTGGTTAAGTCACATCTAAGTTGGGCTAGACTTAAGTTAGGTTTAGGTTAAGTTAAGTTTAGAATTTCACTGAGTCAAGTCAAAATTGTTTTAGACTTAAGTGATGTTTAAGTTAAGCTTAGAATTTAGTTAAGTCAAATCAAAACAAGGTTTTTGGACTTGAGCTAAGTTTAAAATTCGGTTTAATTTGGTCTAAACAAGGGAAAAATTTAAAATTTTTGGCACATACCTTGTCCCAAGAGTTGAAGCCTCAATTGGGGTTGATGGAGATGATCACTTAAACACCACAAAGCTTCTTCTTGCTTCAATTTGACTTTAAATTGGTTCTAGCTATGATCTAGACCTAAGGGGGTCACAGTGTGGTGTTGAGCTATGATAGAGACTACGAGAAGGCTCAATTTTAATTGGACAAGTGATGTTGGGCCTCTGTGAAAATTTTAGTAAGAGTTTGGAAGAGTTTTATGTCAATGTCGTAAACATATCTAGTTTTCACTAGAAGAATTAGGCCATTGGGGGTGATATGGAGGCTTAGAAATGGTACGGATGGGTTGTATTTGACCGTGGCAATATTTTTGTTGTTGGGAGTTATGAGTTTGAAAGGATAGTTGGGGTGTGTATAGAGCTCTTGGTTAGGTTTATTCATAGCCATGGAAGGCCATAAGGTGAAGCTCTAAGGTGCTTGGGGATCTCTGGTGGCTCCTCAAAGGATAAGCACAATGATTTTAGGATCTTGGGCAAAGGAATAGAAGCTTTTTCCGTTTTTGATGTTTTGACCATGGTGAGCTCTAATGGTGACGGAGTAAGCATGGTCAAGGATTAGAAGGATTGATGAAGCTTTTTGTGAATGACTTCACTCACGCTTGGCCTGAGTTTGACTCACAAAAGTTTGAACATGGGTGAGTTGGACATGGGTGCCAAGTATTGGGTAATTTTATTTAGTGTACTTCCTTGTTTTGTATTGATTTTTTAGGCTAAATAAATTTATTTTAACCTTTTGTGCCATCCATGTGTTACGGTGAGCCTTATGTGTCATGGTAGGTCTTTTTGAGTCATGATTGACCCTTAGGGATTGGGTCTATGGGCTTCCCATGTAACTTGAGCATGAATTATTTTCTTAAGGTTGTTTGGCCTAACTCAAATAATTTTAGTTTTAACCTAAAAGGTTAGGCTTAGTAGGCCTTCATAATTAGCCTAACTAAATGTGTAAGTTAATTTTGAGGGTTGCCTCCTTAATTTAATTTTTATTTCCTTAAAGTGACATTGGTCTTAGCATTTTAAATTGGTTTTGATTTTGTTCTGACAGTTATATTTGTTAATTGATTGATTATTTGGTTTGGGTTCACTTGGGTGCAATTAGATTTGGTGAATTTTGGTGATTTTAAACTTTAGGGATAGTTGGTGCTGGGAAAAATTAAGTGAGGCCAAAGTTTAATTTTGGTGACCTACCCCTCCCTTTGTTTTTAATTTTGATGTAATGGGATTTTTTGGGTTTTTACGATAATGTAGCTAGAGATAACATCCTCCCTCAGCCTAGGAATAGCCTCATACCTAATGGACTCTTCTTAGCTCAAAGAGAATTTCTTAGGGTAGCCAATGGGTCATTAAGAGGATCCTTAGGAGTCTGAGCTCCATGGGTAGCTTATGTCAATTTTAACCTATAGGAATTCAAATTGGGCTTTCGCTGTTTTAAACCCTAACCATCTCAATCAAGGGTTGAGGATTTAGGCTTAAGCTTAAGGAAACCCTATGTGAATGTATAGGAGGTATGTAGTGCTAGGTGCATGTTGATCCCATTTCTAAGCTTCTAAGAAAGTCACAAGGTAACTCTAAGGGTAGATACTAGGTTTCTATGGAGAGAAAAAAGGTCCTCAAAAAAGTGAGGTCAACAAACAAACCTCCAACATGTGTGGTGCTCCCAATAGAAATGTCACACATGTTAGCATCGACCGAGCCCACCAATTAGGTCCTTATTGTGTTCTTGTAGCCTAAAGGTTGAGTTTTGGGTTGAGCTTTCTGCTATGTCTTTAAGTATGCTTTATTTCTTTTATCTTTTAGATTTATTTTTAGAGAAATCTATACATTAAGGAAATGTATTTTTATGTTTTTTGTGCAGGAATATGATCTTAGAACACAATTTGTTTGTGCTTAGTGTGTAATTACTTCAATTTCAATTAACAAATATTTATCATTTTTCTCCATAATTGAATTTTACACACTAGGGTTACTACGTAAGTGCACGTATCGTTTCAAGAATATAGGAATTTCTTTTACTCCTAAAGTATTGATCTCACAGGGAAGGAAAATCTCTTTTTATCGACTTAGTAAAAATCTACTTAAACTACAGGTAAATTATATAGGAATTAAGGTCAAAAATGTATGTGTAAAAAGAAGTAACTAGTACCTAAAAATTCTATTTCTAAACTTAACAAAAATGCTAAATTTTTCTAAGCAATGCATCTATCCCGAAGGGTAGACGCACAACTTACTGGTGAGACTCAATTAAATAAACTAAAGAATTTATGACATCTATTTAAGTCTGCAAAAAAACTATTTTTTTATGTTGACCGACAAGTTCCCTGTTTAATATGAAAAATGAAATAGGTTTTATATTAAGCTAGGTTTTTAAAAGTTTTCTAAGGGCAAGCCCTTATAGTTAATTACATCTTAGATAACCAAAGTCACCTGAGAAAGCTCTCAAAAAAAATCAGAGAATATTGTCTTCAAGAAGTTCAAAAGGATAAGGCTTTTGAAAAGATCGGACAAAGAGGTGTGAAATGGGAATGGTTTAAATTTAGAACATTTTTATGAAATCCAAAGGAAGAAGAACAAGGGGATGTCACAGATCATGAGGAAAACCTTAGGGACTACCCAATCTATCATATTGTTTGGCTTCAATTTTGAGGGAAAATTATTGAATGTTTAATCCTACCAATTTTATTAATTAGGGCTTACATTTATGCGAGACGGCTGCATAAATAGCCTGGAAGATGTGAGGATTTAGGTCGTGACAAACGACAACCTCAAAATCCTAAAACTAGTTAGGGATTATATTGCATAACATGATTGTGCGAAAGCCTAAAATGAGTCGATGATTTATGTTGCACTAGACGTACAACCTCGAAATATTAAGTTTTTTTGTTTAATTCTAGAAAAAGATGTGTTATTGTAGATCCTTGTGCTATTGTAGAAGGATGCTCACAAAGTTAGCTCTAGGCTCCTCAGTGAAGTAGTAGTCCTAAAGTTTAAGATGTAAAGATTTAAATGACAAGTTGAAGTTCAATCATTATGGAAGGGTTAAATTTGATTGGAGCAACATCAGTTAGGATCCCATGGTTCCCTCGTTCCGGTATCACTATTTTCTTTTAATCTTACTTAGCTTAAATGAGTTATGAAAACCATTTAAACCGGGAAGATCTCGTTATCAACCGTGGGTTACCTCCTCCAAGGGACTCCCATAAATTCAAAAGGACATTTTATTTTTATTGACATTTCAAAGGATTTATGGTTACCTTTGAAAAAATTTGTTTTACATTTTTGAAAATGTTGATTAATTTTTTAAAATGGTTTTGATTTTTACAAGTAAAGTGAAGTGCACAACCAAGCAGTTATAATATTTGGAATAAAAAGTAAATTGCAGTAAAGTAAAATGACAAAAGTTAAATAACACTTGTAAAAGCATACCTGTCATCTTCTCGGCATTCCTGCTGAAACATTAGCTTTTGCAACATGTATATAATTTTGTAAGAAATTTAAATAAATCACAAGATTAGACGAAGGTGCAATTCCTTAACCCTCAAACTATGACTTTGTGAGTTTCAAAAAGATCTTAGCAGATGATTTCTTAAAATAAAATAAAACAAGTTCAATATGTCCTTCAAAATGTCCAAGAGATTCCAAAATATTCAGGGAATGACCCTAAATCACTTTAAAGATCTCTTAAAACATTTCAAGTTCATTTTGAACTTCTCATATTGTTTCATTAATCATCCAAGGTCAAATTAAAAATTACCTCATTACTTAGTGAACTTTGACATTTTAATTATCCCAAGGACAGGGTACTCAATTAATCAGTTGAAATTTTACCTAGGAGTTACATAAGTGGATGCCCCTAAGACAAGTATAAGTCATTAAAGATTTTGTACCCACCACTAAAGTTAGGCTTGTAGTGCTTAGAGGTGTTTATCATCAATCATGTTGTCCTTTCTAAATCTCTTCTAATATGTTTAAATACTAGCCTAGATCACTACCAAGCCCATAACAATCTCAACAAGAGAGTGTGCAACTATTAAAATTTTAATTTATGTGATACATATCCTTATTAAAAGATCATATTATCATCAATTGTGGGCTTAAAATAAGTGAATTATCATCTTCCTAGCTTAATCTCATCACTTCAGAATCATTTGATTTTGATTAACTACCAATTCTTGATAATTTTAAATAAAAAATTACAATTTTACTTTTATCATGGAAAGGTGGCAAATTGGTTTCTACCTTTTAACTCGTTTCGTCTCAATCATCCAAAAGTACTTATTAAGATAAAAATTATTCATTTAGCCCTTTGGTTAATCCTAAATTTTGATTAAGGCACAAAAGTCTAAAATCACCATTTTGCCCTTAGGGCTCTCCACTTCATAACTCATTAAGCAAAATTCAAATGAATTTGAAAATTTTAGAGTACCCTATCCATGGGTTAATTAAGACATCAAAGGAGAAAATGTGTTTTTTTTTCAAATTTTAATTGAATTGAAATAAGTATTTTAACTTAGAAAATAGGAATTTCAATATTAATCTATTTAATAAATCAAAATAAAGTTTTTTTTGTTTATGGGAAAAATATTTGAGGTTCTCCTCGATCACATAAACACTTTGGCAAAATTCCATGATTCTTCAAATTAAATTTTAAATATTATTTAATTAATTTTAGTGATATAATTAAACATAAAATATGTTTTAATTACAAATATTATTCTTTTATATTTTTATTAAATCTCTCTGAGTCTAGAAACTCAGAGAAATAACTTCTATATATTTGTGATTTTTAATTTATTTATTATAATTATTTTAATGGGAAAATAAGGAAAATACACTTTTAGGCCTTTAAAAATTTATTTTTTACTTAAAAATGGAAAAAAAATATTTTAATGTGTCATAAGTGATCAAGAAACAAATAGGCACATTTTGAAACATTTTTTTCTGGAATTTTTAATTATTTTTACTTTAAAATATAGTTCAAAAATAAAGTATTTTCTCAAAAATAACTTTTAATTTTCTTAAGTGCTTCCGATCACAAGTAACTTAGAAAAATGCTTTTCATAATTTTTTTAAGTTTATTTAATTTAATATAACTATTTTTGTACAAAAATACAACTTTCCTTATAAAATCAACTTTAGTCCTCAAACTTAATCAAATAATTTTCAAATTTTTACAGTGAGTCAACAAGATTTTTCTACACAATGTGGAATTGATTTTTTTTAATTTTTTATTAAAATCTAATTTAAATAAATTAACACAAGATATAAACATTTAACTAAGTATAGAAATGCAAAAAATTATTCAAGCTGTCATGATATTTTTTCCTATGCTCCTCTGACCACAGGAAACTTACTAAAATTTATCTCATAATTTTTAAGTGATATTTTAATTTATATAATTAATTTAAGCCAAAAGCCATCTAAGTTTGAAAATTAGGGTTATAAGCTCAAAGATACTCTTTGACCGTGGAAAAATCAGAGAACATCTTCATTGTTATGACAAAAAAATCTCAAAAATTTGAAGCCATGGTGAGAAATATTTAATTAAAATAAATTAAAATATCATAGAGACTATTTAATTGATTAAAAATCAAGGAGTCAACAAATAATTTTTATTTTTTATCCATATTATTCTCCTCTGTTCACTGAGCAAGAGGGTAATTTTAATTTATTTTTATGATTTTTCTATGCCAATTCATAGATTTTTAAAATTCTAGAATTAATTTAATTCAGAAAATCCCTATTTATCTATTTAAATGTGTGGGGCTTATTGAATCCTGATATGCGTCGAGCTTTCCATGCGGTGCTCCGTCGTTTGACGCTGCCAGCCACATAGCCGCCTCGTTAGCCCGCTGTTTCATTCCGTCCATCCGTTCGATGCAATCCATAGCATCCATTCAATACACGTGAAAATAGATGGCATTCGTTCATCATTCCCGATTAAGTTAACCCGTAAGCCGTTAAACTTCAAACTTTAAGATCTCTCTCGATACTCAACCAAATCACATATAATTTTTTCTTGCACCATCTACTCAAGACGAACAGATCCATACGGTTACAATGCTATGAAATATAGTATATGCGCATGAAGAATCAAATTAAGCTCGATTTGAGGAGAGAGTTCAATACCTTTATCTCAGTGGGGGAGCCTCAATCAGATGGTTGGAGAAGCTTCAGAGGAGTCCAACAATCCTTCAAATGAGCTCTCAGGCTGTGGTGAATTATCTAGGTATGATTTTGATCAAGGTCATTTTTAGGTGTTGGTCTAGAACTAGGTTAGAGGCTCTCTGTGATGGGGCTTTTGCTGGGGATCAACTCCTCTCACTCTGGGGATGGTGTGTGCAAGTTTAATAGGAGTTTGGTGAAGAGTAGTGGTGTGGAGAAATATGTCCTAGTTTGCCCTAGATTTTGAACTCAAAACTAAGCTCTCACAGAAGAATCCAGAGGGTGAAAATGATAGGCTTGAGCTTAAAAGTTCTTGGAAAGTTTCTGGAAGCAATTAGATAGAATTTCCTTATAGATATTTATAAGCTCTCCTTTGGAAATGGAGAAGGTGGGTTTAAATAAAGGGGAGAGGGTGCTTTTTAAGCTCTAATTCAGGTGTAATTAGTTTCTTATGTGGAGGATTGAAGAGTACTAGAACCAATTGGAGCTTGCCTGCTTGGATGGGTGAAATTGGGTTTAAGTTGAGGCATGGGGGCTCTTGTCTTCGGCTCTTCTAGTGATTATGGTGACTGGCCAGACCTGAGCTGGTGGTCAAGTGGCCAGGTGTGCCAATGGGAGGGTTAATGACGATTAATCCCTCAATGGTTATGGCATGATGGCAAGGATATTTTGGTTTAGGACTAAAAAAGAATGATATCCCCTAAATAAAATGAACAATGGTCCATAGCTCATGTAGGGTGGGCTAGGTAAGTTTAGCCTGGTCACTATAGTCCAAATGGTGGTTGTAGTGACTTTGGTTTGATCAATTTGGCTTGGTTTGGTCAACTTTGGTACATGGGTTTAATTTTGAGCAATTTGGCTTGAAGTTGGGTTTAGGTTAGGACACTCATGAATTTGAGCTAAATTTATTGATCAAAATGGTGTAGATGATTGTCACAAGGAGTTTAGAAAAGTTTTGGAGTGATTTTGAATTGATTTGGAGGTTCAATTTGAAAGATTTTGGACATTGGGCCAATTTTGGGGGTGTTGTGTTAGACTTGGGTTTGAGTTTGGCTAAGGCCCAATTGATGGTTCAATTTTATGTGGGTGATTTTCATCAAGAATTTTGGATAGAAATTGATCGAAAATTTTGGGGTTATGGAGTTTAATTTGGTGGAATTTAGAGACATAGCTAATTTGGGGCAAAATTGGGGGTTCAAGTTAATTTTGATTGAAATTGAGACTTGAAAAAGGCCAATTTAAGGTTCAATTTGACGTGGGGGAGTTGAAAGAGTTTATGATTAAAAATTGGGGCAATTGGATAGATTTGGGGTTCAAATTTGTGAAATTTTGGCTTAGAGTCAAATTGGAGCTTTATGATTTGTGCTGAAATTTTATTAAAATATGGGTCAATTAGACTTGGATTTGTTTTCAATCAAGCTTGTACATGATAAATTTGGGTTTAGAATTGAAATTAGGGAAAATTAGGATCAAATTGGTGGACATTGGAAGTGAATTGTAGTAATTGGGTCTTTAAAGGCAAATTGAGGCTTTTGGTCAAAATATGTCAAATTGGTAAAATTTGGCTTAATGGAATGGTACAAATTGATTATGGGGGCATTTGAAAAGATTTTGAAGGTTTTGGGACAATTTGGGTTACAAGGGTGTTTTTATAATTTTAGCAAAGTGAGTGGCATTTTTGTAAATTTGAAATTTTTGGGGTGTTTTGGACAATTTGGGTAGTTTCAAATTGTTTGAGATGATTTTTGGACAAAGTTGGGTATTGTTGTAATTTTGAGAATTTTGGTCAGTTTTGGGGTTTCAAGGGTAATTTGGTAAATTGGGTATATTTAGAGGCAAAAGGTTAAGTTAGGTATTTTGGTAAAGTTGGGGTGTCAACCATCCTACTTGAGTCATGAACCAATAGAATTCTCTACTTTGGGCCCTCCATGTACTGGTCTTAGCTAAACCCTAGCCTAGGGCTAGTGGCTTAGGGGACCATCTACATGAGTCTCTCAAAGAGTTAAGGGATCAAAGTTAAACATGTTTGGGTTTATAATAGTGAGTGGAAGTGTAATGTGCAAGTGTGTGTGTGAAACCAACCAAGACCACAACTCTCAGGGTTAACCCTAAGGCCAAGCAGTCCTATGAGGAATCCTTTTTAGCTCCCTCATATCGGCCCCACCTACTAAGTGCTAGAGGTTATGACCAATATGTCGAACTTCAAGTTGTGCGAAGAAGATTTTAGAGTTTCTAATGGTGAGGATTCCTTTTATAGTCCTCTAGGAATAGTCAATAGGAAAGTCCTATGACTAGACCCTAGGCTACTAAGAAGAAACTAGACTTCAACCAAAAGAGAGGTCAGAAAATGGACCCCCAATGGGTGTGGTGTGCCTGTTCAGCACACCTCACGTATTAGCTTTGAGCAAAGAGCTCAATAAAATCAACACGGTTGTCCGAGTCAGCACATTCAAAATAGAACAGAAAAGAGTAGAAGGTTTCTGATTGAGAGTAAATAGGAACCCTTGCTGGGGAAAAAGGAAGGGAATTCTGGAAATAATGATCAGGAAAATTGACAGTCTTGATGAAGATTCTATTTCAATTTGCGTTAGAAAACTTTAATTTTAATTTCAATTTTGACAGTTTTAGAGGATGGGGATCAGAAGTTAGGTACTGACCGCAAATATTTCATGAGTGTGGGAAAACTTCTCAGATAGGAAGGTGGAAAATATAGGGAATTTAAAGAAATCAGACGAACTTGCACCGACCCCTGGAACTTCATGGATGCGGAAACATTTCTCGGAAGAAAGGTGCAAAATTTAGGGAATTTAATGGAATTAGACGACCTTACACCGATCCTGGAATTTCATGGAGGCGAAAAGTTTTCTTAGAAGGAGGGTGGAATATATAGGAAGTTTAAATGAATCAGACTGTCCTGCACCGAACATGGAATTTCATGGAGGCGAAAAAATTTCTCAGAAGGAAGTTGGAAAATATAGGAAATTTAAAACCCAGCACTAACTCTGGAATTTCATGTAGGCAAAAAAATTTCTAAGAACGAAAGTTGAAAATATAGGGAATTTAAAGAAATCGGACAATCGTGCACCTTCCCTAGAATTTCATGGAGGCAAAAAAATTTCTCGGAAGGAGGGTGGAAAATATAAGGAATTGAAAGGAATAAGATGACCTAACACCGACCCTAGAATTTCATGGAGGTGGAAAAATTTCTTTGATGGAAGGTGGAAAATATAGGGAATTTAAAGGAATCATACGACCTTGTACCGACCCTGGAATTTCATGGAGGCAAAAGAATTTCTCAGAAGGAAGGTGAAAATATAGGTAATTTAAAGGAATCTGACAAACTTGCACTGACCCTGAAATTTCATGGAGGCAAAAAAATTTCTCAGGAGAAAGATGGAAAAAATAAGGGATTTAAAGGAATCGAACGATCTTGCACCGACCTTCAAATTTTGTTTGAAAAATTGAGATAAGAATGGCTCATAAAGTAACGCGGTATCAGATATAATATCCTCAACCTCTAAAATATTGTGAGAATCAGAATTTAGGAAGCATTTCCTGAATGCTGAGGAGTAGGACGAAGCCTTTCCCGAATACTGAGATTCTGTGAATACAGAGGTTTGCAGAGATTATGAAAATTTTGTTGAGATTTAATTGATGCAGAGAATATGAAGAATTTGACTGAGATTGATGAATGCGGAGATTTTATGATGAGTGTGACACTCTATGGAGGCTTTGACAAATTAGTGCAGAGAAAGACATTCGTGCTGCAAAAACGGAGAGTGGGAAACCTCAAACTCGAAATGAATAAACTCATTTAATTTATCATATTTTGTTGTCTTTATCATATTTAATTATCAAAGTATATATTTTCAAAATGTACTTTTCTTTGTTTAACTTATTTTTAAAAATTTATTTAAATTTTATCATTAGACTTTCGTTGTATAGTTCTTTGTTCGTCATAATTTAGAAGCAACGTGTGGTTATGCGGTTTTTTATCGACACACAAAAGAGCAAGTTAACAAATTCTTTAAAATCTAAAGAATTTTCATTAATCTGCGTCAAATATGTATTACAATTTGAATTTATGTCGAAGCTATCAAACAATAACATGCTGAATACATTTTGAAGTATCAAATGCTGAGTACATATCATATATTGAATAGAGCTAAGACATTTCATATCATAACTCCTATATAAATTGAATAGAGCTAAGACATTTCATATCATAACTCCTATATTTTTCACAGTACGAAAAGTGTCAAGAATCATCCATTTGTCTGTCCTCTGTGGCAAGCTCCTAATCAAGCTGGTCTTCTAAGCCACGCTCCAAAAACAAGAATTCCTTTCTCGTGTACTTAAAGGTACAAACATCTTATAGCTCGTATGGGTACAACTCCTCCAATTCTAGGTCCGGACGGAAGCCATGTGGTATATTACTATCATCCATTCTTTTCAATGTCACAAAAACTCTACTGTGTCGTACTCCTAGGATGCAGTGCTTTGCTAGATCTGCTTTGTTTCCTTTTAAAACTAAAACTGAACCCACTTGTAGCGGAGTCTTGATGGACCCTAGAAATTCTCCAAGGCCAATAATATCAATTTAATTTTCAAGCAGAAGGTTTCTCCTGCTTATGAAGAACACTGTGCAGAAGGGCCTTACAAAATCATGGTGATCAATATATGGAGGGATTTAGTCTCCGTAAATGTTGATTATACAGCTATTTAGGTGCAGTCTATCAGTAGTATGCTCCACCTGATCATTCTTTTGATCATCCCTTTTTATCTTAGAAGTCAGAGGATCCACCTCATCGTATCTTAGGATACCCAGAGCAAGTTTTCTTCATTAACATACTGGTTCAACCTCTGTCCCTCAAGTCGAATAGGCAGTCGAGAATCCTAATCTTATGATTTTCAAAGAAGACTCATGTATGCAGTTGTAGGCCTTCCAGGATGTTGACCAACTTCCCTTGAAATTCTTTATAAAATTGTAATTCTCTTTTCTTGTCTCTACTCATTCTTTCTAGTTATTCCACAGAAATTCTTTGCGGTCGTCAGGGCCACTCCCTCATTTTAACATCTATGGGGAACAATGTCTGACTCAGCTCTGTATACAATGGAATGTATGATCGATTTCTGTGTGTGTGGCCTCCTGACACTTTATATCAGTAGTTGTATATTCTTCAAAGGTACAGTAAATCTCCAGGTGTAATACATTACATCCCGGGGATTCCACAAATGCCTTGTTGATGCTTGTCTTAGAATTTTAATGTTGCACATTGAGCAACCCTTACAAAGCTCATCTGGAGTTTCCAACAGTGTCAGCTCTGTGGCAAACTTTGACTTGTCCTCCATGACGAGCGGACTGAAAGAAGTTTCCCTCAAGCAGGGATCATAAAACCCCTCCTCAAAAATCTTGCTGAGTGTGGCTTCTGTTTCTTTTAAATGTTTTTCTCCTGATGTAAGAAAGCTCTATGCTTGTGGCGGTTGGCATTACGACGTTGTGTCCATCTCAGCGGTGCATCTGGCTCTCTTTCTTAATCGACACTGGCTAAATTCCCAATCAGCTCAGTGATCATGGATGGTAGGTGACTAGGTGCTTTTTATAGGATGTTGTTGTGTCTCTACTTTCTTCCTCTTCAACGAGGAGTCTTCTTTGGTACCAATTTTTAGCAGTGATGGTAATCCTTCTGTTTCCTGATGGTTGAGTATGCTCATCAGGAACCTTAGTAGTCCACGTTGACCTGAACAAAGTTCAAGATAAAGTCTATGATGTCGCCCTAGGCTGCCCTTTCCTAATTCAGTGTGAGATTCAAGCTGTCTCTAAAAGTAAAAATCAGCTTTTATCCCAATATCTTTCAGCAGAACATAGAAAAATGTTAGTGTGCTGAAATTTGAAATGAAGAAGATCAAGTTATTAGACAAGTTTTAAATTTAGACAAGTGCGAGTCTTTTATTTTTTTAATTTAATTTAGTGAGATTTCAAAATTAATAAAGGAAGGGAATTAAAGTCAGCAAATTTAAAAATTTTCATTTTATTGAGGTTAATTTTATTACAAAACTTCAAACCTAGTCACAAATGTTGGCTAGATAAATAATCCCAGAACAAGAAACATTTTTAAAAATTTATTTTAAGCAATGTCATGTCATGTAGTATATCATTAAATATCCGCCATTAACCGAGAACATAGTAGTTTTGCCTCGAAAATCTACTAACTGGTTAGATCCTCTTGGACAAACCTTCTCTATGATAAATGGTCCCTCCCAAGTTGGTCAAATTTTCCACGTATCTTGCGGTGTGCAAGAATAGGTCTTTTGAGAGCGAGTACGAGGTCACCAACCTTGAAGGCCCTCGGGCGGATTAATTTGTCATAAGCATGCTGCATCCTTGCTTGGTAGAGTTCCAAATTTTGTTGTGCTTCTGTTCGCTTTCTTGCAAGACCTTCCAATTCCTTGACCTTGAGTTTTTCACTTTCTTATGTTG
This sequence comes from Phalaenopsis hybrid cultivar, assembly GCA_002079205.1. Classification (NCBI taxonomy): domain Eukaryota; kingdom Viridiplantae; phylum Streptophyta; class Magnoliopsida; order Asparagales; family Orchidaceae; genus Phalaenopsis; species Phalaenopsis hybrid cultivar. The sequence goes on from JXCR01140400.1 coordinate 264,009, forward strand.
TAATTTGATTGGAAAGGGTGACTCTGAGAGATGGTATCTGGACTTCAAGTGGCAGTACGGCCTTAGACTTGTACACAAGTGTGTAGAGTGTACATTGAGTGGGAGTTTTGAACGTCGTCCTGTAGGCCCACAGAGCATCTAACAGTTTATCAAACCATCCTCTTTTATTCTCATCCAACGTCTACTTTAAAATCTACACAAGCGTCTTATTGAAGGCCTCAACTAGGGTGTTTGCCTTGGGATACTAGATTGTAGAGTATCTCCAGTCTATCTCATGTCATTTGATGAAATTATTGATTTTTGTGCTCTTGAATGCTATTCCATTATCTAAAATTACTCTGCGCAGGAAACCGAAATGGTAGACAATTTGACTTTTAAAAAATCAGAAAACATGTTGTATTGTAACCTACCTTAACAACACTGCTTCTGCCCATTTGAAAAAGTAATCCTTAGCTGTTATAATAAATCTGTGTCCCTTAGAGCATGGAGGGTCTATTAAACCTATTATGTCCGTGCCCCAACACTTGAATGCCCACGATGCAATGGTTGGATGTAGCACATTTGGAGGTTGATGTAAGACCACCCCATGCACTTCAAAAAGGTGACACCTTCTAGCTGTATCCATGCAATCAATAATCATTACTGGCTAATAATAACCAAGTCTTTTAATCTTTATTTTCATCTTTGGTCTTAACTGGTGAGCTCCACACAATCTGGTGTGTACTTCTTTGATGATATTCTGTGCTTCGGCTCTACTTATACATCTCAGCCACATCTGATCAAACGATCTTCTGTAGAGGACATCACCCACTAAGGCATACAAAATAACTCTTCTTATGATTTGATATGCCTCAGACTTGTCTTCTGGCAGCTTTTTTGTTTGTAAATATTCTATCAATGGCTTGCGTCAATCTTCATTAATGTTAGCAACTGCAATCATCGCTTCTTCTTCTTTTCTGAGTTTATGTAGAATATCGAGGTCAATCTGAGACAAAACTTGGCATCCTTGTATTTTAATTTCAATGGAATCATCCGGTGGAAACGACATTTCCTTAGCAAGTTTTGCTAAAGCGTCGGCATGGGTGTTATCTCCCCGAGGAATTTGATATAGAGTGACACTAGGGATTTGTTCCAGCAATTTCATCGTGTACTGATAGTATTCTGCTAGACTTAATTTTAAAATTTTATATTTTCTGGCAACTTATTAGATGAGGAGTTGTGAGTCACCGTAGATGATAATGTCTATTATATTCATTGAGATTGCCAATTCCAACTTGGTGATAAGTACTTCATATTCTGCTTCGTTGTATGTACACGACTCCATTAGGTGGTATGAGAATTTCAACATCCTTGATTTGGAGTAATCAAAATCAGACCAATTTCTGCTTTGCCTGGTATAACTATCTCTGATCCCTTATCCTTTCTGACTGATGAAGCTCCATTGAACTACATTTCCCAACATTTGGCTCTGGACTGCTCCATTTGTAATATCTGCTCATCTGCTGGTTAACAATTGAGCAATTGAGAGGTGACCCAGCTGGAAGTGGGTGGTGTGCTGCGAGAAAATTTGCTAAAATCTCTCCCTTGATAGCATGGAGGGGAATAAAAGTTATATCAAATTGCAATAAAATAATCGACCATCTTTCTAAACCTCCAAAAAGTATTGGTCGGGTCATCAAATAGTGTAATAGATTAACTTTCAAAATAAGAGTAATCTTATGAGAAAGCATGTAATGCTTAAGCTTCTGGGCGGTGAATATCAAAGCTCGACAATGTTTCTTAATAAGAGGATACTTTACCTTCGTCAGTATTAGATGACAACTTAAGTAGTAGAGTGCATTTTCCTTACTCTTATCATTAAACTGAGCCAACAGGGCTCTAAGAGAGTCATCTAAGGCCGCGGTATAAAGTATCAACAATTTTCCCGAGATAGGGGCTACCAAAACAGGAGGTGTCATTAAGTATTGCTTAATGTCCTCAAAGGCCTACTGAAATTTCTCTTCCTAGATAAATTTGGCCTCCTTTTTAATTAATGCCGAGAAGGGCTGACACCTACCTGAGAGATTAGAAATAAAGTGTCTCAGATATGTCAATTCTCCTTGGAAGGAGCGTAGATGTTTCAAGGTTTTGGGATGAGGCATTTGCACGTTAGATTTAATCTTATCTGGGTCCATCTTGATTCCCTAATGAAGGACAAAGACTCCTAGAAATTTCTCGGAGGTGACACCGAAGGCACACTTTATGGGATTTATATTAAGATTATATTATCATAATCATTCAAACATGATCCTTAAACCTTACAAATGGTATGTTTTCTATTTTCTTTTGATGTTAAATCATCCGCGTAGCATTCCACTTGGTTGTGAATGAGGTTATCAAAGATCTTTATCATTGCTCATTGATATGTTGCTCTGACATTCTTTAATCTAAATGACATTACTATGTAACAAAATATCTCAATCGGCATTCTGAATGTTGTCAGTGTTGTATCTTCTGAAGCCATTACGATTTGGTTGTAGTCTGACATTCTATTCATGAAAGAGAAAATCTCATGTGTTGATGTGATGTCCACCATCAATTCTGGTATTGGTAACGGAAACTCATCTTTTGGACATACCTTATTTAAATCTCTAAAGTCAACACACACACAGATTTGTCAATTCTTCTTCTTAACTAGTACAATATTGGCTAACCATGTGGGGTATTGCTCTTCCCAAACAAAGTTAGCATCTATTAACTTCTTTACATCAGTAATGACTTGTTGCACTATCTCGAGGCGCATCCTTCTGGGAGCTTGTTTTACTGGGGTCATATTTTATCCACCTCAAGCTTATGAACTGCAACCTCGATTGATAGCCCTACATTTCATCATAGCTCCAGCTAAAGCAATCTTTAAATTCTGACAATAATTTTATCAATTTTTTGGATTCTTCCTGGCTAAGTAGGGAACTTATAAAGGTAGATCGGGGCTACTCCTCAGTCCCGATGTTGACTTCTTTCAATTCATTCACTGTGAATTTAATTTCTTCTTTAAATTCAAGTGGAGCATCATCTATCAATTGATCTTTAGAGTCATCCTCTACATTGACACAATCCTCTTCCAATCCGCTAGTAACAACCATGCAAATTTTTGAGTCGTCAATTGGTCCTACATTATCAAATTCGAGTCCTTCTTTCAAATTAGGAGTTCAACTTTTAACATTCCAAAATATCTTAAAAATTTGTAGCTTATCTTCCGGCATTTGCATTGGCACATATCCCTGTTGAATTAACTTTTGTACACAAAGAGAAATGTAATCAAAAGGTAATTCCAATAATTCATTAGAATTTTCTTCCCAATTTACATGATTTTCAAAACTAGTAGAAGGGGAAGCATTGTAAAACTTGATCGACTTTTAATCAACGCTACGAACTTCCTTAACCTCTAAACTCTCAACCTTTTGAGGGTGGATTGGATTAAGGGCCATAACATGCGTGTAACGGTTGATTCGATCATACATTGACTCATATTCATATTTCTTCACATCCTCCAAGGAAATCTTGCATTGAGGTTTCTTTTATTTTATCATCATCATTTCTTCCTCAGAGCTTTCTTCATCAGAACTTTCTTCTAGGTCGATGTTGATGGTCGGCCTAGTCTATTCAACAATCATGTTGACTCTTCCTCATCCACTTCCCTGGCCTTGTTCTTGGGTGTAAGGATTAAAAGAATCTCTACCAACACATTGTGAAGAAATGATAGTAGATCGTTGAAGCAGAGTTGAAAGGCTTGGCTCTTGTAATTTTTCTGCATCTTCCACCTCCTTTGGCATAACTTCACGAGAAAATATAGTTTTCTTTGGAGTTGCATAACAGGTTGTTGCTAGTTGCCAAATTGGAAATTTTTGGTCGCCGGAAGGGATATCCCGATGTCCGGTTTAATTTAACTTATATATATATATAT
>JXCR01140400.1:268343-295563 GCA_002079205.1 Phalaenopsis hybrid cultivar
TTTAATTTAATATATATATATATATATATAATTTGAAAAAATTAGTATTTTAAATTTTGAAAATATAAGACCTAACCAATCTCATATCCTCAGTAGTTTATATAAACGAGTCTAATGTTGTAAGAAATACATCTATCTCTAATGGTTGACACATTACTTACTGGCGAGGCTCAATTAAATAAACTAAAGAATTTATGACATCCGTTTAAGTCTGTGAAAAATAAATTTTTATGTTGACCGACAAGTTCCCTTATTTAATAAAAAAAATTAAATATGGTTTATATTAAGTTGGGTTCTTTAAAGTTTCTTATAAGGGCAATCCACTATAGTTAATTACGTCTTAGATAACTTAAGTCACCTAAGAAAACTCTCAAAAAAATCAAGGGATATTTTCTTAAGGAATTCAAAGGTATAGGACTTTTCAAAAGGTCGGACAAAGAGGTGTGAAAGGGCAATGGCTCAAAATTGGAACATTTTATTTTCAAATCCAAAGGAAGAAGAACTAGGGGATGTCATAAACCCTGAGGAAAACCTTGGTGACTTCCCAAGTTATCATATTGTTTGGCTTCAATTTCATAGAGAATTATTTAAATGTTTCATCCTGCCAATTTTATTAATTAGGCTTACATTTATACGAGACGGTTGCACAAACAGCTTAGAATATGTGAGGATTTAGTTTGTTAAGAATGATAACCTCAGAATCCTAAAATCGGTTAGGGCTTAAATTGCAAAGCAGAGACATACAAAGACCTAAAGAAAAAACTGAGGATTTATGTCTCACTAGGCAGACGACCTCGAAGTCCTATGACTTGTTGTTTAGTTCTAAGGAAAGATGTGTTGTTGTAAATGCTCATGTTCTTGCAGATTGTTTTTTGTAAATTGTTATTATAGAAGTTTATCCACAAAGTTAGCTCCAGGCTCCTCGGCGAAGTAGCATTCTTAAAGTTTAATGTTTAAAGGTTTAAATGACAAGCTTAATGTTCAATCATTAAGGGGGAGGGGGTTAAAGTTGGTTAGAGCGACACTGGTTAGGATCCCATAGTTCTGTCATTCTGGTATCACTATTTTCATTTGAATTTACTTAGCTTAAATGAGTTGTGAAACCCATTTAAACCGGGGAGATCTCGCTAGCAACCGTGGATTACCTCCTCCGAGGGACTCCTGTAAATTCAAAAGGATGTTTTATGTTTAGTGACTTTTCAAAAGATTTATCGTTACCTTTAAAAAAAATTTTAGGTTTTTGAAAATGTTGATTAATTTTTGAAAAGTTTTTTTTTGTGTGAGTAAAGTAAAGTGCACAACCAAGCAATTATAATATTTTGCAGCAAAAGTAAATTGCAGAAAATAAAATGACAGAAATTAAATAACACTATAAAGGCGAACCTATCATCTTCTCGACATTCCTGCTGAAATATTAGAACTTGCAACAGGTATATAATTTTGCAGAAAATTAAATAAATTACTAGGGTAGATGAAGGTGTATCTAACAAACTCCAAACTATGACTTATTGAGTCCCGAAAGATTTTAGTGAATGATTTTAGAAAAAAATATAGTAAGTTCAATTTGTCCTTCAAAATTTCTAAGAGATTCCAATGTGTTTGGGGAATGACCCAGAACTACTTTAAATATTTCTTGGGATATTTTGAGTTCATTATGAACTTATCATATATTTCCTTTAATCATACAAGGTGAAGTTAAAAGGGGTACCATACTACTCGGTGAACTTTGACATTTTGATCGTCCCAAAGACAGGATATTCAGTTGATAAGTTGATATTTCATATAAGAGCTCTGTAGGTGAATGCCCCTGAGGCTAGTTTAATTCTTTAAAGATTTTGTAGCTACCACTAAAGTTGGGCTCGTAGTGTTTAGAAGAGTTTATCATTAATCATATTGTCTTTTCTAAATTTCATCAAATAAGTTTAAATATCAAGCCTATATCACTACCAAGCCCTTAACAATCTCAATGGAAGAAAATGGCCATTATTAAAAATTCACTCTAAGTGGTGTGTATCCTTATTAAAATATCATATCATCATATCCAATTATGAGCTTAAAAATAAGTGAACTATCATCCTCCTAGCCTAACCCATCACTTCAGAAACATTTGATTTTTGATTAACTTCCTATTCATGATAATTTAGAAAATTATAATTTTACTTTTATCATGGAAAGGTGGCAAATTGGTTTCTACCTTTTACCCATTATATTTCAATCCTCCAAGAGTTTTCATTAATATCAAAATTATCCATTTTTCCCTTGATTAATCCTAAATTTTAATTAAGGCACCAATGTCTAAAATGATCATTTTACCCTTGACGCCCTTCATTTTGTAGCTCATTAGACATAATTAAAATAACCTTGAAAATTTTAGAGTACCCTCTCTATGGGGCAATTAAAACATTAGAGGAGAAAATGTGGGTTTTCAATTTTTAATTTAATTTAAATGATTATCTTAAAAAATAAGATTTTTAAAATTAATTTATTTAACCAATCAAAATAATTTTTTTTGGTTTATGGGAAAAATATTAGAGGTTCCCTTAGGTCAGAGAAACACTTAGGCAAAATACCATGATTTTCTAAATCAAATTTTAATTTAATCTTATAATTATTTATTAATATTTAGTTATTTAATTAAGTGGAAAATATGTCTTAATTACTAAAAAATAATTTTATTTTTTTATTAAACCTCCTTAAGTCCAGAGAACTCAGAGAAATAAATTTTATATTTTTATATTTTTTTAATGTATTTTTATAATTATTTTAATCAAAAATAAGAAAAATACATTTTAGGCCTTTAAAAATTTATATTTAACTTAACAAAATTGGGAAAAATATTTTAATGAGTCTCAAGAGATCACAAAACCATTTGAAACATTTTGAAACACTTTTGTATTTTTTTTTGAATTTTTAATTATTTTTAATTTAAAACATGGCTAAAAAATGAAGTATTTTCTCAAAAATAAATTTTATTTTTCATTAGTGCACATGATCACATGGAACTCAGAAAACCACTTTTCATAATTTTCCTAAGTGTATTTTTTTACAAATAATATATTTTAAAAATAATTTAATATAATTATTTTTGTACAAAAATACAACTTTCATTATAAAATCAAATTTAATACTCAAACTTTATCAAATAAATTTCCAATTTTTTCAATGAATCAATATGATTTTTCTAGAAAATGTGAAAATAATTTTATTTATTTTTTTTTAATATATAATTTAAATAACTTAATACAAGTTATAAACATTTAATTAGTTATAGAAATATACAAGACTATTCAGACCATCATGATATTTTTCCAAGGTTTCCCTGACGACAGGGAGCCTATTAAAATTTCTCATAATTTTTCAAGTGATTTTTTAATCTATATGACTAATTTAAGAAAAAATTGTCATCTAAGCTTGAAAATTAGGGTCGGGAACACATAGATGCTCTCTGACATTGGAAAAAACAGAGAACATCTCTTCTATCATTAGGAACACACCCTAAAAATTTCAAGTCATGGTGAGTAATATTTAACCATAATGAATTAAAATACCACATAGACTATTTATTAATTAAAAATCAAAGAGTTAATAAATAATTTTTTTTATTTTTAGTTTGCATTATTCTCCTCTGTTCACTGAGCAAGTGACTATTTTTAATTTATTTTTATGATTTTTTTGTGAAAAGATATGAATTTATGAAGTTCTTCTATCTAATTAATTCAATAAATCCCTAGTTTTCTATTTAAACCACACGTTACCACTCAATCCTAGGCATCTCCAAAGCCTCCACGCGGCGTCTTCTGGTTTGGCGTCACCGTCTAAGTTAGCATTGACTCGGCCAGCTTTTCACGAACTAAAAGCTCGCTCGACAAGATCTCGTCCTTCCATCTATTACACGCGTGATTAGACGGCTCTCTGTTATTGTCCCTGATGGCTAGAGCTCGTGAACCGAATGACTTCAAGATCTAAGATCTCACTCGATACTCAACCAAATCACATAAAGTTAGTTCCTACACCTTCATCTACTCAAGATGAACACATCCATATGGTTACAATGCTATGAAATTAAACTTCACTTCACAATTGGTGAAAATCAAGCTTAAGATTAGTGTTAATGGCCCATACCTTTGTCTGAGAGGGGAGGCCTCAATCATATGCTTTTGGAAGCTTTAGTGGAGTCCCATGAACCTCCTGGATGTGTTGGTTTCCTTTGATGTAAGCTCTAAGTACAAGTTCAATGAAATGGGGTGCAGCTTTAGTCTAGGAGTGGTTTCGAGAGATCAACGAAAAGGGATTTTGATGAGGAACTTCCACTCTTGCTCTGAGAAGCTTAAGAGTGGTTCAAAGTTTGGTGGATTTTTTAGGATGGACGAAATTTCTCCAGATTTTGAGCTCAAAATTGAGCTCAGACAGTGGGGGGAAGTGGCTAGGAGATGGTTGCAATGAGCTTAGGAAGTCTTGGAGGAGCTCAGGGAACTATTTGTAAGAGTTTCCCTAAGAAGATTGGTTAACTCCTATTTTGGCCATAAAAAAGGTGGATTAAATAGAGGGGGAATGGGTGGAGCACAAGGCTTTAATTCAAATGCAATGTGGAGTTGAGGTGGAGGGCTGCAGAGTGCTAAAGGCCGATCAGGGTTGGACAGTTTGAATGGGTGAATTGGTTTTATATTTGAGAGGGTGGCTCTAAGTTTTGGGGTTTTCCAGCCACTAGGCTGACCAGACAAAGCAGAAGAGGTATTCAGGGAATCACGTGAGCTAGTGGGAGGGTTAATGATGGTTAACCGCTAATGGTTAGTGATGATGGCAGAGATATTTTGGTTTTGGCTCAAAATGGGGAGAAATTCCCTAAATCAAGTAACCATTGGTCCATAGCTCATCTAGGGTGGGCAAGGTGGGTCTAGCCTGGTCACTAGAGTCCAAATGGTTGTTTTAATGGCTTTGGTTTGATCAATTTGGCCTGGCTTGGTCAACTTTGGTGCATGGGTTCAATTTTGGGCATTTTAGCTTAAAGTTGGTTTTGAATTGGACTAGCCATGACATTTTACTCAATTAATTCATCAAGATGATGTGTATGATTATCACACAGAGTTTAGAAAAGATTTGGAGTGATTTTGAATTGATTTGAAGGTTCAATTTGGTAAAATTTGGACATTTGGTCAACTTTGAGAATGTTGGGTTAGAACTAGGTTTGAGTTGGGCTAGAGTTTGTCCAAGGTGCAATTGATGGTTTATTCTAATGTGGGTGATTGCCATGAAGAGTTTTAGATATTAATTGGGTGGAAATTTTGGGGTTAGGGTGTTTAATTTGGTTGAATTTGAGGACATGGTCAATTTGAGGCAAAATTAGGGATTTTGGTCCATGTTAATTTTGAGTGAAATTGAGCCTTGAACAAGGCCAATTAAAGGTTCAATTTGATATTGGAAAATTTTTTGAAGAGTTTATGATGCAAAATTGGGGCAATTAAATAGATTTGTGGCTTCAATTGAGTGAGATTTTGGTTTTGGGTCAAATTGGGGCTTTTCAATTTAGGTTGAAATTGGATTCAAATGTGGGTAAATTGGGCTTGGTTATAATTTCAATCAAGCTTGGACATGATGAATTTAAGTTTAGAATTGAAATTGGAGATGATTGAGATCAAATTGGTGGACATTGGGGGTGAATTGGTGCAATTGGGCCTTTAATAGCATATTGGGTTTTTTGGTCAAAATGGGTCAAATTGAGCTCAATAGAGTGGTTCAATTTGATTTTAGGGACGTTTGAAATGATTTTTGAGGTTTTGGGACAATTTAGGTCACCAAGGGTATTTTGGTAATTTTGGCAAAATGAGGGCTATTTAGGTCATTTTGAAAATTTGGGGTGTTTTGGGCATTTTGGATAGTTTCAAGTGGTTTGAGATTATTTTTGAACAAATTTGGGTATTTTGGGTAATTTTGGCCAATTTTGGGGGTTCAGTGGTAGTTTGGTAATTTGGGTAGATTTGAGGCAGAAGGCTAAGTTAGGTATTTTGGTAAAATTGGGGTGTCAACCACCTTAATTGAGCCAAGGGCCAACAAAATTCCTTATTTTGGGTCCTCCATGTACAGGTCTTAGCTAAACCCTAGCCTAGGGCTAGTGGGTCTAGGGGACCATATACATGAGTCTTCCAAAGGGCTAATTGATCAAAGTTAAGCATGTTTGGGCTTAGGGTAGTGCGTGGAAGTGTAATGTGCAAGTGTGTGAAACCAACCAAGACCACACCACTAGAGGGTTAACCATAAGGCCAAGCAATTCTATTGGGACTCTCCTTGAGCTCCCACATACTGACCCCACCTACTAAGTGTTAGAAGTTAGGAACAATACGTGGAACTTCAACTTGAGCAAAGAAGAGTTTAGAGTTTCTAATGGTGAGGGTTCATTTTGTAGTCCTCTAGGAATAATCAACAGGAAAGTCCTATGGCTAAATCATAGGCTACTAAAAAAGAAAGACCATACCTGAACCAAAAGTAAGGTCAACAAATGGTCCCCCAATAGATGTGGTGCGTCGGGCAAGCACACTGCACATATTGGCATTGACCGAAGAGATCAAAGAAACCAACACAGACATCTAAGCCAACATACTTAGAAAAAGTGTAGAATTGAGTGATCATACACCCAAATATATAGTGTTTTTAGACACATTTTTATAACTATTTTTGAGATATTACACTTTAATGAAAGGTATTTGTGTGTTTTTCTTTCAGGTACAAGTAAAAAGGTGAAAATTTTTAAAAGGAGAGAAAAAGGATGAAATTTGGAGCAAAAATGCAAAAAATGGTGCAAGAGTTTTTTGGCGCCTAAGCGCCAAATCAGACGCATTAAGTGCCAGTGAAACGGAGAAGGTCATGCCTAAGAGTCAGAGGCCCCGCACTTAAGCACTAGAGGCAGTTATTTGACGGGTAAATTTTTTTATCAAATTTTGAAGGGACATTTGAGGCAACTATTGGGTAAAGAGAGTGGTTATGACCACTAGAAAGGAAAATATGGTTAAAAGACTTGTGAAAGGAGGCATCCCTTAAAAAATAAATTGAATTAGGACACATTTTGAAGATATACCAAGGCACCTCTTGAAAAATTATAAAAGAAGGAAGTTGAGACAAAAATTGGGGGAGTCCTGACAAGTTCTTCAAATAGTTCATGGAGAAACTTTTGGAGAGATTTTTCAGGCCCCAGAAATTTTACTTTATCCTTTTTGTTTTTAGTTTTATTGTAAGAGTTAAGAGTGTTGTAAGAGAGAAGAGATTCAAAGGAACTTCAAGAGTTTGGTGGAGGATTGAGATTAAAGTGTTGTAAAAGAGAAGAGATTCAAAGGAACTTCAAGAGTTTGGTGGAGGATTTGAGATAAGTTTTTATCTTTTTTTTTAACTACTTTTGGTTTTAATCGAGACTTCTTGTTGGTTTGACAATGATTTCTACTTTTAAACTGAAGTGTATTAAACTACTTTTAGTTTTAATCAAGACTTCTTGTTGGTTTGACAATGATTTCTACTTTCTAAACTACTTTTGGTTTTAATCGAGACTTCTTGTTGGTTTGACAATGATTTCTACTTTTAAATTAAAATTTTAATCGAGACTTCTTTTTGGTTTGAAATTTTTTTCTACTTTTAAACTACAATGTGGTTTTGTTTTCGTCATGGATTCTGAGTAGTTTTCTTTATCTTTCTCCTTAAACTGACAAGTAATTAAAGTGTTGGATGGAAGTTGTGGACAATATTAATCTTTGACGTTGGAATAAGTTGTTATGATTTTATTTCATGTACTTCATTTACTTCTTGATCTGGCCCATCTAGATGTAAAATTTGTTGTGAGAACATGTAAGAACCGGGATAGCATTGTCTTAATCAATAATTGGAAAGAATCAGATGAGGTTGTATGAATGAGAATGTAATTCATACGATTTAGTGCAAATAAATATGAAAAAAAAAATTTGAAGTGTGTAGAATTAGAGGACTTTAGAGTGACATGTTAAAGCCCCCAACTTGGTATCTTTGTTTAGGTTCTGATAAGAGATGATAGCCTCAGGTGGAGGGAATCGAGGGAACTTTAGAGTGAGAGCTGGTATCTTCCCTGCCTAGCCGGTCTTCAGAACTATTCAAACTTTAAATTAGCCAATGTTCTTCATATCATCTCTAGTAAGGGTTCTGCCTAGCCGATCTTCAGAACTATTCAAACTTTAAATTAGCCAATGTTCTTTATAGCAACTCTAGTAAGGGTAAAGAATGATATTGCTCCTATTTGGCATAACACAATTTGAATACTTCCACAACATAATTCTTATACTTGTTACTGATTCAGGATAAGGAGAAAGATATTTTATATTCAGTGTTTTTCTTTTACATAAACTCAAGTTATATTTAAAAGTTGATTCTGTTTTGTAAAAATATCAAAAATACCAAAAGACATTGAATTTTCATTACTATAAAAATATCTATAGTTTAAGTAATTATCTTTTTGAAATAGAAATTTGTTATTTAGAAGTGTATATTATGAAAACTCCCTATGGGTTCGATATTCGAGGCTTAATCAAAAAGTCATATATTACTTGATAACGATACGTATACTTGCATAGTATCCCAGTATATATATAAATTAAAAAGTTAAATTATTATTTTCTTCAAGATCAAGTTTTTGATGTTGTTACAAAGTAGGAAATATAAGTGAAGAATATAATTTCATACATTGTTATATTGTTGCATATAAACAGACGGGATCAAGTTTCTGTCGTCATTGACGGGGAGATTGATTGAAAGCAAATTTCTATTTTAGAAAGTCTTATTTAAACTTTAAGAGTTATTGTAGGAATATTTTATTATAGTATTTTTTTTGTGTGTTTTATTTTATTTTATTTTATTTTATGTTAGTGTACGTGTAGTTCAGGTTCTGAAGGAGTAGTGCCCTAAGATTATGAATTAGAGATAAACTATTAAGAAAATCAAAAAAAGCAAAAAAAATTAAAAGTTCTGAAAAATCTAAAAAAATTATAGAAATAGCAAACCAAAGTGATCAAAATGCTGAAATTCATCAAGAATTTTAACCTTTACGAGATTATGCCATCTCTACGGTAGATGAACTTCATTGTAGTATTCAAAAACCTACTGTAGTGGCTAATTCATTTGAATAAATGGTATGAAATAATCAATTTGAGGGATCACCAACTGAAGATCCAAATTTACATCTTGTCAATTTTTTTAGAATTGTGTGCTACATTTAAATATGATGGTGTATCAGATGATGTCATAAGTCTTACGTTATTTCCTTTCTCACCGAGGGATAAAGCTAAGAAGTGGTTGAATTTTTTAGCACCCAGATCTATCAGAACTTGGGGTGATTTAACGCAAAAATTCCTTGCCAAATATTTTCCACCATAAAAAACTACAAAACTTAGAAATGATATTACATATTTTAATCAGTTTGAAGTGGAATCTATTTATGAAGCATGGGAATGATTTAAAGAACTCTTAAGAAAGTGTCCACACCATGTTAGATTGGTTAATAATTTAAACTTTTTATAATGGATTAGCTAGATCTCTTAGATCTATTATTGATGTCACTGTTGGTGGTTCATTGATGTCAAAATCATTTCATGACGCTTATACTTTAATTGAAGAAATGACTACCAATAATTTTCAATGGCCTTCTGATAGAGTAAATCATAAGAAAGTATCCAATATTCATGAATCTGATGCATTTACTATGTTAGCAAAACAAGTTACTACAAATTCAAGGAAGTTAGACCAATTTGGAATGAATTTTTCTCAACCAATTTCTATGATTGAAGAGAATATCCAAATAGTAGATTCTCAAGCATCATTAGAAACTTTGAATGCCATAAAAAATAGGCAGAATAACCCATATTCAAATTATTATAAACCAGGATGGAAGAACCATCCCAACTTCAATTGGAATAATACTATGGGTGGTAATAATTAGTAATGGGGGAACAATCAAGTAAACCCATTGGGAAACTGGAACAACCAAGAGAATAATAATTATAGATCTACTTTTCCTCCCATTTTCAACAGTAATCTACAATTTATGAAGAAGAAGTTGTCTATAGAAGCAGTAGTGTTACAAATGGAAAATCAGTTACAGAGTCAAGGAGCTACAAGTAGAATTATTGAGAATCAATTTGCACAAATCACAAATTCATTATGTAATAGATCCTAAGGAAAAATTCCTAGTAATGCTGAAACTAATCCAAAAGACCAGACTAAATAACAAGTAAAAGTCATTCAACTTAGAAGCGGAAGAGAGTTGGAAGGTAGGGTTCAAATGGAAACTGAAGAAGAGAGGGAAGAAATTGAAGATTCAAAAGAAGATGCTCCAAAAGATTTTGAAAGACCTATTTCTCCACTAAAATTGATTTGAAAAACTACCACCTCCATTTCCCTAAAGACTTCATCAACAAAACTTGGATAAGCAATTTTAAAAATTTATGGAAATTTTTAAGAAGCTTACAATTAATATTCCATTTGCTGAAGCCTTAGAACAAATGTCGAACTATGTAAAGTTTTTGAAGGATATTTAACAGGAAAAAGAAGTTTGATCATAATGGGACTATTGCACTTAGTGAGGAGTGTAGTGCTGTAATTCAGAAAAAAGATTCCTAAAAAGCTTAAAGATCCTGATAGCTTTACAATTCCATGTGCAATAGGAGACATATTTTATGGGAAAGTTTTATGCAATTTAGGTGCAAGCATTAACCTTATGCCATTATCAATATTTAAAAGATTGGGATTAGGAAAATAACTCCAAATAGTGTAACTCTGCAATTACTAGATCGTTTGATAATGTACCCTAAAAGACTTATAGAAGATGTCCTGGTGAAAGTAGATCAATTTATCTTACCTGTTGATTTCATTGTGTTGGATATGGAAGAAGATAAAGAGATACCTATTATTTTTGAGAGACCTTTCCTAGCAATAGAAAGAGCAATGATAGATGTGCAGAAAGGGCAATTAACTATGCGCGTCAATAATCAAACTGTTACTTTTAACATTTCAAAGTCAATGAAATATCCTGAAAAAAAGTAAACATGATGAATGCTATAGAATGGATGTTATAAGATATCTGAATGAATGTCATTTCAAAACTAATTATGAAGAAAACTTTGAAGTAATAGATTTGGAACATGAGTAAGAAGAGGAATTAGATCAATGTGAAGATCTTTTTAAGGAAGATTCAAACTATGTTCGAGAAAGTTTTGAAGTTTTATACATGATAGAAAAAAGATAAATCATTTCTGTCCACCAATTGAAAAACCTCAAGAGCTTGAGTTGAAATTACTTCTTGATCATTTAAAATATGCCTGTTTAGGTGATTCCTCTACTTAACAAGTTATAATTTCTTCAAAGTTAAAAATGGAAGAAGAAGAATGATTGATGAAAATTTTGAAAAATTTTAAGAAAGCCCTTGTATGAACAATAACTGATATTAAAGGAATCGATCCTTCAATTAGTATGCATAGATCTCATATGGAAGATAACTGCAAACCTAGGGCTGATCCTTAAAGAAGATTGAATCATGTTATGAAAGAAGTTGTAAAGAAAGAAATTTAAAAGTAGTTAGATGTTGGAATTATCTACCCTATTTCAAATAGTGCATGGGTTAGTCCAATTCAATGTGTTTCTAAGAAAGGAGTAGTTGTGATTGTGAATGAACATAATGAAATAATACCTACTAGACAAGTTACAAGGTGGCGAATATGCACTGATTATAGAAAATTAAATCTTGTCACTAAGAAAGATCATTTTTCGCTACCCTTTCTGGATCAAATGCTGGATATACTAGCTGGGCATAAATACTTTTATTTTCTAGATGGATAAACTAGTTATCACCAAATTCAAATAAATCCTGAGGATCAAGAGAAAACAACTTTTACCGGTCCATGTGTTACATTTGCTTATAGAAGAATGCCCTTCGGTTTATGTAACGCCCCTGCTATATTTCAAAGATGTATGATGGCAACATTTTGTGATTTAATTAAAAAAGGGATTAAAGTGTTTATGGATGATTTTTCAGCATTTGGAACTTCATTTGACTCATGTTTAGAACATTTATCAAAAGTTTTTAAGCATTGTGAAGAAAAAAATTTGGTCCTTAATTGGGAAAAATGCCAATTTATGATAGTAGGAGGAATTGTATTAGAACATCAAATATCAAAAAATGGTATGGAAGTAGATCTTTCTAAAATTCAATTGATCGCTACTTTACCTTATCCAAAAAATGTAAGGAAAATTAGGAGTTTTTAAGACATGCTGGAATCTACAGACGATATGCTAAAGAATTTTTAAAAATTCTTAAGCCTTTATGTCATTTATTGGAGAAAGATGCAATTTTCAATTTTAATGAAGAGTGCCTAAAACCATTTGAGTTATTAAACAAAAAAAATAATCACTGCGTCAATTGTAGTTTCACTAGAATGGGGAAACCTTTTGAACTGATGCGTGATGCTAGTGATTATGCTGTTGGAGCTGTTTTAGGACAAAGATATGATAAAATTTTCAAAATAATTTACAATTCTAGTAAAACTCAAATTCTACACCCAACAAAGTATATTTCCCTATTTATTTGCACCTAATTCCATGAACAAAACACTCCTCCATGGAATTAAATGTGATTCTCACTCTGTTGTAGAACTCATACTTCATTTCCTGGATCATAACAGATTTTAACATTTTAATTGACCAATTTGAAAATAAAATTAAAAACAGTGGAAAATCATCATAATTTATTTTATATTTTAAAATGGTACATCCAAATTATCTCTTCATTTCATCATATCTCAGAGTAGGGAGAAAGATAAGGAAATCTACTCAGAACTCATAAGGAAGATATGATAAAACATAGATTTTATATACAAAAACAAGTTTACAAAATAAGGAAATGAAAGAACACAACTTATCTTAGACTCTTCTTCAAGCAAATCCCTCGAAGTTCCCTTGTACCATATTGTCTCCTTATAATTAACACTAAATTCTCTCTTAGAAGTGTAATGAAGAAGAAATTTGTCACCTTCCTTCTCCTCTTACAAATTTTCAAGAAAATCCTCTCCACCCACAAAAATTTACTCTATAATACACTCACACTCAATCTCTCTCTCTCTCTCTATCTCTCTCACACACACACACACAAACCCACACACACACACACCCATGCGCACCATGAGAGGTGTCAAGCCCTCTTTCTTAAAGAGACACCAATTCCCTCCTTTTTCCCAAGAGACATATCTATTCATCCAAAAGATATGTCTCTTCATTCAAGAGCTTTCTCTAAGTGTCTTGATGCATTGAATCACTTGATGCAGTGTTTGAATCACCTGGGAGCCTTCTAGAACATCAAAATCCGCCAAAGATCGGTCCATAGCCGTACCGGGCACTGTCGACAACGGTATAGCGTCGTTGGCACCACTTTTCATCACTTCTATGCACTTGGGCACCGTCGGTGCTGGTCTGGGCCCTTTCGGCGCTGGTCTGCAGGAACTCCACTATTTTGCTCTGTTTGGCTCCATTTTAGCTATGTTTCACCCCATTTCAGTTGTGTTTCGTTCCTAACAAATAGACCTACAAAATAAGCATGAAAACAAGCTTTTTTTAAAGAGTATTTTCATTCAAAAATGTGCAAGAAGTGTAAATGATATTAACCATATAAGAACATATTGAAATGTGCTAGGATAGAATTTTCTTTCTTGCTCTTTTTTGCTCCAAATTACACCTTTTTTGCTTCTTTTTCTCCAAAACTCCATTTCTTGTCCCTGAAACCAAAAATATACAAAATACCTTCCTTTAAAGTGTAATATCATTAAAAATCATTAAAATTGAGCAGAAATATATATATATATGAAAAGTAGTCATTTTTTAGGTGTATCAAAATCCCCCAAACTTAACTGTTACTTGTCCTTAAGTAACACATTTACTACATAAAAGTTATGACTAATGGTAGTGAGTTTAACTTCTAAATTTCTATAATTTGGTATACTAAATATAGAAGCACAACTTAAGAAAAATTTTTAACAACTTAAGTCAGAACTAAAAGTATAAGAACATCTAGTAGTCAAGTCTAAGATTTCTGATTTTCTATTCATTTCAAGAAGAATTGCAATTTGTCATATTAAAGTCACTTAGAATATCCATATGAAAAAGAGCTTCATGAGAAATTTTTTAGTAAGGATACTAATACTCAAATAGAAGTTTAAAAAATGTAATAAAGCCTTATTCCTCAAGTTGATTAAAGTGAAACCAATTTTTTATTAGGTATTTCCTCAAACTTTTCCTTTCATACTTTTCTTTTCTTTTTCTTTTGTTTTTATTTTAATTTATTTAGGATAATTTTTAATACTTTATTTTTTTTCTTCTTTTTCATGTGAGGATTACTATATCTGGATAGCCTTTAATAATTTTGAACTTCACTATCCTCTTCTTAAAGTTAAAAACTTTTCACATTCCTTCACTTTATAAATTCATATTAACTTTGAAGATTTTTCATAAAGCCTCATTATTTTCTTCTTACATGAAACTTTAAGATTCTTAATACTTCAAAAATACAATTTCCCTTACTTTAAATAGAAAAAGCATAGTCTTATTCTTTTGTACCAAATATCTTAACACTAGAATCAACTTTCAGTATTGAAAACTTTTACTCAAGTCTACTATATATTTATATACACAAATATAGTTATCAAAAGTTAGCTTCTAATACCAAAGGTCATGTTAAAATATAGCTAATTGAGGACAAATAAAATTTAGTTTCATTCTTTTAAGGAAAATTTTCTTCCCCCCAAACTAAAATACTTTAATATTTTGCAATCAATTTCGTTAAATATAGCAGGATGAAAAAGTAAAAGTTGAATCTACTGACTACTACAACATCCTATCAAATTCATAATCAGGATAGAATGACTACAGGAGAAAGTAAATCTGGCTTAAAACATGTATGAAATAATACTAAACTAAAAGGAAGTATACCCAATTTAAAATTTTATTTTTCTTTCCACCGCTAAACTTGATTTTTAACATGTATAACTTTAGTACAAAAGATATAAGTAGGAAGAAAAATAGCTTAGAAATTTTATTTACCAAAAATGTCTATCAAAAACATCTACAATTATTTATCAGGATAGAAAACATGTAGTAGAATGTAAATCTAAACTATGCATGCTTGATAAAATTGAAAGAAAGGTCTAACAAGCAGGATAGGTATCGTCATAAGAATATATAAATTTATGTGTTCTCCAAATCTTTATATTATTGTAACACAAACATAAACAAGCATGACAAATGAGGTTAATTTTTCTTTTAACTCATCGCATCTCACTAACTTAAATCTAATTTCTAACTGAATCACTACATAGATATAGGGTGCTTATGAATGATTTTATAGATTCTAATCATCAATCAAACTGATCAATCAACACTAAAGCAAACACAATATAACACTAACAATCATAACTCTTAAGCACACTAAATCAAACCACACTGATAACTATGGGTTGCATCCCATAAAGCGTTTTATTTAACATCGTCAGCCCGAAAAATGATTATGCCTGGATCAAAATTCCATTTAAGTAATCCTTGATCAATCACCTAATCTTTTCCAAATCCATGTATTCCTACAAAGTCCTTGAATTTAAATTTTCTTTTAGATCGTCCATTTTAAATTGAATCATATCCTTATTCCACATATTTCTTTCTAGATCCAATATTCTTGAAGTGATTTTCTCAATTTTCATATTAATATCATTCATAAATTTTATAAGAAATGGATCTTTATAAGATACTTCATCATCTCCCAAATTTTTAATCGGATTACCTCTAGATAATTTAGATTCTAGATCAAATTCTTCTAGGTTACTCTTTTTTTTCATGGTTGCTTTCAATTCTTCCCCTTGGTACTCAGTAAATGGTGAAGGTGTTTTTCCTATATTTATCTTAGTTGAGGAAATATGTTTTTCTCATTCCTTAGGAATTTCTTCCATTGGTCTTCTAATCTCCTTATCCTCGTCTCTCAACTCAAAGTTCTTTTGAAACATATCCTCAAATTCTCTTCTAAATATTAGTTCGATAACTTTATCTTGCTCATCATTCATCTCTTTAGGGTTTATCTCAGGGTCACTAGATAAAATCTCTAGGGGCTAACTGTTAATTGCATTAATAATTTGCCTTAGTTGGTTTTCTATATTCCTTAGTACGACCTCTAGATTTTCCAACTCACTTGTCATTTGAATCGCAACCTTTTCTGACATTAATTCCTTCTCCTCATCTTATGGGTTGGAGTTAAATTGAGGTTGATTACTAATTTTGTTAATAATCCACCCCAATTAGTTTCCAATATTCCTTATTGCACTCCCTTGACACTCCAACTCACTCTCCATTTGAATGACAACCTCTTCTAATAAATCCTTCCCCTTATTATGTGGGTTGAAGTTAAAATTTTTAAGAAAAGAAAGTTCATCGCTAAAATCACTTTGACCATTCCATGAAGATTGAAGGAAAATTTTTAGGAAAATAATCTACCCTAACTATCCTAAAGAAACTCATATACATATCATACTTATTTAGTTTTTAAGGATTGAAGTGTCACTTGAGGACAAGTAACATTGGGAATTTTGATACACCTAAAATATAGTGTTTTTATACACATTTTTATTCCTATTTTTGAGAGATTGCGCTTTAATGGAAGTTATTTGTGTTTTTTTCTTTTAGGTACAAGTAAAAAGGTGAAAAATGCTCAAAGGAGTGAAGAAGGATCAAATTTAGAGCAAAAATGCAAAAATGGTGTAAAAGTGTTTTGGTGCCTAAGCGCCAAATCCGACGCTTAAGTGTCGGTGAAATAGAGAAGGCCATGTCTAAGCGTCAGAGGCCCCACGCTTAAGCGACAGAGGCAGTTATTTTATGGGTTAATTAATTTTGTCAAATTTTGAAGGGACATTTGAGGCACCTATTGGCTAAAGAGGGTAGTTAAGACCACTAGAAACTAAAATATGGTTAAAAGACTTGTGAATGGGGGCATCCCTTAAAAAAATACATCAAATTAGGATACATTTTGAAGAGATACCAAGGCACCTCTTGGAAAATTATAAAAGAAGGAAGATGAGAGAAAAATGGGGGGAGTCCTAAGAAGTTCTTCAAATAGTTCGTGGAGAAACTTTTGGAGAGAATTTTCAGACACCACAAATTTACTTTATCTTTTTTGTTTTTAGTTTTATTGTGAGAGTTAAGAGTGTCGTAAAAGAGAAGAGATTCAAAGGAGCTTCAGGAGTTTGGCAAAGGATTTAAGATAAGTTTTATCTTTTTTTCTTAAATTACTTTTGGTTTTAATTGATATTTGTTGTTGGTTTGATAATGATTTCTATTTTTAAACTAAGTGTGGTTTTGTTTTCTCCATGGAAGTGTAGTTTTGTTTTCTCCATGGATTCTTAGTAGTTTTAGTTATATTTCTCCTTAAAATGATAAGTAATTAAAGTGTTGGATGGAAGTTGTGGAGAGTATTAAGTTGGAAGAAGTTGTGATGATTTAAATCCATGCACTTCATTTACTTCTTGATTTGTCCAATCCAATGTATTCTGAGTAGTTTTCTTTATTTTTTCCTTAAAATGATAAGTAATTAAAGTTTGGATGGAAGTTGTGGAGAGTATTGATCTTTAATGTTCTTCTTGAAATGATAAGTAATTAAGTTTTGGATGGAAGTTGTGGAGAGTATTGATCTTTAATGTTGGAAAGAAGTTGTGGTAATTAAGTTTTGGATGGAAGTTGTGGAGAGTATTGATCTTTAATGTTGGAAAAAGTTGTGAAGTGTTGGATGTAAGTTGTGGAGAGTATTGATCTTTAATGTTGGAAGAAGTTGTGATGATTGTTTTGGATGGAAGTTGTGGAGAGTATTGATCTTTAATGTTGGAAGAAGTTGTGATGATTTATTCCATGCATTTCATTTACTTATTGATCTGGCTCATCTAGATGTTAAAATTTTTTTTGTGAGAACATGTAAGAACTAGGATGGTATTGTCTCAATCAATAATGGGAAAGAATCACATGAGGTTGTATGAATGAGAATGTAATTTATATGATTTAGTTCAAATAAATAGAGAAATAATTTTTGAAGGGTGTAGAGTTGGAGGACTTTAGAGTGACAAGCTAAAGCCCCCAACTTGGTTTATTGTTTTAGGTTCTCATATGAAATGTTAGCCCCTAGGTGGAGAGAATCAGGGGACTCTAGAGTTAGAGCTGCTATCTTCTCTTCCTAGTCGGTCTTCATAACTATTCAAATTTTAAATAAATCAATGTTCTTTATAATATCTCTAGTAAGGGTAAAGAATAATATTGCTCCTATTTGGTAGGACACAATTTGAATACTTCCACGACATAATTCCCATACTTTTTACTAATTCATGATAAGAAGAAAGATATTTCATATTCAATGCTTTTCTTTTACATAAACTCAAGTTACAATTAGAAGTTGTTTTTGTTTTGTCAAAATATAAAAAATACATAAAAGAATTGAATTTTAATTATTGTAAGAATATCTATAGTTTAAGTAATGGTCTTTTTTAAATAGAAAGTTTGTTATTTAGAAGTGCATATTGTGAACACTCTCTAACGGTTCGATATTCGGGGCTTAATCAAAAAGTCCTATATTACTTGATAACAATATGTATACGTGTAGTATCCAAATATATATATATATATATATATATATATATATATATATATATATAAATTAAAAAGTTAAATTCTTATTTTCTACAAGATCAAGTTTTTGGTGTTTTTGCAAAGTAGGAAATATAAGTGAAGAATATAATTGCATACATTGTTATACTGTTGCATATAAACAGTTGGGATCAAGTGATAGTTGTTTCCGCTGGGGAATTTGCAAGTAAAAATTTGATCGAATCGATGATTCAAAACTCTCATTAGGGATTAAAAGGTGGACTTTGAACTATGAAGCTTCAGATGTTTTGGAGAATGGGAATCAAATTTAGGTATTAAACTCAAAATAGGAATTGAAATTTGGGTATCAATCCCATAATTAGAATCGAAAGTGTTGTTCCATTCAAGGGGGCCTCACACTGACCTTAAGGAATTGGGGAGAGAATCAGATGTCGTACTCCATTTAAAGTGGTCGTAAAACTGATCTCAAAAGATGAGACTATGATGTCATGCCCCTTTTAAGGTGGTCTTAAACCAATCTCAGACAAAATTTGGTAGAGAATTGGATATTACAATCTATTTAAGTTGGTCTTAAAAGCGATCTCAAAAGATGGGAATATTAAACCATACCGCATTTAAGGTGGTCTTAAACCTATCTCAAGGAAAATTGGTAGAGAATCTGTTGTCATGATTCATTTAAGAAGGACTTAAAATTGGTCTAAGAAAATGAGAATAGGATGTCATACCCCATTTAAGGTAGTCTTAAACCTATCTCTAGGAAAATTAGGTAGAGAATTGGATGTCATACCCCATTTAAGGTGGTCTTAAAACCGATCTCAAAAGATGAGAATAAGATGTCATACCCCATTTAAGCTAGTCTTAAACCTATCTTGGAGAAATTGGGTATAGAATCAGATGCCATACTCCATTAAGTTGGTCTTAAAACTATCTTGAGGAAAATTGGTAGAGAATCAGATGTCATAATCTATCTAAGGTGGTCTTAAAACTGATCTTAAAAGATGAGAATAGGATGTCATACCCTATTTAAAGTGATCTTGTACCTATCTCAGAAAAAATTGGGTAGAGAATCAGATGCCATAATGCATTTAAGGTGGTCTTAAAACTGATCTCAAAAGATGAGAATAAGATGCCATACCCCATTTATGGCGGTCTTAAACCTATCTCGAGGTAAAGTTGGTAGAGAATCACATGTCGTAATTCAATTCATCTAAGGTGGTCTTAAAACTGATCCCAAAAGATGATAATAGGATGCCTTACCCCATTTAAGATGGTCTTAAACCTATCTTAATAAATTAGGAATTAAAATGTTGGCACTAATCCCAAGAACATTGTGAGAATAGTGTAGAGAATTTATGGTGTTGAACTCATAGATATGGGGAAGTGAAGATTGATAGTGGTGAGAAAAAAATTGTGGGATTTTATGCAGAGTGTGAAACTCCATAAAGGTTGTGAAATATTTGGTGCAGACAAGGACACTCGTGCTGCGAGAGTGAAGAGTAAGAAACCTCAAACTCAAGAGAAACAAACTCATCAAATTTATAGTTTTTCTTTTCTAGTTATCTTTATCACATTTAGTCATCAAAAAATATTTTTAAAAATTTAATTTTTGTTGTTTGATTTATTTTTTAAAAAATTTTATTATCAAAATTTTTTGTTGTATTGTTCTTTGTTTGTTATAATTTAGACCCAACGTATGGTTTGGTGGCTCTTTATTGATCGGAAAAAAGAGCAATTTAAAAAATTCATTGAAATCTGGAAAAAAATTTATTAATCTTCTTCAAATATGTGTTAAAAATTGAATACAAGTTGAAGTATCAAAAGATAATATGTTAAATACATCTGAAAAATTTCATATCTTATCTCTTGCTCTAGCGTAGTACAAAAAGTGACAAAAACTATCTATATGTCCTCTATGGTGAGTTCCTGATCAAGCTGACCTACTAAGCCACGCTCCTCAAAGGATAACATGCAAAATTTCTTTCATGTGTACTTAGAGGTGCAACCATCTCATAGCTCATACATGCATATCTCTTCCAATTCTGGGTCCGGACAAAATCCATGTGGCATTTTATGATTATCCATTCTTCTTAATGTCACAGAAACTCTACGGTGTCACACTCACAGGATGTAGTGTTTTGCTAGATATACTCAATTTCCTTTTAAAATTAGTATTGAACCCATTGGTAGGGGAATCTCAACAGATCTTCTAAATTCTCCATGACCAACAATATCGATTTATTTTCCAAAAATAATGTTACTTTGGCTCATGAAGGAAACTGTGCAGAAGGGTTCAGTATGTGGAGGGATGCAGTCTCGTTCGTCATAAATGTTGATTATGCATCTATTAGAATGCAATCTGTCGGTAATATGCTCCACCTGACTATCCTTTTAATCATTCTTTTTATCTCAAAAGGTAGAGGATCCACCTCGTCGTATCTCAAGATACCTGGGGGGCTTCCTAGCCTATCTTTGATAAAGTTGTAGCAACGACCACACTAAATGGTTATTCTGCCTTTCCCGTGTATCCATTTATGTTGCTCTGAGTAAGTTTTCTTCATTAACAAACCAGCTCCTTAAGTTGAATACAGAATCAAGAATTCTTCTTTTATCATTTTTGAAGAAAATGCCTGTATATATCTCTAAGACTTCCAAAATGTTGACAAATTTCCCTTGGATTTCTTCATAGTATTCAAATTCTTGCTTCTTGACTCTTTTCATTCTTTCTAATTCTACCGTAGGAATCCTTTGTGGCGTCAGGGCTGCTCCCTCATTTCAATATATGTAGGAAACCATGTCTGACTTGGCTCCATATGAAGTGGAATATATGAATTCGTATCTAGGTACGCTGCCTCTCGGCACCCTGTGTCGGCTAATGTAGTGCTCTAAATGGAGGACATTACATCTTGGGAACTCCATGAATGCTCCTCCTGTCAATGCTTGTATGGGAATTTCAAAGTTACACATAGGGCAACCCTTGTAAAGTTCATCTGGAATTTTTGCTTGTGTATGATCTACAACAAACTCTGACTCGTCCTCCATGATAGGCAGATTGGTAGAATTCTCCCTCATGCATGGGTCATGGATTTTTCCCTCGGGAATTGGGGTAAGCATATATTTCCACAACTGAATTTTTATATTTATCACTGATTCATAATAAGAAAAAACATATTTTACTTATATTGCCTTCATCTTGCAAGTATTTTAATTAAGTTAATTAGTTGCTCACTTTATTTTCTATTATAAAAAATCACAAAAAAATTGAACTTTTATTTCTATTATAGCATCTTAAGTTTGAGTAAGAATATATATTGCTAAGTATATTGTTATTTAAATCCAGTCCTCCCCGTGGGTTCGATATTTGGGACTTAATCAGAAAGTTCTATATTACTTAATAACGATATGTATACTTGTATAGTATCCCATATTGAAATGTTATAACTACATTCTTCATAGTGAAAAATTTACCTAACCTTTCCTTTGGATCAAGTTTTTGGCACTGTTGCAAATTAAGAATAACTGTTAAGTAAATTAATCATATAATCGCATACATCACATTTTACATCTATTTATATAGAATGTCGGGATCACATAATAGGCAGCATCTTCATGAATGTGCACTTCATCAACTGAAAATAGTTGTAAATCTCCTTTGATACAATATTCTTGTACTTCTTTAAAATACTTAATACACTGATGTAAAGATGATGGAACCATGTTTTGCTTGTGAATCCATGGTCGACTAAGTAGAGTAATAAAAGAGGTCTTTACATCGATGATATAGAATTTTGCAGTTGTTACTAATTCTCCAACTTTCATTAATAGTGTGATCGATCCAAGGACTCTTTCTCCCTTTTGATTGAATTCTCTTAACATCATTTTATCGGTTGTAAGTTCTTGAGCTTCAATATCCAAATATGGTTACTGTAAACTAATTTGGTTAAGTGGTGCTCCTGAATCTACCATAACTCTCGACAATACAAAACTGCAATTATTAATGGAGACGTAGAGAGGTTGGTGGTGTTCGGTGGTACCGAGCAACAAGTCTTCAGCTATAAAGGTTATCCCCGATTGTTCTTTTAACAAGAAAACTTCATCCGAGGATGTGCTGGCCAATTGAGCTAAGCAAATCTCCGGATCAAGCAAGGTTGTAACCAGAGACTCTCTAATCTCCTTGGACAGAATCAGAGCATCGTAGATGCTTAGTTTGGTTGGCAACCTCCTAAAATGGGCTAGCACGTTATAATCCACTTTATATGATCCTCCAATCTTTACTTGGTTATGTGGTTCATCCACTGTCGAAGGTGGAGGTAGCTCTTCTCGAGTGGCTATTTGTTTTTCTTTATCCCATAGAGCTATTCTTGGAGGTAATACCTTTTGACTTCTTAGATTTATTTATGTGATTTTTTTTTCTTTAGATGTTGTAGGCAAAATTTTCAGTGTCTATTCTACATCAGAAAGCTCCAAGTTGATGGCGAGTGGTGTACCATGGTTCTCGAGGACTGGCTCCTTGCTCCCGGTGCTATCGTAATTGGTGTTGTCGATATCTTCTTCATCCTTGTTAACGGGTTCATCAAACTTAAGTACAATTTAAGGATCAGTTTGGGAATTGAGATCGAAGTTAGATTGACCAAAATTAGTTATGTTATCACTAGAAATAGTTAGAATGTAGCTAAAATCATAATCATTAATTCATAATAACATAGTGGGGCAAAAAGATAATCATACATGGTCAGGGGTTCGAGGATTTTCTTCCCCAAATTTGAGACAATCAATCTAACAGAGGTAGCCCCTATCCTACCCCCCACGCTATCGATCTTTATGGCGTCGTTCATCTCTTTCTCCGGTTGCTGCGATTTATTTGGTAAAATATCTAGCTTGGGTTGGGCAAGCTATATACACTGGATGGCTACCTGCACTAAAGTGGTATGAATCTAGTCCAATATCTTCTTGGATGACTTGCTCCAAACTGTGCTCCAACCATCCTTCTCTAAATGCGAATCTATTGAAGTGATTGGCTCCACAGAAATCATATTTACATAATCTTTTTTAAGTTGTTTTAAATATTATTTCAGGATGGTTATATTTCCTTCTATAAAATTCCTCTTGAGCCAATCCTTGAAAATGAGGCAGCCCTCTATTGTATGTCCCAACATCTAGTGGTAGGGGAAGAAATTGGGATAGTCTTTCTTGTCAGCTTCTTTTATCTTCTTTAGTTCTGGCAACCTGAATTCAGGCTTCTTCATTAAGTTTCTGAACATCTTTTGCACAACCTCATCTTTGAAACAATATACTCTCTTCCTTCATTATGAAAGAGTTGGACCTCATCTACTCTCTGCTCGGTGTTCTCCTCTTTGGTGCGACTGTTGGCTAGCCTGACTATATTGTTGTGTATGTTGCTACTGAGCATGCTATGACAACTGTTGGGAAGTTTGTCAGAATGTGCTGCCTGAATCTTTATCACTTATTGCCACTGTTCCTTGAATATTTTGGTTATCTTGGACTTCTCTGACTTTTCTTGGGAATCCATATTCTTAAGTTCCTCTTGTAGACTATTGGCTTTTCTTAGCAGCTTCTCGAAGGACTTGATGGTGAGTCCAATAAGCATTAAATCTACTAGACCATGGATGCTTTTGATTAGAATCTCAATCACATGTTGTTCCTTTAGATGAGGCTCACATTTCATGCTTAGGTTTCTCCACCTCAAGATATAATCCATTAAAGTCTCGTTAGGCTTTTACCTTTCCACTTCGAGATCTCCAATAGAAACATGGTGTTGTGCTCTAGAAAATATTTTCACGAAAAACTATTCTAAATCAGTGAATGTCTTGACTAATCCATTGGGTAGCTTGGTATACCAATCAAATGCTATCACTGATAGGTTGCTGACAAACTGATGGAGCAACAAGGCTTCATTACCTTCGGTGTTGCCACATCTGGCTCGGAAATGTTCTACATGTTGTATGGGATTTCTGGTTTCGTCAAATGTTTTAAAGTTTGGTTATAAAAAACCCTTAGGGTAGGGCATGAAATCCTCCGGGTAAGTTCTGCCCTTTGAAATCAATGCACCACCCTTAGATTGGGCTAAGGCCTCCCGCACTTATTGTTCAACCCATTGCTTAATGTCTTTTTTGGTATTACACTTGATAGGGAATCCATTTTTTACTAATCATCTCTGTTAGCAGAGTCAATTTCTGTCCTTTCATTGATGATGTGAACTATTTATGGCTGGTTGACTTCTGGAGAAGCTAACTGCTGTGATTGAGATTGTTCATGAACTGTAGCCGTAGCGGCCATAGTGGTAGCCATCTCTTCCATTCTCATATCCATCTGATTAATTTTCTCATCTCTTAATAGAATAGCTCTACACAAATCATCCATAGCATTTTCTTCAACAAGAGTTTGGGCCTCGCGTGTAGCTATAGCGACTCTAGTCTTGATGACATGAATATTCATAAAGTCTTCAACGAGATAATCATTAAAATCAATATCTTCAACATCATCAACGACCACTGCATGCTCTTTGGCTAACTCAAAAATCTCAACCCTAAGCATTTCAACTTCCTCTTAAACTATCACTTCTTCAACCATTTTAAGATCTGGAGGACTTTCCTGAACATCCTCCTCTTGTTCATCAAACTCAGTGGCAATAGCTGCAACGATGTTTGATACTTTGGACCCTTGCTTCATTCCACAATCTTTCAATGTGGGCTCATTAAACCATATTGATACGGTAACCTTGGGTACCCATACCTTCAACTTTGACAGTGATGTCTTGAGATGGGGTGTCTTAACAGAGGCATTGGCGTGTCGGAGAGAGGCATGCTCCCCACGGTGCAGACCAAATACAATATCGGGTGACTTCTTTATCTTCTCCTTTTTTGGGGCACTCTTTAGAGCAACAAATGGTGGTATCCTTGGACCCAGACCTGACTTGACCGATCAATGTCTTGCAGACCTTAGAGTAGCGATGGTGACAAAATTAGTGGTGACAACGATAGTATCAACTCGCTTCCGAGAAGGAACCTGACGGGAATGTGAGTTGGCAAAACTTCAGTTGTTCTTTGAGATTATCGAACAGTTCTGACATTTCTTAGAATTTCTTTCTTCATCTGAGGGGACACCGTGCATCCCACTCGCTTAAGCAGTTTAACCACTGAACATAATTCTTTAACGACAAGCCTCAAGAATATTGTATGAACTTTTGTGATAGGAGTGAGCTTTTCCTTCTCCTCATCACGATCGTGAAGTAATGGCAAGGTAGCGGCAAACTTTTGAACACTTTCATATTCATTAGTGCACATTAATGGGTGGAACATACTCCCTCATAGCAATAGAGAGGTCTCAAGTAATCTAAATTCCTCTTTGTGAGGTTTAAGAATTTGGGATTTAGTAGCCTTACAAATTTTTTAACAGTGGTTTCACCTTTGAGACTGGGTTAACCGTGCAGACTTCAAACTTGATCCAATTTTAAATACTGACAACCTGACGATAAATCTTCTAGCTATTTCTTCCACGATCATAATCTCCTTTCCTTTAGCAGAAAAGGGAACAATAGACTTAACAGGTTCCAGGGTAGCAACAGTTTTCACCATCTTACAGAAAGGGAAATCTTGAAGATAGTTCAGGTAAAATTCCACAGAAGGCTCTCTTACTTTTAGAGCGGCAACTTTCTTTATGAAAAACAAGGCTTTTCTAAGTCCGACATTGAGCTCATCAAATCTGGCTCCAAACCTGATGGTGAGAGTGACGTTGTGAGCATCGCGGCTAGTTGGCATGTTGCAGAAGAAAGTGAGCATCGGGAACACCATTGCAGCAGCTTCAAAAAGAAAGCTCTAGGCTTAGTTATTTGATCAATATTTTATAATCCTAGTGCAAACACTAAAAATTAACAAGGTTTGATCTGTAGACTGACAAGTTTTTATTTAATTTTAATTTGTGAAGATTTTAAAATTTAGTAAAAATAATTTGAAATTTGAAGGATTTAAATAATTAAATAGGGAAAATTAAAGAGCAAACACAACACGACATAATTGGATTTAATTTGCAAAGTAGAAAACCAAACCAAAAAACATGAGGAGAAAAGTAAAGTCAAGGACCCATTGCAAGACCAACTTCACAGTGTAGAATGCCCAGGAGGAAAAATTCCACCAACACACCTATTAGTGGTCCGACCCCACACAAAGACAAAAAGTCCTATTGAAAGTCTAAACCTCTCTGTTCGGAGGTGATTGAACAGATGGTCCTGAAGTCTGAAAGAGTTGCCCATACTTAACCAAGAAAGAAATGGGTGAAGCATGCCAATGGAAGAAGGGTGACATGGTCCATAAGGGACATGGACACATTATCGATAGATGAAGACAAGATTCTCATATTTAAATGGAGAGAGAAACTTATCCCCAACATAGTCGCCAAAAGCTGTCAGTCGCCAAATTGGAATTTGTCGGTCGCCAGAATTGATATCTCGATGCCCGATTTAATATATATTTATATATATATATATATATATATATATATATATATATATATATATATATATATATATATA
>JXCR01140400.1:295846-362829 GCA_002079205.1 Phalaenopsis hybrid cultivar
AACTGATCTCATATTCTTAGTTGTTTCAATAAACGAGTCTAATACCGCAAGCAATGCATATATCCCAAAGAGTAGACAAACTACTTATTTGTGAGACTCAATTAAATAAACTAAAGAATTTATGACATCCGTTTAAGTCTACAAAAACCATTTTTTATGTTGACCGACAAGTTCCCCTATTTAATACAAAAAATTAAATAGGGTTTATATTAAGTTGGGTTCCTTAAAGTTTCCTATAAGGGAAAGCCCCTATAGTTAATTTCATCTTAGATAACCGAAGTCACCTAAGAAAACTCTCAATAAAAATCAGGGGACATTGTCTTCAAGAATTCAAAGGGATAGAAATTTTCAAAAGGTGGGATAAAAAGGTGTGAAAGGGGAATGGCTCAAATTTGGAACATTTTATTTTGGAATCAAAAGGAAGAAGGACTAGAGGATGTCAAGGATCCTGAGGAAAATCTCGATAACTTCCCAAGCTATCCTATGGTTTGGTTTCAATTTTAGAGATAATTGTCTAAATGTTTCATCCTGTCAATTTTATTAATTAAGGCTTACATTTATGTGAGACAGTCGCATAAACATTCTGGAAGATATGAGGATTTTGGTCGTGACGAATGACAACTTCGAAATCCTAAAATGAGTTAGGGCTTAAATTACATAGCAGAGTCATACAAAGAATTAAAGAAAAAATTAAGGATTTATGTCACACTAGGAAGATGACCTCGAAGTCCTATGATTTGTTGTTTGATTCTAAGGAAAGATGTGTTGTTGTGGATCATCGTATTGTTGTAGATTGTTATTGTATTTATTAATGTTGTTGTAGATTTTTATTGTTGTAGAAGACTGCCCACTAAGTTAGCTCTAGCCTCCTCGATAAAGTAGCAGTCCTAAAGTCCAAGGTTTAAAGGTTTAAATGACAACTTTAAAGTTAAATCATTAAGGGGGGTTAAAGTTGATTAGAGCGACACCGGTAATGTCCCACGGTTCCCTTATTCTAGTATCACTATTTTATTTTTAATTTACTTTGCTTAAAAGAGTTGTGAAACCCATTTAAATTGAGGAAATCTCATTAGCAGTCATGGGTTACCTCCTCCAAGGGACTCCCGTAGATTCAAAAGGTTGTTTTATGTTTAGTGACATTTCAAAGGATTTATGGTTACCTTTGAAATAATTTTTAGGTTTTTGAAAAGGTTGATTAATTTTTGAAAAATTGTTTTGATTTTTGTAAGTAAAGTAAAGTACACAACCAAGTAGGTATAATATTTTGTAGCAAAAGTAAATTGCAGAAAATAAAATGACAGAAAATAAATAACACTATAAAAGCGTACCTATCATTTTCTTGGCATTCCCACTAAAACGTTAGGACTTGCAACATGCATATAATTTTGAAGAAAATTAAATAAATTTCAATGGTAGATGAAGGTGTATCTAACAGACTCCAAACTATGACTTACTGAGTTCCGAAAGATCTTAGCGAAAGATTTTAGAACAAAATATAGCAAGTTCAATTTTCTCTTCAAAATGTTCAAGAGATTCTAAAGTGTTCGAGGAATGACCTTGAACTGCTTTGAAGATTTCTTGAAACATTTTGAGTTCGTTTTGAACTTATCATAAAGTTTCTTTAATCATCCAAAGTCAAGTTAAAAGGGGGTACCCTACTACTCGGTGAACTTTGACATTCTGATTGTCCCAAAGACTGGATATTTAGTTGATCAGTTGATATTTCACTTATGAGTTATGTAGGTGAATGCCCCTGAGGCAAGTTTAAGTTATTAAAGATTTTGTGCCCACCACTAAAGTTGGGCTCGTAGTATTTAGAAGTGTTTATTATTAATCGTATTGTCTTTTCTAAATCCCATAAAAAAAGTTTAAATATCAAGCCTAGATCGCTACTAAGCCCCTAATAATCTCAATGGGAGAAAATGGCCATTACTAAAAAATCACTCTAAGTGATGTGTGATCCCAATTTTCTTTATAGATGTAAAATGTGATGTATGTGATTACATTCTTACTTTCCTTAATAGTGGTTCCTACTTTGGAACAAAGCCAAAAACTTGATCCAAAGCAAAAGCTAGGTAAATTTTTCACTGTGAAGCAAAGAAGAATACAATTATAATAATAATCAAATATGGGATACTTCGCAAGTATACATATCGATATCAAATAATATAGGACTTTTTTATTAAGCCCCAAATATGGAACCCACAGGGAAAACTGGCAATATGCACTTTATAAAATAGGAGAAATTAGATATTAAAATTTTACTTAGCAAAATATTCTTACTTAAACTCTAGATGCAATAATAGGAATAAAATTTTGATTCTTTTTGTAATTTTTGATATATGAAAATAAAGGAAACAACTAATTAACTTAACTAAATACTTGCAAGATGAAGGCAATATAAATATTTTTTTTTTCCTTATCATGAATCAGTAATAAGTATAGAATCTCTATTGTGGGAGTATACTAGTTGAGTTGTGCCAAATATGAGCAAAAATATTCTTTACCTTTACTAGAAATGTTATAAAGAACATTGACTAATCTATAGTTTGAATAGTCTTGAAGACCGATTAGGTATGGAAGATACTAGATCTCACTCTAGAGTTCCATCTTCTCCCTCCTCCTGAGGGCTAACATCTCATATTAAAACCTAAAACTATAAATCAAATTGGGGGCTTTAGCCTGTCACACTAAAGTCCTCTAATTCTCTACCCATGAAAGTTTATTTCCCTATTTATTTGCACGCAAACCCATGAACTACATTCTCATTCATGAAATCAAATGTGATTCTTACCACTTGTTGACTGATACAATATCATCTCAGATCTTACATGTTCTCACAATAGGTATTAACATCTTAATTGGTTAAATCAAGAAGTAAATGAAGTATAAGGTTTCAAATCAACACAACTTCTTCCAACATTTAAGTCTAATACTTCACACAACTTTCTATCAATACTTAATCACTTATCATTGTAAGGAAAAATATAGAGAAAACAACTCAGAATCCATGGAAAAAACAAAACCACTCTTGAGTTTAAAGATAGAAATGATGTAAACAAACAAGAAATCTAAATTAAAACCAAATGTAGTCACAAAGATAAAAACCTATGTCAAATTCTCTCCACCAAATTTATTGAAGTTCCTTTAAATTCTCTTCCTTCACTCACAATACAAACTAAAACTCAAAATAAGAAGAAAAGTGGTGGTAGTGGTGGTAGTGGCGGCGGCGATTACTTGGATGGATGATGGTTGTTGGTTGGGATTGGCTGACCTCTTCTTTTGATGATTCAAGTCTTTTTTTTTTATAAAAATCGAAAAGGTGAATTTGTGTCTCTTCAAAATGTGTCTCATTTAATGAATCTTCTAGAAGTTGCCTTCTTTCAAAAGCCAATTGAATGAATATTTGTGTCCATGGGCTATTTTCCACTTTATTACCATGGGTTGCTTCAAACACCTCTTCAAAAATTTGTCCAAATTCAATTAATCTTGAAATAACTACTTATGGCACTTAAATGTGTGGTACCTAGCTCTTAGGCGTGGATCTCTTCATTTTTGCTCCAAATGGTGCATAATCGCCAGTACTAGGCGCTTAGGCGTCTTAGTTCATTTTTGCACATTCTTCATTCTTGCTCCAAATTTGACCCATTTTCACTTTCTTTATCATTTTTCATTCTTTTGATTGTACCTGAGAGAAAAAAATACAAATACATATCATTAAAGCGCAATATCTCAAAAAATGGGCATAAAAATGTGTATTAAAATTCTATATATTTTAGGTGTATCAAAATCCCCCAGACATAAAATATTATTTGTCCTCAAATAACCCTTCAATCTTTAAAAAATAAATAAGTAGATGATGTATATGAGTTTCTTTAGGAGTTTCTAAAATTTTGATGTAGAAATAATAGTAGTCCAATTTAAAAAAAAAATTATTAAATGAGACGAACTTAAAGTTTAGAAATTTTTTATGTTAAGAAATATGAAATTATGAGTTTCTATCTAGTTCAAAAATTTTGTAGATTATTCAAATATAGATTTTAGGCATTCTATAATTTCCACTTAAAAAATTTTATTAAGCATAATTTTACTTACTATATTTTACCCTGAAGCTTAGAAGTTTCTCAAGTCTTATACTTTAGAAAGATTAGATGTCGAACCAATTTTTGATTAGACACTAATACTCAAGCTTCTCCTCCCGTTTTCAATTTTCTTTCTCTTTCTCTTTCTCTTTTTCATTTTTTTTTCTTTTTCTCTTTTTTTTCTCTTTTTTTTTTCTTTTTCAGGAAAGGATTACTATATCTGGATAGACATTTAATGATTTTGAATTACACTCTTCTTTTCCTAAAGCAAAATCCTGGTATAAATCTTTTACTTAAGAACATAATAATAGTTTTGAAAATTATATTTAATAAAAGAAATTAATGTTTTTAAAATAAAATTCTAATTGTTCTACATTTTTCAAAAATACAATATCTTCTACTAAAGATAGTTACACTATACTTAGCATTTTTCACATTAAAAATTTTTAACTTTAAGTTTTTCTTCTTTACTATAAATTTAAACTAAGTTCTCTTACTCATTTCTGTACTCAAAATTTTACTTCCCTAATATAACTTTATATACATGATCAATTTTCTTTAAATCAAAATCCAATTTATTTGAAATACATTTGAGAACAAATAAATATAAAGTCTTTAAAAAATTTTTCATCCCTCCCCCGAACTTAAATTTTTAATAGAATAAATATTTTAGCAACACATATAAATATTGGTAGGAGTGAAAACTAAAAATAACATGCTAGAAGGAATTTCTACATCGTAAATATGCTAGTCCAAAAATTAAAAATAAGAGTAAAAATTAAATTGATCAAATTTTAATTTACTTAACATATAGAGATTCAATAACTTCTATGCAGTGGATGATATCATAAAAGCAAACAAACACACTAACAAACATACATAACTGCAACATAAAGAAAAATATATGGTTATAAATTAAAAATTTTAAACATGCAGCTTTTAAGTAACAAGTTAGCTATATTCTTAAACCTTCATAAGATCTAGAATTAAGTTCAACACATGCTAACTAACTACAATAAACAACACAATTAATACAATTACTACCACAACAATTAATACAATTACTACCACAAAACAAAATAACTACTCACAAAAACACCAATATATCACAGTAGTGTCTGATGAAACAAAATATAATAAAAACTAACAGTCTCAAAAAATACAACTCTAAACAAAACAAAAAGTACAGAATAATTACACCATTAATAGTTCACAACAATACATAAACTAAAAATCAAATAAAACTATATATCTAGTCTAATCATCCTCATCCTCTGCATCATTCTTATCACTATGCAAAGTAGTTCTAGGCTTATATGATGGATATCTTGGATATTAAAGAATAACTACATCTTGGTTACCTCTTCTGAGGTTTTCCATAGTTAAGTTGTATTTTTCCTCATAATCACTACGTCTCCTCATGTATCCATCCATATGCTCTGAAAAATTTTCAAAATTTAATGCCTTATCCTCAGCGTAGTTAACGTTATTCAAAATCCTCTGTAATAGTTGTGACTTAGAGTTAGATCCAGAAGTCTGATCCTGTGATGTAGAAGCACGTGAAGTGGAAGCTCAAGATGTCGAAGCAGTATAACTACTAGAAAAACCTCCTCTCCGACAAAAAATGTACTGATGTGAGTAAGATTTCACATTTACATTGGGAATGGGCTTAAGTGGTTGCAAGATCTCTTCCCAGCTATTAAATATAACTCCAACCTGCTCGCATAAAAAAAGGATCATGGATGCAAGTCCCAAACCCGCAGTAGTTGCGGCGACGATAGAACTGGTAAGATCATTACAAATTAAAGCTCAAATGTCGATGGGCTTGAACTGTCGGATACAATAGTTCAAAGTTGCTCGATCACGGGTCACTTCACTAAGATAATTGGTAGGTAGCAAACG
Source organism: Phalaenopsis hybrid cultivar (assembly GCA_002079205.1). Classification (NCBI taxonomy): domain Eukaryota; kingdom Viridiplantae; phylum Streptophyta; class Magnoliopsida; order Asparagales; family Orchidaceae; genus Phalaenopsis; species Phalaenopsis hybrid cultivar. Next base: position 301,831 of record JXCR01140400.1, read on the forward strand.
AGCAGATATGAAATAGTGTCATGCCTTTGCAGTGGCATCCAACTTTGAAGTGGAAAAGTTAACTCTCCTTTCATTTGTAATTTTTCAAAGCCCTCTCCCAGCAGTCGAAGATGAAATGATCTCATCTAACTCCTCCTCAGTAGGACTATAGTTTGAATAAAAACAAAAGTGCTTGGGAACAAATGATAAAACTGATTTATTACCTCTGGTGAAAAAGATACTATCTTTCCCCTCACCATGCCTCCTTCTTCAGCTTCGGGGAGATTTGCATAGAACTCCCGCACCACATAAATCACTTTTACAGCTAAAAAACAACAAAACTGCTATCACTAGTGGTGAACAATCAGATCTTCTACAGCTCCTCCCGGACTTTTGAAACATTGCTCAGGAATCAATTTTCTTGATTGCAGTGCATCACTGTATCGATCATGAGCTCTAGCACTAACAAACTTGCTTGAATCAAATTGGGACTTTCATTTGCTCCTCTTCATTCTTGGTTCCATTTTTTAAAAAATATATATAATTCACAATAAATTCCAAATTCAACTCTAAATCACTAAACTTAACTCCTAAAAGCTTAAACTACCAAATTTATGTTTTTTCTAATGATTTATCTCAAATTTTCACCAAGAATAGTCATTTTTGGGTAGGTCAAGAATGTGCTCAAAATACATGGTGAAAATAAAAAATTTATACATATAAGTGAAGCTCTTACCTCAAGGATACCAAATCTAGGAATTTTTACTCCAAACCACCTAAAAATCTTCACAATAGGTGTGCCCTAACTTCAAAATTGTGAAAGCTCGAGGAAGGGAACAACATCAAGGTTCAAAAATGGAGTTTTTCGAACCAAATCGTCACTTAAAATGGTTTGCAAACCGGTTTACATGAACCGACACTTAAGTGCGGGGTCTTGGCGCTTAGGCACGAGAGCACAAATTTTAATTTTTCCGATTTAAGTGAAACTTAGCCTATGTAAACCAACCCTACATGGTCTCATAACTCTATAATAACTATTTTCTGCCCTTTCAACTTTTCGCTTAGTCAAGATTCACCAATCTTAACTAATTTATTTCAACATAAAATAACACAAAATTTCACTCAAACAAACATTTATATTCATTCACGAATGATTACAAACATTTTAATACATAGATTCTCAATCCAAATAGTCTTGGATGAGGAAATTCCTAAACACGAACATTAGAAAATCTTCACATTAATAACATACTAAACACACTTAACATTCACAAACAAACACTAATCACACAAACATTAAACTACTAACTTAATTCCAATCTCTATTCAGTGGAACAAATCTGGGCATATCATTAGTCTCTCCTTCAGCATTTGGAATGTAAATCTAAAAAAATAAATGATGGTTAATAACTCTGGTTGAATCTTCTTCAATCCATTTTTTCTTAGAATACATAACTTTATCCTCTTCTTCTATAAAACTCGTATGGCTAAATTGCATCTTAAGTTGTCATCCCATGTGATCTAGATGTGTGTTAACTTCCATCACTTTAGCTTCAATTGAAGCTACGTCAGCCTCAATTTTAGTGACTTTCTCAGCTATCCCTTTTATTAATGGCTAGGAAACTTTTGTATAACTCTTACGCGCTCTGAATTACAAACATCTTTTTCATTACTTCTTCCTTTTACTTCAATTCACTCTCCTAAGATGACATCTTTCCAAAACTCTCTCTTTTCACTTAGGATTTAGGGTTAGAATTGAAATGTGGTAAAAATCCTTACATAAACCTTCTATTTATAGGCTCCAAACTCCCCTATAACTCCTAGGAACATCCTAGAACTACTTTCCCATGTTAAATCCAACTAAATCACAGTTAAAACTTATAGAAACCAAAATTTGCTCATGTTTTTTAATTTTTGCACCTAAACATTGGATAATGGCACTTAAGCGCCAATGCTCACAGATCAACTTAACGTCCAAATACATGTTCTAACATATCTAATTCGTCTTTTTAGATCTTAAAATAATTACTAACTCATTATATAATCAAAGTACTACCAAAATTTTTTAACCAAACACAACAACATAGCAATAAAAAAACACACAGATAACTATGGGTTGCCTTCCACAGAGCACTTGATTTAACGTTGTCAGCCCGACCTAACCAGTGTTTATTCTGGTTGACCCAGCATCATAAAATCATTTAATTTAAGTTGGTCACCTAAAAATTAGGATTTCAGTATGTAACCATTCACTTTAAATATTTTATCAGTTTTAGGATCTTTGATATCTACAGCTCCATAGGGATAAGCTTTCATTACAACAAATGGGCCCATCCACCTTCACTTAAATTTGCCTGGAAATAGTCTTAATCTTGCATTATAAAGCAATTTTTGTTGTCCTGGCTAAAAATTTGTTGTAAGAATCCTCTGATAATGCCACATCTTCATCTTTCTTTATAAACCTTAACACTTTCATAAGATTCATTCCTTATCTCTTCAAGCTCATTCAATTGCAATAGCCTTTTCTCACCAACATCCTTTAAATTATAATTAAATTTCTTAATAGCCTAATAAGCTTTACGCTCAAGTTCAATTGGTAAGTGACGCACTTTCCCAAATATTAGCCTATATTGAGACATTTGTATATGAACTTTGTATGCAGTCCTATAAGCCCACAAAGCATAGTCAAGTTTAACTGACCAATCTATTTTGGTTGGATTTACAGATTTTTGCAATATTCTCTTAATTTCCCGATTGAAAAATTCAACCAAACCACTTGTCTGAGGATGATATGCAGTAGTAATTCTATGGTTAATATGATATTTCTTTAATAACTTCTCCATTATTTCAAATCTAAATTGACTTCCCCCGTTAGTTATGATTACTCTCAGTATGTCAAATATATAAAATATATTTGTTCTTAAAAACTTTGCAACACTTTGAACATCACAACGAGGTAAAGCAACAGCTTCTATCTATTTGGATACATAATATACTATTAGCAATATATATAAATTCCCGAAAGATGGTATAAATGGTCCCATGAAATCTAATCCTCAAACATCAAATATCTCAGCTTCTAACACATAATTGAGGGGCATCTCATTCCTCATAGAAATATTGTCTACTTGTTGACATCAATCACAAGTTTTAAATAACTGTTAATATCTCTAAAGATTGTAGGCCAATAAAATCCAGATTGTAAGATTTTGTATGTTGTTTTATCAACACCAAAATGTCCCCCAAAATTAGAATTATGACATTTTTGTATAATTTCATAAGTTTCTTCTAATGGTACACATCTTTGAATAATTAAATCCTTTCCTTATTTATTAATTTCATAAGTTTTATTCTAAAGGCACACATCTTCAAATAATAAGGATCCTTTCCTTCTTTATATAAAAATGGGTCATCCCAAAAATAAGTTTTAGCTTTAAATAAAAATTTCCTCTTCTATTGGTATGTCATTCCCTAAGGTATAATATCACTAACAATGAAATTCACAATGTCAACATACAATGGAACACACCACTCATTAACATTGAACGATTCTTTATCTGGAAAATATTCATGAAGATCCTTTTCAAAATAGAGTGGTTTTTCTAATTCAAGCCTGGACAAATAATCAACAATTTGATTCTCAGCTCCCCTCCTATCTACTATTTCAAAGTCAAATTCTTGCAAAAGAAGAATCTATCTTATCAGTCTAGGTTTTGCATCTTTCTTTTTCATTAAATATTTAATAGCAGAATGATCTGTATGCACAAGACATTTAGTTCCAATTAAGTATGTTCTAAATTTATCAAAAGCATATACTATAGCTAATAACTCTTTCTCAGTTGTGGTATAATTAATTTAAGCTTCATTAAGAGTTCTACTAACAAAGAAGATAACCTTGAAATTCTTATCATTCTTTTGCCCTAAGCCTAATCACTAGCATCACACATTAATTCAAAAGGTTTTTCCCAATCTGGTGAAACAATAATTGGTGTAGTGACTAATTTTTCTTTTAAAAATTCAAAAGCATTTAGGCACTCTATATCAAATAAAAAAATTACATCTTTTTCAATTAAATGGCATAGAGGCTTAGCAATTTTTGAAAAATCTTTTATATACCACCTGTAGAATCTAACATGTCCTGAAAAACTCCTAATTTCCTTCACACTTGTTGGGTAAGGTAAATTAACAATCACTTGAATTTTTGCAGAGTCTACTTCCATACCATTTCTGAAATTTAATGTCCCAAAACTATTCCTCCTGCTACCATAAATTGACATTTTTCCCAATTAAGGACTAAATTTGTTTCTTCACAGCTCTTAAGAGCTTTTGATAAATGTTCTAAACAATATTCAAATGAAGTTCCAAACACTAAAAAGTAATCCATGAAAACTTCAATCCCTTTTTCAATTAAATCACAAAAAATAGCCATCATACATCTTTGAAATGTAATAGGTGCATTACATAAACCAAAGGGCATTCTTATAAAATCAAATGTACCATAAGGACTGGTAAAAGTTGTTTTCTTTTAATCCTCAAGAGCTATTTGTATTTGGTGATAACTAGTATATCCATCCAAAAAACAAAAGTATTTATACCTAGCTATTCTATCTAACATTTGATCTAGAAAGGGTAGTGGAAAATGATATTTCTTTGTGGCAAGATTTAATTTTCTATAATCAATGTATATTCACCATCTTGTGACTTGCCTAGTTGGTATTAACTTTTTATGTTCATTTAAAGTCACAGTCACTCCTCATTTCTTAAGAACGTAGTGAATCAGACTAACCAATGTATTATCTGAAATAGGGTAGATAATTCCAACATCCAATCACTTTAAATTTTCCTTCTTAACAACTTCTTTCATAATAGGATTCAATCTCCTTTAAGGATCAGCCCTGGGTTTGTAGTTCTCTTCCATATAAATTCTATGCATATAAATTGAAGGACTGATTCTTTATATATCAGCAATTGTCCATCCAAAAGCTTTTATGTAACCCTTTAAAGTTTTCATCAAACTCTCTTCTTCTTCTGTACTTAATTTTGTGGAAATTATAACAGGTAATGTTGAGGAATCACCTAGAAAGGCATACTTCAAATGTTCAGGAAGTAACTTCAACTCAAGTTCAGGGGGTTTTTCAATTGAAGGACAAAAAGATGTATCTCTTTCTGTCATGTCCCAAATTTCAAAACTTTCTCAAACATAATTTGAATTTTCCTTATATAAATCTTTATATTGATCTAATTCTCCTTCTTGCCGTGTTCCAACTCTTTCATTTCAATTTTCTCTTCATAAGTTGCTTTGAAAAGACATTCACTTAAATATCTTATCACATCCATTTTATAACATTCATAATTTTTACCTTTTGCAGGTTATTTCATTGATTTGGAAAAATTAAATGTAATTATTTGATCATTGACGTGCATAGTTAATTCTCCTTTTTGCATATCTATCATTGCTCTTCCTGTGGCTATGAAATGTCTCCCCAAAATGATAGGTATCTCCTTATATTCCTCCATATCTAGCACAATGAAATCAACATGAAAGAAAAATTGATGCACTTTCACTAGGACATCTTCTATAACTCCTTTAGGATAGGTTATTAAACAATCTGCTAACTGCATAGTTATAGTAGTAGGGGATATTTCTCCTAATCCAAATCTTTTAAATATTGATAATTGCATAAGGTTGATGCTTGCACCTAAATCACATAAAGCTTTCCCATGAAATTTGTCTCCTATTGCATATGAAATTGTGAAGCTGTCAGGATCTTTAAGCTTTTTAGGAAGCTTTTTCTGAATTATAGCACTACACTCCTCACTAAGTGCAACTGTCTTGTTATCTTCAAACTTCCTTTTTCTATTAAGAATATCCTTCATAAACTTCACATAGCTTCGCATTTTTTCTAAGGCTATAGCAAATGGAATATTAATTGTAAGCTTCTTAAAAATTTTTAGAAATTTTGAAAATTATTTATCCAACTTCTGTTGTCAAAGCCTCCATGAAGGTTGTGACAAATTGGTGCAGACAAGGACACTTGTGCTGTGAGAACAAAGAGTGAGAAACCATGAACTCGAGAGAAACAAACTCATAAAATTTAAAATTTTTATTTTCTTGTTGTCTTTACCACATTTAGTTATCAAAATATATTTTTCAAAATTTAGTTTTTGTTGGTTGATTTATTTTTCAAAATTTTTATTTAAATTTTATTATCAAAAATTTTTTGTTGTATTGTTCTTTGTTCGTTATAATTTAAAGCCAACGCATGGTTTGGCGGCTCTTTATCTATCGTACAAAAGGGCAATTTAACAAATTCATTGACATCTGGAAGAAATTTCATTAATATTCTTCAAATATGCATTACAAACTAAATACATGCTGAAGCATCCAAAAATAACATGTTGAATTCATCTGAAACATTTCATATCATATCTGCTGCTCTTGCACAGTACAAAAAGTGACAAAAAACCGTTTATCTATCCTCTATGGTGAGTTCCTGATCAAGCTGACCTACTAAGCAAAGTTCTAAAACAACAATTCCTTTCATATATACTTAGAGGTGCAAACATCTCATAGCTCGTATGTGTGCAACTCTTCCAATTCTGGGTCTGGATGAAATCCATGTGGCATTTTACAATCATCCATTTTTCTTAATGTCATAGAAACTCTGTGGTGCCACACTCTCGGGATGCATTATTTTGCAATATATTCCTCGGTCTCGCGCAGAACAATTTAACACTAGAGATTTTTACTCAACGCCGACAACACCAGACCAGTGTCGACGGCGCCAAAGGCGGTGCTGACCCTGTTTTTATAAGGTTTGATGTATTTGGATGATTTGTTGAAGAGTTTTTGGAGGCACCTCTTGGAGAACCGACCTTAGGCTCTATTTGGGGCAGAATTTCATCTGAAAATGGGCTCCTCTACATTTTTCACTGCTCTACGTTCATTTATCGCACCACATCATTCCATTCCACTACCATTTTGGAGTCAATTAGTCATTTTTCTTTCATAGTTTAGACTTCTTGTGGTGAGATTTAGTGTGAAGCTTTCCGTAAGAGTGTTGGAGAAGAAGAAAAGTGATATAATTCTTCCTCCTGCGTTTCTAAGGAAAAAAGAGTTTAAGATAAGTTTGTTTGTTTATTTAGTGTTGTATAGACTTTATTTTATAGATGAAATTTGTGTTTTGTAGTATCTTTCTCATGAAGTCTGAGTAGTTCCCTCCATCTTTCCCCCTACTTTTGAGATATGGTAAAATGAAGAGATAAAATGAATATGTCATAATTAAAATATAAAATAAATTGTGATGATGTTTCAACTCCGAACTTAATTTACTTTTCAGTCTGGCCAATTGATTTGTTAAAATATGTTGTGAAACATATGATCCGACAAATGGAGTATGAGTTCTACAATAGAATGAGGATCACATTTGATTTATGAAGGAGAAATTCGTTCATGAAATTAAGTGCAAATAAATAGGGAAATATTCTTTGTTGGGTGTAAAATTAAAGAATCTTTAGGGTGACAGACTAAAATCCCCAATTTGGTCTTAGTGTTTAAAAACTAAAGCCTTAGGGTCACAGACTAAAATCCCCAATTCAGTCTTAGTGTTTAAAAACTAAAGCGAGAGTTAGCCTTCAGAGGAGCTCTGGAGTGGGAGCCGGTATCCTCCTAGCCTAGCCATGGATTTAGGGACTAAACCTAGACTAATTTGGTCTTAGTGTTTAAAAACTAAAGCGAGAGTTAGCCTTCAGGTGAAGGGAAGTGGGAGCTCTGGAGCGATATTAGTGTTTAAAAACTAAAGCGAGAGTTAGCCTTCAAGGGAAGGGAAGTGGGAGCTCTGGAGTGGGAGTCAGTATTCTCCTAGTCTAGCCATAGATTTAGGGACTAAACCTAAGATTAGCCAATGATTTTCTATGCACTATATCAGGGTAGAGAATTAATATTGTTCCTATTTGACACAATCCATATTAAAAACATTTATCTCATCTCATTTCACCAAAATTTCATTGTAGTGGGAAGGATGCTTTTTCACATAAGAAATCCTTTATTACCTAAACCTAGTTCTTAGATTAGTATTTAATCTTTAAAAGTCGCATTTCTGTTTTTGGAAATAGTTAAGTAATTTCGTTTGGTTAAAATCCCAACATTCAAAATTAGTGACAATGATTTCATTTGATTTTCTATAAATTTCCTATTAAAATTTGTCATTGCTAACTTACACTTTTCCCGTAGGATAGATATTTGGGGCTTAAATAGAAATTATATTATTACTTGATAGCGTAAAGTTACTTTATATATATTTTTTACACAACTTACTTTTCATATAAGGATCAAGTCTTTGGCGTTGTAGTAGTGTCAACTTCATAAATCCTTACATTCAAAAAATTTTTAGATCAATCCTCTGAATTCCAAACAAAATATTACTTTGGCTCACAAAGGACACTGTGCAGAAGGGTTTTACAAAATCTTAGTGATCAATATGTGGAGGGATGTAGTCTCCTTCATCATAAATGTTGATTATGCAGCTATTTAGAATGCAATATGTCAGTAGTATGCTCCACTTGACCATCCTTTTAATCATTCTTTTTATCTCAAATGACAAAGGATCCACCTCGTCGTATCTTAAGATACCCGGGGGTTCCCTAGTCTATCTTTGACAAAGTTTTAGCAGAAACCACACTGAATGGTTATCCTGTCTTTTCAGGCATCCATTTCCACAGCTCTGAGTAAGTTTTCTTCATTAACAGACAGGCTCGACCTTGGTCCCTTAAGTCGAATACACAATCAAGATTTCTTCTTTCATAATTTTTTGAGAAAACTCCTGTATATAGCTCTAAGCTTTCCAAAATGTTCACAAATTTCCCTTGAATTTCTTCATAGAATTCAAATTCTCACTTCTTGACTTTTTTCATTCTTTCGAATTCTTCCATAAGAATCATTTGTGGTTGTCGGGGCTGCTCCCTCATTTCAATATCTGTGGGAAACCATGTCTAACTTGGCTCTGTATGTAGTGGAATATATGACTCTATATTTGGGTATGCTGCCTCCCGACACCCTGTGTCAATGGACATATATTCTTTAAAGCTACTGCAGTTCTCCAAATGGAGGAAATTACATCTCGGTAGTCCATGAATGTGCCTCCTATCAATGCTTGTATGAGAATTTCAATACTGCACATCAGTCAACCCTTGCAAATTTCATCTATAATTTTTGGTTGTGTCTGATCTGCAACATTTTCGCTTGGCCAAATAAATTTTGGACTCAGTCACAGACACTTGGCCAAATAAATAAACCCAGAACAAAAAAACATTTTTAAAAATTCATTTCAAGCTATGTCATGTCATGTAGTATATCTTCAAATATCAACCATTGATCGGAAACATAGGTCTTTCACCTCAAAAATCCACCACCTGATAAGATCTTCTTGAATAATCCTTCTCTATGACAAATGGTCCCTCCCAAGTCAGATCAAATTTTCCACCAATCTTGTGGTGTGCAAGAATAGGTCTTTTGAGAACAAGAATGAGGTCACCAACTTTGAAAGCCCTTGGGCGGACCAATTTGTCATGAGTCTGCACCATACTTGCTTGTTAGAGCTCCAAATGTTGTTTTGCTTCTAGTCGTTTTCCCTCCAGACTTTCCAATTCTTCATGTCCGAGCTCTGCACTTTCTTTTATTATACTTTGATTAGTGACGACGACTCTGAGAAACGGCGTCTGGACTTCTAGTGACAGTACGGCCTTGGACCCATGCACAAGTGCGTAGGGTGTACATTGAGTTGGATTTCTGAACGTTGTCTAGTAGGCCCACAAAGCTTCCAACAGTTTATCATGCCATCCTCTTTTGTTATTTTCCAACTTCTTCTTTAAGATTTGCGAGAGCATCTTATTGAAGGCCTCGGTTAGGACATTTTCTATGGGATAGTAGATTCTAGAGTATCTCCACTCTATCCCATGTCGTTTGACAAAGTTGTTGATCTTTGTGCTCTTGAAGGCTATCCCATGATCAAAAATCACTCTATGCGAAACACCGAACGGTAGACAATTTGACTTATACAAAATTAGAAAACATGTTGTGTTGTAACCTCTCGTAATGGCACTGCTTCTACCCACTTGGAGAAGCAATCCATAGTGGAAAGAGTAAATTTGTGTCTCTTAAAGGATGGATGGTCTATCAAACCTATTATGTTCGTGCCTCAACACTCAAATGACCATGAGATAATGGTTGGGTGCAGCACATTCAGAGGTTGGTGTAAGACCACCTCATCCACTTGACAAAGGTGACACCTTCTAGTTGTATCCATGAAATTGGACATCATTGCTGACCAATAATATCCGAGTCTTTTAATCTTCATTTTCACTTTTAGCTCTGACTGGTGAGCTCCAAACAATCTGGCATGTACTTCTTTGACAATGTTCTATACTTCAGCTCTGCTTAGACAACTTAGCCACATCTAAGCAAATGATGTTCTATAGAGGAAATCACCCACTAGAGCATATGACATAGCTCTTCTTGTATGCCTCAGACTTGTCTCCATACAGCTTTCCAGTTTGCAAATATTATATCAATGACTTGCGTTAATCTTCGTTAATGTCATAAACTACGTTCATCATTTCTTTTTATTTTCTGAGCTTATGTAGATTGTCAAGGTCGATTTGAGATAGAACCTGACGTCCTCGTACTATAATTTCAGTGGAATCCTCTGGCAGACATGTCAGTTCCTTAGCAAGTTTTGCTAGAGCGTCGACATGGGCATTATCTCTCCACGGAATCTAATATAGGGTCATAATACACCAAAATAATATGTAATTTTAAGTATATACTTTATGCTTATTTTTGGTGATATTGTACTTTAAAGAAGGTTATTTTTATGTTTTTGTTGCAGGTATATCAATTTTAGGTATTTGGAGAAAAAGTAGCAAAAAGAACAAAATTTGGAGCCAAAAGAATAAATTTTAGGATTCTGGAGCAAGATGCGCCAACATATAGAGAACTGACGTAAGATGCGCCAGAGCCAAAACTTAGAACAACGCACGGTCTTCAATAAACTAGCACATGATGCACCATATTAGCGCCAGATGCGCCATTTGATAGAAAGCTAGTGCAAGATATTTCTGATTTGGTGCAAGATGAGCCAGAGATGACTTTTTGCCGATTAAGTTGGTTCGAGATGAATTTTGCTCAAATTTTCAAAGGGACACTTGTTCTAAACACCCCTTGGAGTGATTCAATGTATCTATATACTTTGGAAGGTTCTTTTATGAGGGGATATGTCTCTTAGATCAATGTACATGCCTTTTGAATTCAAAAGAGTTGACTTTTAGATAGAATTTTGGAGTGAATTTTGAATTCTTTTTAGAGGGAGGCAGCCTCTTATAAAAGAGAGAAACGTCTAGGGCTAAAAGAGGTTTTGGTGTGGCATCTAGAGGGGAGGGAAATAAAGAGATAGAGAGAGAAAATTCAAGGGCTTGGAGATTTTTTTTAGGGATTGTAAGAGGAGAGGGAAGGTGAAAGATTTCTTCTTCATTACACTTCTAAGAGAGAATTGAGGTTATAAGAGGAGAGGGAAGGTGAGAGATTTCTTCTTCATTACACTTCTAAGAGAGAATTGAGAGTGGAGAGAAAGGTTTGGAGTGAACATCTAGGGATTTTCTTGAGAAAGATTGTTAGATAAGTTTGTCTTTTATTTCTTTTATTTTACAAACTAGTTTTTATATATGAAATTTGAGTTTTATTATATCCTTCTCATGAATTCTGAGTAGTCTTCTTTATCCTTCTCCCTGCTTTAAGATATGGTTTTGTGAAGAATTGATTTTGTTTTATATAGTTTTAAATGTGAAAAATTTGTGATGATTTGAACTCCCATCTTCATTTACTTTTCAATCTGGCAAATTTAATTGATAAAATGTGTTGAGAAACATATGTTCTAAAGGGCTATGATTTCTACAACATTGAGAGAATCACATTTAATTTCATTTGAGAGTATGTCATCCATGGAGTTGGGTGCAAATAAATAGATAAATATACTTTGTTATATGTAGAATTAGAGATTTTAATGTGACAGATTAAGATCCCCAATTTAGTCAAGTTGATTGGAAGCATATGTGAGATTGTTAGCCCCAGGTGAGGGAGTAGTAGGAGCTCTAGAGTAGCAGCCGGTATCATCCTAGCCTACCCACGAAATTAGAGACCAAACTCTAGATTAGTCAATATTCTTTATGCACTTGGAAGAGGGTAAATAATAAGATTGCTTCTATTTGGCACAAAACAATTTATATATTTATTTTCAAATGATTTTAATTTCTTCACAATCTATATACTCATTGTAAAGGGGAAAGATGTTTTCTTAAATTTGAATTTTTCGTCACAAAAACATTGTTAGTTTTCGTAAGTTTACTTTTGAAATTTTAGAATCTAGTTTAGTTAATTTTGTCTTTCAACTGCATTTTAATTATCATTTACTCTAGTATTTAATATTCAAATTTCGTATTTTACTTTTTGTAGTTTTAAAAAATTGTGGTATACATTATAATCTTAAGAATTTACTTATAGGCATTTTCAACTTCCTTATGGGATCGATATCTAGAACTCCATTAGAGCCCTTTATTACTTATGTGTTATTTTTATAGAGGATTTGACAGTTTAAAAATTTTTAAAAGATAAAACTATTTTCACTGAAGTTTTTTTTTTTGGATTAATTTGCATATTTGTTATTGTATCTGCCGTGTGTATTTTGTAATATTGAAAAATATTTACAAAATTAACACACTAAATCCACCTGCATTAGGTCACATTAGGGATCTATTCCAGCAACTTCATCGTGTACCAATGGTATTTCGCTGGCCTTGGGTTCAAAATCTTATACTCTCCGGCAACTTGTCGGATGACGAGTTATGAGTCATCATAGATGACAATGTTTGTTTTATTCATTGATATTGCTAATTCCAACCTGGTGATCAGCGCTTCATATTCTGCTTCGTTGTTTGTACAGGGCTCTGTGAGGTGGTAGGAGAATCTCAACATTTTTTTATCTGGCATGATGAAAATCAGACAAATTGCTACTTTGCGTGATATAACTATCTCCGATCTTTTGTCCTATCTGACTGATGAAGCTCCATCGAAGTACATTTCCCAATGTCTGACACTGGATGGTTCTATTTGTAATATTTTCTCATTTGACAGCTCATCATTGAGAGGGGACCCAGCTGGAAGTGAGTGTGCTATGAGAAAATATGCTAAAAATTGTCCATTGATAGTGTGGAGGGGAACAAAAATTATATCAAATTGCAATAAAATCATCGACCAACTTGCTAGATGTTCGTAAAGTGTTGGTCGGGTCATCAAATATTGCAATGGATTAACTTTTGAAGTAAGGGTAATTTTATGAGAAAGGAAGTAATATCTAAGCTTTTGGGTGGTGAAAATTAAAGTTAGACAATGCTTCTCAATAGATGGATACTTTACCTCCGTCAGTATTAGATGGCGACTCAAGTAGTAGAGTGTGTTTTCCTTATCCTCGTCATTGACCTAAGTTAGCAGGGCTCCGAGATACACGGTATAAAGTATCAAAGGTAATTATAAACTCACACCAAACTCTCTATAAAAATCTCCTAAAATACACACTAATTACCTCTTATGAGAGGCGCCAGCCCCTAAATTAAAGAGAAGCCAAATACCTCTTTTTTTCCAAAAGACGCCCTTTCACTCCAAGAGACACAACCTTTCACTCCACTAAACACATCTCTTAATTAAAAAGACTTTCCAAGTGTCCTGATTCATTTAAATTATCTTGAGGTGTGCAAATAGCCATAAGCTTCCAAAACATCATGAAACCACCAAAAACCATACAAAATTACCCCTGGATGGTTTCTGGTGTTGAGGAACCAATTTTAGTGCCTAGGGACCATTTTCTTATCGTCGCTGGCGCCCAGGCGCCTGTTTTGGGTGACTAGGTGTCACCTTGCAGGCAGCTCCACCGTTTCGCCTCGTTTCAACTCCTTTTCGCTCAATTTTAGCTCCATTTCACTCCAAATTGTTATATCTACAAGATAAGCATAAAATAACATTAAAAAATTTTCTTTGAAGTGTAATTTCATTAAAAAATATGTAATAAATGTAAGAGAGATTAAAAATAGAAATATATATCAAAATGTGCAAGGTCAAAATTTTCTTCCTTGCTCGTTTTGACTCTAAATTGCACCATTTTTTATGTACTTTTCTCCAAAAATCTATTTCTTATACCTGGAATAAAAAACAAGCAATATGCATTCCTTTAAAGTGCAATATCATAAAAAAAGTGAATAAAATGAACTTTAAATGTATATTAAAAATATGTAATTTTCAAGTAGATCAATCATGGATTGGTTTATGTTCAAAGTAAGTTGGTACCTTTCTCTCCTTCTTTCAAGGATCAACAAGTTGTTCTTGGTGGATGGCATGCCAATTTTCAAATTTGCTAACTTCACTCTAACTAGAGACAATGTAACTGAGAACTTTAGATTCCTGATGGACAGTCATGAACGTTAGAAATTTAAACGTGATTCCAAGGTTATTTTCCCTGCCGCAATGTTAAATTCATCATCTATGCCTTAGCACATTTTCATTTATGACAAATTGCTTCCTAACATAAACATTAAGGAAGTAATTAAGGAAAGTGTTGTCCTTATTTGTTGTATTCAGACAGGAAGACCTATTGATGTTGGGGCACTTATTTATAGATCTATCATTAAAGTTGAACTAAATGGATCTATGAATGGGCTTAGACACCATGCAATTATTTTCTCACTTTTTAGTCAAGCCCAGGTTCCTTATGAAAGTTGAGAAACGATACTTCTTCCTTGGAAGCCCAATTAGTCTATCTTGAGATGTGATAACATTTATCCTTATGTGGTGCATAGAGAAAGTTCTTATATGGATTAGTCTTCACGACCTTCCACATCATCAGCATCTTGAAGAGCAGATAGTTTGACAAGTATCTTGGAAGAAGTAAGGAATATAAAGAAGGAGATATCAATGATTCATAATAGGATCAGTAAAATTACTAATCAATTCGATCATCTGGATTGACAAATGAAACAACAATTGATATGTGTTATCGTAGTTCATGATGCACAAGTCCAAATGTACAAGAAGAATCACTAGATCAATGAAGATTTTGAGGTCTTCCCAAACTACCCCTTCCCCACCTTGTACGTGCATTAGTCGCTTTGAGATATTAGAGAAGTGGATAGTGAAGTTGATGACAATTTGTAGTGTATTTTTTGTGGTAATGTTTATATGTGCTTGTTCATTCGATGTGTGTTTGATAGTTGGTGACTTTATTGTGTGCTTGTAGGCTTTCTAATACTTTGAACATTTGTGTCTTTAACAGACTGTGAGTGAATTTAGAATTTGTGTTTAAAGGTTATGAGCGAAGTATATTAGTGTTTTTATGGGGATTGGATTTATATTTAAATAAAAGTAATTGTTGGTGTTTTTGAAAATTAAATGTTGGAAGATGTTTAAACATGTTGAATTTGACTTGTTAGGGTTTATAGTGCGTTGGTGTACAGTGCTCATTGTTGAAATTTAACAAAAAAATGAAAAATCAAATTTCGGGCACTCGTGTCAAGGCACTAAAATCTGGTGCCTAAGTGCCAGAACCCGAGAGCTTGGAGCTTAGGTGCCAGAATTTGGCGCCTAAGTGCCAGTTCAACTAAATCATAAATCTTGGTTAAAACCACAATTTTTTACCAAATTGTCACCGTCTTCTTTCTAGTTTTCATAAAAAACAATGTGAGAGCTACTTAAGGCTTCTCAAATCTTGGTTTTTAGGGCGATTTCTTAGCTTAAAAACTTTGTATTTGATCACCTCAAGGTAAGAGCTTAACTTTAATGCAAAAATATTTTATTTCACTATGGATTCTTCTCTATGCACTTTATGTGAATGTTTTTGGAATTTTTATAGATTATGGATACTAAAATTAAGAGGGAAAAGGAAGACTTTACTTTGAGTATGAGAGGTTTGCCAATATTAAGGCTCAGTACAGTTTCAGTAATCTTCTTACTTGTAGAAAGTTGATTCAGGAGAGGAATTTTTTCAATCTTGAGGGAGTGGTTCAAAGTTTAATTATAATCCAACACTGGGAAAATTTATGCTACTTCACCACAGTAGCAGTAATATCTATTGTCCGGGAATTTTATGCCAATTTTTCTTAAGCCTTTGAGATTAAGTTTATGTTTGAGGAATAAAGGTGGAAGTTACTCCTGAGAGCATCAATGCTCTGTACCAATTATCTAATGTTTTGAACTGTGATTATTCTTCATTCTAGCCTACTGAATCGTAGTTGGATGAGGTGATTGCATTTCTGACTAACGAAAGAGAAGTTTGGAAAATTAAGAACAATCATAAGGTAAACTTCTCAACTTGAATGTTAAATGCACCCTCCAAGGCATGACACTATTTTATTTATGTACGACTTCTTCCTTCTTCCTACTAATCATCTTAGTGATATGACAAAGGAAAGAGCATCGTTGAATTTTTGCAATCAATGGATAAAGAATATAAATATTTGATCTATAATTTATCAGAATATTTCTTCTAGACATGGCCCTACTGGAGGACTAGGTTTCCCTGCCTTAATTTTTTACTTTATGTATGCAATCAAGAGTGGAATATGAGCATTGGG
This sequence comes from Phalaenopsis hybrid cultivar, assembly GCA_002079205.1. Lineage (NCBI taxonomy): Eukaryota > Viridiplantae > Streptophyta > Magnoliopsida > Asparagales > Orchidaceae > Phalaenopsis > Phalaenopsis hybrid cultivar. Next base: position 318,478 of record JXCR01140400.1, read on the forward strand.
AAGAATAAAAACAACCTCTTAAACCAATTAGACGTACATGAGTTGCATGTTGGAATGAGGACCATCTACTTCCCATACTACTGCTCAATCTTCTGCCACTCTAGAAGATCTTCACAGTGATTATCAAGCTTTGACACATGACATAGCATATCTTCAAGAAAAAGTGACTGATATTGATTTTATGATTGATCATGTCTAGGGATACTTGAAACTCAAACATGAATATGATATGAGTTTTAATACATCTCTGGTGAGTTTTCTGTAAGGAGATCATAATGTTCAGTTTCTACCGGGTCCTCCATTTCTGGATTATTACCCACAAGACTATATAGAGGAGGAAGAGGAAACTGATGTGGAGACAGAAGAAGATGACGATGAGAATTAGTATTTTACTAAGTTTACTGTATGTTTGATTTGTTTAGTTGTGTTATATGATTTGAACTATGTAGTGTAGAAATTGCTATTGTCGACTTGTTGCAATTTGGATTTGTTACTATTTTTCGATTATACTACATTTTATATGTGTTACTGCACTACTGATTATTTCACTCTACTGCTATTGTTATGCATGTTGTTATGTTTAGAAAACTCTTGTACTTAGCAACTTTTTTTTTTGTTTTATACATGTTAGCTAGGCTCTACTACTATTGTATGCCTGCTTCCAACACTTACATATTGTCATGTTAAACCCTTTTTACAAAAACCATTTTTAAATTTTCTTCCTGCTTCTATATTTTCTGTTATAAATGTTTTAACCTATTAAGAAAAAATTAAGTTTTGGGGAGGGAGAAAAAAACTATTGAAAAACATAATTTTATTTGTACTTAAGAAAATATATTCAAAGCAAATATCATTTTAAAGAAATATGGGGGCATGTGGTGTTATTTATAGAGAACTATACTTTTTTGAATCTATAGATATTGTGGTAGACTGGTGATAAAGGTTAGTTCTAAGAATAAAGATATTAAGTAAAAGCGATTAGAGATATAATTTTACTTTTTAAAGTAAAAAAAAAAATTGTCTTTTAAAATATTGGGGATCTTAGATCTATACTTTAAAGAATTGAAAATCTATGAAAAATCATTTTTGAAAACAAATACAAAGGACTACGTTAAAGGAATGTGATAAATTTTTAACTTTAAGAGGAGGTTAGTGAAGTTCAAAATCATTAAAGATTGATTCAGATATAGTAATCCTCAAAAAGAAAAAGAAAAGAAAGGATTGAAAATGATCCTAAAACTAAAAAGAAATGAAAAAGAAAAAAGAAAAAAGAAAATAAAATGATATGTGAAAGTGAGGAGAAGTTTGAGGGGATGTCTAATTAAAAATTGGCTTCACATGAATTATTTTAAAGAAAAAGACTTTATTACACTTCTGAGCTTTTATTTTCTTACAATATTAGTTTAGCTTTGCTAGTAGAGTTCTCTCAAATTCTATCTTTATTTTTTTGAGACTTGTATATTTTTCATACTAAAATTAATTTTTGAAATGAATAAAAGAATTACAATTCCTGGACTTGACTACAAAATATTCTTATGCCTTATTTCTAACATGAATTACTAACATTTTCCTAAAGTCATGACTACCATATTTACAGGAAAAAACTATAGAGGTCCTTAATGAAACCCGCTACCACATATTAAAATATTTTCAGAATAAATAAATTACTTGAACACATGAAACAATTAAGTTTGGGGGATTTTGACATGCCTAAATTATGTTACTTTTAATTGCATAGTTAATACCTTTTATTAATGATATTGCACTTTAATGAAAGGTATTTTTGATGTTTTTGGGTGTAGATACACTAAATGGAGCAAATTGAACAAAAATGGAGCAAATTAGAGTTAAATAGACCAATGTGGCCAATGTTGATCTAGCGCCTAAGCGCCATAATTTGGCACTTAGGTGTTAGAGGCAGTTATCTAAAAGATTTGGTGAATTTGGTAAAATTTTGAAAAGGTGCTTGAAGAAACTCTTTTGGATTTTAAGAGCTCTATTTAAAGAGACTTTTAGAGATTCAAAAGAGAGACGTTTGGGAGGAAGAAAAGGGAGACTTTTGGAGAGAAGTGGATTCTTCCTAGAGAGGAGAAAGTCTTAGAGGCTTGCTTAGATTTAGAGGAGAAGAGGAGAAGTGAGAGATATCTTCCTCACTATAGATTTTGATTAATTTTGGAGTGGAACTGTATGGAGAGTGTGTGATTCAAGGGAAATAGAAGGATTGCTTGGGAAGGAGTTTAAGATAAGTTGTGTACTTTGTTTATTTTACTTGTTCTTGTCTTGTAAATTTTTATTTATCTATAAATCCATGTGTTGTTGTTTCTTTCCCATGAGATATGACTTGTTTCTTTTGTATTTCTCCCTGCAATGAGAAATAATTATGTGTAGAAATGTAGTTTAGTCGAGGTGTTTTAAAATTTCATAAATTGTGATGATTAAAACTCTATGTTCAATTTACTTGTCAATCTGGTCAATTTATTTGTTAAAATCTATTGTAAAACGTAGTGAACCGAAATGGGCTATGTTCCATGATCCACCTTAAAATTACCTATTTTAATGTACATTTCATGATCATTTTTTGCACATTTTTAATGATATTGCACTTTAAAAGAAGGTATTTTGGATGTTTTTGGTTCTAGGTACAATAATTGGAGTTTTAGCAAAAACGAAGCAAAAATGGTACAAGTTGGAGCCAAATTGAGCAAGGAAGAAAATGTTGATTTGGCTCATTCTGAAATGACTTTCTATGCTTAATTTCATATATTTTTTTCACATATTTTTGAATAAAATTACACTTTAAAGAAAAGTTATTTCATGTCTATCTTGTAGGTAATACACAAGAAGCGAACCGAAGCTGAAATGGGCTGAAATAGAGCCAAAATGGAGCAAAACATGTGTGGATTTTCTTTGAATTAAATGACATTTCTATAGTGTTTTATCTATGCTTTGTGTGTAGTTTTCCTTACTCTTTTTATTTAATATGAAACACTTGCACGTGTAGGAAAATTTGTTTCATGATAGAATTATTTTTATTTTCATGTGATCAGTAATATCTTCTTTGCTTCATTAACATAACTTAAGTGGCAAAAAGTTATGTTAAAACTTAGTTCATGTGAAACTATGATCTGGAGAGCAGTGATCTTGCAACTTGAGTGCACTTACATGTTGGCTAATAAAATAGTTTAGGCGGCAATATAACTTTTAAGGGATTATAGTTTAATGATTTGTTTTTATTAGATGTTTCTAACTGACAGATAGTTGCATAAATCAAATAGAATAGTAAGCATACATATACACTCAAAATAGGGTAAGTAGACATATGTTCCTTGTTGACACATAATTTATTACTTAATTCTATCAATCCTTTTATTGCTTATGTCATTCTCTTCATTTTGCTTTTCTTTTGCAATAAAATAGAGGCATGTTCAGAAATTTAGATTTACTTAGATATTCACTTATTTTTTTAATGTGATGGTATTTTCACCGGCTCTTAATTAACTTTGCAAAGTGATCACTTGTGAGGTTAAAAACTGTTGCAAAACATAATGAACTGAGAGGCTATAATTTCACCCAACTAGTGCGTACTACATTTTATCTTGGGTGGAGTCTTTGCGATCACCTAAGGTTGGTGCAAATAGATAGGGAGATAAGTTTTAAAGGGTGTAGAATTGATATTTATAGAGTGACATACTAGATTCTTTTATCAATTCAATCTAGAGATTAGTAGGTCCTATAGAGAGGGCACAGTGAGTAATCTGAAAGTGAGAGGCCAGAATCTACTCAACACTACTACAAAAGTTGGTGAAAAACTCTATGTTAGCTAATGTTCTTTGCTAGCACCGGGAGGGGGTGAAGAATAGATATGCTCCTATTTGTCACTGGCTACATTAAATTATAAGCATTTCATTCCTACAGATTATTTAGGTCATTTCACGAGAAGATTAATCTTTAACATCTCAAAATTCTCCAAACCAATTTATCCAAATAAGTTATCTTTAGATTTAATATTTTCCTTTCATAATAGTTAGTAAAAAACTACTTTAATCGACATTTTAAACTAATACTTGATAGTAGTAGACTAGATTAGCCTAAGGGATTTCTTACCTTGCTTCTCTATAAGATTGATACTTGGGGTCTTAAAAGAAAAACCTATATTACTTGAAATGATATGTATACTTTCATAAAACCACTAGTGCGTAAAATCTTTTCAAAATTTTATAACGTTTTGATTTTGCATACTAGACGCTAAATATAAATAAGGTCAAGTTTCTTACCATCTTTTGGAAGCTAAATTACTGCATAATTGAGGGTCAGGTTAAGTTTTTGGTGTCGTTGCCGGCGAAGCAACATTAAGAACTTTAGGAGAATTTTAGTTAAACCTGTAAGACTTTGATTTGGAAATTATAGTATTATTATATAGTGTGTTTAATTATTGTGTGTTTATTTTAAAGAAAAAATCAAAAATACTAAAGATATTTTAGAAATTTGTCCTATTAGTTAAGCCTTTAGATTTGTATGCGTAGTTAAGAGATGCAGATTTTGAATTTTACGAATCAGATTTGGAGAAAGCTTTTAAGAAGATTATGGAACAAAAAAGACTCCATGAATTTAATGTAAAAATGTTGGATCAACAAAATAATGAATATTTAGATTTGGATTATAATGCTAGTCAAGAACCCCCAATTATTGAGGAAAATTCATTTGGACAATGGATTGAAACTAGTCCTTAGATACATAATTCTTATTTCAATTATTATAGCCCATGTTGGGAAAATCATTTGAATTTTAACTAGAATAATAATTTTGGAGGAGAAGACCAATTTTGGGAAGATAATCAATTTAATCGGACATGTAATTGGAATAATCAGGGCAATTTTAACGATGAACTTTCTTTACCTCATAGATTTAACTTCAACCCATAGAATGAGGAGAATGAGTTCTTATTAGAAGATGATGTGATTCAAATGAAGAGTCAGCTTGAGAGTCAGGAGGCTGCATGTAGAAATATATAAAACCAACAGAGGCAAATTATGAATTCATTTAACAATTACCCTCCAGAGATTTTACTTAGTGGCCCTGAGATATACCTTAAGGAAAAAAATGATGGGCAAGATATAACTACATAATTAAGAGGTGAAAGAGAATTGGAGGATATGGTTCAAATAAATGTTGAGTTGAGAAAAGAGGAAAAAGTGATTGAAATACCAATGGAAGAAATTCCTAAGGAATTATAAAAACTTATTTCATCAACCAAGATAAATATAGAAAGACCACCTTCACCATTTCCTCAGCCCCAAGGTAAAGAATTAGAAGTAGCTTGAAACAAAATACTAACCTAGTAGAATTTAATCCAAAATCTAAATTATCTAACAAGAATCTGATCCAAATTTTGGGAGATCATAAATTATCTTATAGAGATCCATTTCTTATAATTTTTAAAGATGATATTAATATGCAATTTGAGAAAATCATTAGAAAAATATTTGATCTTGAAAGAAACATGAGGAACAATGATATGAATCATTTTAAAAAGAAAGAGATGAAAGAAAATTTAAAATCTGAGGATTTTTTAGGAATCCCTAGATCTGAAAAAGATTGGGTGATTGATCAAGGATTACTTAAGTAGAATTTTGATCTAGGAGGAACCCTTTGTTAGGCTGGCGACGTTAAATTTAATGCTTCGTGGGAGGCATTTAATGGTTATGTATTGTCAGTGTGTTTCTGAGATGTAATTGTTCAAGGTTTGATATGTTTGTTTTAGCATGGATTGATTAGTATGTATTGTCATTCATTTTAAAAGTACCTAATTTATTAGTTTAGTGTGTCCGTTATAAATTGGAAGTAAGTTAGTGAGACCGTATGAGTTAAAGGAAGAATTAACCTCATTTATTATGTATGTTTGTGTTTGTGTTACAACAATATAAACGATTTGAAAAACACTTAAATTTATACTCTTATGCTGATACATGTAATGCTTGTTAGACCTTAATTTAATTTAATTTTATTCTGACAAGTTTAATTATATTTACTTTCTATTGCAAATTGTTCTGTCTTGATGAATACTTATAAATGTTTCTATTAGACATTTGTGGTAAATATAATTTTTGAAATATTTTTTTTTCCTTCTTATATTTTCTATACTGAATGCTACATGTTAAAAATCAAGTTTGGGGGTAGGAAGAAAAATAAATTTTGAAGTTAGTATACTTCCTTTTTAGTTTAATATTATTGCAATCATGTTTTAGGCTAGATTTACTTTCTCTTGCAACTATTCTATCATGATTATGCATGTATATGAATTTGATAAGATGTTGTAGTAGCTGGTAGATTTAGCTTTTACTTTTTCTTCCTGTTACATTTTTTGGAAATGATTGCAAACTATTTAAAAATTCAACTTTGGGGAGAAGAAAAAAAATCTTTCAAACTTAACTTTATTTGTCCTCAATAACTTGTATTTGTTTTGATATCAATTTTAAAATGACTTGTGATATGTGTTATTATCTTTAGGTTACTATAACTATGATTTTAGAAATGTTAGAAAAATAACTTAATTGGGATCCTATGTGATGAAACTGTTCTAGAGTTAAGATATTTTGTAGGAAACATTAGAAAAATAACTTTGCTATTTATGTTAAAAAGGAGTTGAATATTTGAAAAGCTAAGATTCTTAGATTTATACTTGATAAGAATTTCAAAAGCTAAGATTCTTAGATTTATACTTAATGAGAATTGAGCCCTTTATTGAAACCTTTTTCTAACAAATGCTTACACTTTTAAAAAGTGAGGGAAAGTTTTGAGTTTTGAAATTTAGAGATAGGATGGTGAAATTCAAAATTATTAAAGACTTATCCAGATATAGTAATCCTCATATAAAAAAAAGAGTAGGGATTAAAAAGATTCTGAAAAGAAAAAAAAGAAGAAGAAAAGAAAGGAAAAAGAAAAAGAAAAGAAAAAATAAATGAAAAGTGAGGAGAAGCCTAATCAAAAATTGGTTTCACTTGAATCTTTTTAAATGAAAAGACTTAAAAACAATCTTAAGCTTATTCTTATTTTTTTAAAAAAAGGTGTTAGTTAAATTGGTAAAGCTAAGGTGCTTAAATTCTATTTTTATACTTTCTTTGATTTTTTAGTTTGAAAATTTTCAATAACTTATTAAGTAAAAAGAAAATCGTGATTCTCAAGTTGAATATGAGATATTCTTACACCTTAGTCGTAGCTTGATTTACTATAATTTCAACTAAGTTACACTATAAAATTTCTGAGAATAAATTATAGGAAAATCTACTTAAACCCACCACCTCAAATCAATAAATTTGGTCTTTAAAGTTATAGTGTTACTTGAGAACAAGTAACATTTACGTTTGAGGGAATGATCCACCTTAAAATTACCTATTTTTAGTGTACATTTCATGATCATTTTATGCACACTTTTTATGATATTGCACTTTAAAGGAAGGTATTATATACATTTTTTTTGTTTCAGGTAGAAGAATTGGAGTTTTAAGGTGGAGCCAAATTGAGAAAGAAAGAAAATTTTGATCTGGTGCATTCTAATATGGATTTCTGTGCTTAATTTCATCTATATTTATCAAATATTTTTGAATGAAATTACACTTTAAAGAAAGGATATTTTTATGTTTATCTTGTATGTATAACACTAGGAGAAAATCAGAGCTAAAACGGGGCAAAATAAAGCCAAAACGGAGCAATACATGTGTCCTGGATGCAGGGTGTTGCTATCACCCCCAAATTGGAGTCATAGTGCCAATCATGGCTAGAAACAGACACTATAGCATCCGAGATAGTTTTTGGATGTGTTTTTAGCCATTATAGGCCATTTTGGGATGTTCTGGATGTTTCTAGACAACTTGCTCTTCCCATGGAGGGATTCAATGAATTTAGACACATTTAAATGAAGAGATATGTCTCTTAGAGTGAAGGAGTGTGTTTTTTGGATGAAGAAATGTGTCTCCTGGAGAGGAGAGGTTTTTGTGTCTCTTTAAATAGAGAGGCTTAGCGCCTCTCATGATAAGAATTAGAGAACTTTGAGGAGGGGTTTTTACAATGATTTTAGAGAGAGTTTGGTGTGAGTATAGAGATGTAGATTTTCACTTTTCTAGAGAGATTGGTGAGGAATCTTTAGAGATATGTGTAAGGAATGTACGGGCGGCGCATGGATTGGCAGAGGACTTTGGTGGAGAGATTTTTCATCTTTCTCTCAGAGGAAAAGGCTAAGTATTGCGTTCTTCATTATATTGTAATTATTGTAAACACTTTCTAGTGGATTTTCTTTGATTTAAACAAAGTTTTCTGTGGTGTTTTATCCATGCTTCGTAAGTAGTTTTCTTTACTCTTTTCTTTTAATATGAAGTAGTGGCATGAGTAGGAAAATTTGCTTCATGATAGAATTATTTTTATTTTCACATGATGAGTAATATCTCCTTTGTTTCATTGATATAACTTAAGTGGCAATAAATTATGTTAAAATTTAGTGCATGTGAAACTAAAACTTGGGAGAGCAGTGATCTTGCAACTTGAGTGCACTCACATTGACCAGTTGGATAATAAAATAGTTTAGGCGGCAATGCAACTTTTAAGGAAATATAATTTAATGATCTGTTCCTATTAGATGCTTCTAGGTGACAGATAGTTGCTTAAAATTTATAGAATAGTAAGCATATTGAGCACGATTCTCTTTATATATGTTAATGGTGTATGTGATTATATTCTTAATTTCCTTAATTATAATTTTTACTTTGCAACGGAGCCAAAAACTTGATTTCAAACAAAAGCTAGGTAAAATCTTAACTTCGAAGCAAAAAAGAATACATTTATAATTTTTAAATATGGGATACTAAGCAAGTATATGTATCATTATCAAATAATATAGGACTTTTTGATTAAGCCCCGAATATTGAACCCACAGGGACAACAACAATATTTAACTACAAATCACAAGAAATTAGATAAAAAATTCTACTAAGCAAAATATTCTTACTCAAACTCTAGATGTTATAATAAGAATGAAAGTTCAATTCCTTTTTTAGTTTTTGATAATTGAAAATAAAATAGCAACTAACTAACTTAACTTGATATTTGCAAGATGAAGGAAATGTAAATAAAATATCTTTTTCCTATCATGAATTAGTAACAAATATAAGAATTTTGTTGTGGAAGTATTCTAATTGTGTTGTGCTAAAGATGAGCAATAATATTCTTTACCCTTACGAGAGATGCTAAAAACATTGGCTAATCTATAGTTTGAATAGTCTTGAAGATGAGTTAGATAAGGAAGATACTAGCTCTCACTCTAGAGTTCCCTCTTCTACCTCCACCTTGGGGTTAACATCTTGCATTAAACCCTAAAACTATAAATCAATTGGGGGCTTTAGCCTGTCACTCTAAAGTTCTCTAATTCTACACCCTTCAAAGTTTATTTCCCTATTTATTTTCACTCAACACCATAAAATACATTCTCATCCATGAAATTAAATGTGATTATTACCATTTGTTGACTGAGACAATATCATCTTGAATCTTACATGTTCTCACAATAGGTATTAACATCTTACTTGGCTAAATCAAGAAGTAAATGAGGTACAGGTTTAAAATCATCACAATTTCTTCCAATACTTAATCATTTATCATTTTAAGGAAAGAGATAAAGAAAACTACTGAGAATTCATAGAGAAAACACAACCACACTTGAGTTTGAAAGTAGAAATCATGCACACAAACAAGAATTCTAAATAAAAACCAAATATAATCTCAAAGATAAAACTTATCTCAAAATTCTCTCCACAAAAGTATTGAAGTTCCTTTGAATCTCATCCATCAATTACAATACAAACTAAAACTTAAAATAAAAACAAAAGTAGGCGGTGGTGATGAGAGGCGGCGATAGGAGGCGGCAATGGCAGCGTGTGGTGGTTGGCTCTGGATAAGTCTCTTTTCTCTTCAATCCAAGTATTATTTTATAATTTTCAAAAGGTGTCTGGCTGTCTCTTCAAAATATGTCCCCATTTAATGAATCTTCTAGAAGTTGACTTCTTTCAAAAGCCAACTAAATGATTTTTTGTGTTCATTAACTATTTCACATGTTTTCACCAAGGGTTGCTTCAAACACCTCTTCAAAAATTCGTCCAAATTTAATGAATCATCAAATAATTACTTCTGATGCTTAGGCACGGGCGCTTAGGTGCCTCAGTTCATTTTCATACCGCTTTCATTGCTCCAAATTTGATACTTTTTCACTCCTTTCACCAATTTTTATCCATTTGATTGTATCTGAAAGAAGAATAAATAAATATCATTCATTAAAGCACAATATCTCAAAAATAGGTATAAATTTGTGTACATAAAGATTATATATTTTAGGTGTATCACATACTTATACACTTGAAAAAGGGTAGGTAGACATATGTTCATTGTTGGCACATAATTTATTACTTAATTATATCAATCCTTTTAATGCTTATGTAATTATCTTCATTTTACTTTTCTGTTACAATGAACTAGATGCATTTTCAAGAATTTAGATTTGCTTAGATATTCTCTTAGACTCTTAAATGACTTTGCAAACTGATTACTTGTGAGGTTAAAATTTGTTGCAAAACATAATGACCCAGGAGGGCTATGACTTTGTCGAACTAGTGAGTAGCACATTTAATCTTTTGCAGAGCTGTTGTGATCACTTGAGGGGAGTGCAAATAGACAGGGAGATAAGTTTTAAAGGGCGTAGAATTGTTGTTTCTAGGGTGACAGACTAGATTATGTTATCAATTTGGTCCGGAGTTTTGAACGTAAGGGTCTCTAGTAGGTCTTATAGAGAGGGCTTAGTGGGTAATTTGGAAGTGAGAGGCCAAAATATACTCAATACTACTACGCAAGCATGTGAAAAACTTTAGATTAGCCAATGTTCTTTGCTAGCACCGAGAGAGGGTGAAGAATAGGTAAGCTCCTATTTGTCACTAGCTACATTAAATTTTATGCATTTCATTCCTACAAATTATTTACGTTATTGCACGAGAAGGGAATCCTTAACATCTTAAAATTCTTCAAACAAATTTATCCAGATAAGTTATCTTTATATTTAAGATTTTTATTTAGGAATAGTTATTAGAAAAATTACTTTGATCGACATTCCAAACTAAGGCCTAATAGTAATAGACTAGAATTAGCCTAAGGGATTTCTTACCTCGCTTCTCTGTGGGATGGATACTTGGGGTATTAAAAGAAAACCCTATATTACTTGAAAAAATACGTATACTTGCGTAGAATCCCTAGTGTGTAAACTATTTTCTAAATTTTATAATATTTCAATATTGCACACTAGCTGCTAAATATAAATAGAGTCAAGTTTTTTTCCATCTTTTAGAAGCTAAATTACTGTGTAATTGCGGGTTGGTTCATTGCAACATAGTGAGAATCATCTTTAATCTCATGAATGAGAATGTAGCCCCTGATGTTAAGTGCAAATAAATAGGGAAATAAGTTTTGATGGGAGTAGAATTGGAGATTTTAGGGTAGTTGACTAAAATCCTCAATTTAGTCCAAATGTTCTGAAACTAATGCAAGATGTTAGCTCTCAAGGGAGAGGAAGTGGAAAATTTAGTGTTAGAGCCAGTATCTTTCCAGCTTAAACACAGATTTAGAGACCAAACTCTAGATTAGCCAATGTTCTTTATACACTTAACAGAGGGCAAATAATAGAATTGCTCTTATTTGACAGAAAACCTTAGTTATATATAAAATTATTTTTCTACACTAATTATAAACTCATTACAAGGGGAATGATGTTTTATACAAATTTGAACTCTTCATACATTGTGAGTTTAGAGCAGTTATAACTTTACATTTTAAAACCTCTTTAGATTGCGTTGCATTTACACTTTGCACTTCCTTAGCAGACTTAGCCTTCCTTTAAATCTATAAGATTAGATATTACACAAGAACTTATGATCATTTACTATATAAGTTTTCCATAATTTAAAAGTAAGTCTCAATAAAGTCAATTTTCTAAGATTTTTGTCTATCATCGATACTAGGGTTTTTAAGAGAAAATCCTGTATTACTTGAAACGACACGCATACTTGCGTAGAACCCCTAGTGCGTAAACAATTTTTATTATCTTTATATACTATTTAATTTTACACAGTAGCCACTAAATATAAATTGGGTCAAGCTTTTAGCTATATTTTTGAACTTAAATACTTGTGTAACTATGGGTCGGGTAAAAAAGTAAACTAAGTACAAAAGAAAAATCATCACAAGTTCGGTTTAAGATATTTCAACATTTAAACCATACTCCTACACATCTATTTCATCACCATAACAAAAATCAGGAAAGTCTACTCATAAAACATGGATAAAACACAACAAGACTTAATTAAGATAAAGAGATTCATCATAAAAATATGTTTGAGGAATCCACAAACAAAAATACAAGTATACTTATCTCTCTCTCTCAATTTTCCTTAAGGATGCTCCACTAAGTTCTTTTCTTCTCTTGCAAAAATTTCACTCCAACATTTACAAACACACCAACTCACTCTTCTAGACTTGCTCTCACAAGCCTAGAACAAGGCTACACAACCTTACAATAACCCTCCAGAACTCCCCACGAGTTCTCCAAATCTATATCTTCCTCCCTCTTCAATTATTCTCCAAAAAGACTCTTGATTGTGCCTTAAAACTGCTCCAAAATGCTCTGAACAGTCACTACACCATGCAAAATTTGATACTTGCACCTAGGCGCCATGGCCTTGGCCTTCAGATTTGGGGTCATGGCGCTAGGAGCCAACCTCTTGGGTTTCCATTTGATGAACTGGTGCCTAGGAGCTGCAATAGTGGTGCCATGGCCTTGGCCTTCAATGCTAGAGTAGTGTGGTGCTTAGACACTGCTACACTAATGACATGGCCTTAGCCTTAAAAAAATAACTTTTGCTCCAGTTCTCCTCTTTTTCACTCAAAGTTCCTTCCACTTCATTCCACTTCTAATACATGTTATACCTGCAAGAAAAAAATTAAAATACATTTCTTTAAAGTTCAATTCATTTAAAAAGATGTGCAGAACATAAAGAAATTTATGTAATCTTTTCACACATCAATAACTTTCATGAAAAGTAAAACATGATAACATTAACTTGAGTGAAAAATAAAACATCATAACATGATTTTTTTTTTCATGAAATATAAACAACTCAACTCTCTAACTTGCATGGTTTTTTTTTTTTAAGTACGTGTTCTGTTGTGGTGATTTTTCATCTAAAGCCTTTTCGAATTTGGAAATTTGTTTTTCTCATTTCATGTGAGAATTTTTTGGTGTTGTATTTTGAAAAGTGATGGATTTATTTATGAGAGGTACCAGTGTGGAATTTGCCTCTCTGTGAGAACTTTCTATGTGTGTGTTGGCAGATAAGGCAACTTGGTTTGGGTTTCTCTGAGTGTGTTGGTGGATGGGGCAGCCAGACTTGCTTTTTCTGGTGGCTTTAGCCTTGGTTTCTTTGTGTGTGTTATTGGCTTTGGCAATTGGGTGTGGTTTCTGTGTGTATTGTTGGCTTTAGCCTTAATTTCTCAGGTGGCTTTGGCCTTTGTTATTGGACATGGGAAATGCTTGAACCTTTCAGTTATTTTTTTTGCTATAATAATTATAAATGCTATGCTTATGTGGCATGTGCAAGAGAATATTAAAATGATCTCAAATTTATACAACCCGTTGCTGCTTTTCATTTCAAAATACTTGTTGAATTTTGAAGTTCTTTTAACTTGGCATGATTAGAATGGTGATTGCAGCTCTGTTGCATTCAATACTGTATTATTTGTTTGTGCACTACTGCACTGGTTGTGTTACTGTCCATAGATGCCTCTTGGGTTATATTGCCCATATGTAATGTGAGTTTCCATGCATAGTAGAGGGAATTCCTAGAAAATCTTAACCGTAGAATATTTAAGTGAACTTATATGTTATTGAAGGCATTGGTAATACACTTGGCTTATATTCTCATGCACTTAATGTTGTCGTGGGCATGCTCTCCTAGCTTTGGGTGTGTGGTTTTTGTTGTGGATGTGAGGAGTACTAATGTCTAGTGACTGTGAGTGTTGTTCAGGTTGGCTTGGTCGCGCACTCCTAGCTTTATGTGTGTGGGTTTGGTGGCAGATATGAGGTTTTTCTTATGTGTGGTTTTAATGGTGGCTTGGGTGTGCTCTCTTGATTTTGGGGTGGATGTGAGAAGTGCTTGTGTTTAGTGACTGTGAGTAGCGTTTAGGTTGGCTTGGGTGAGCTTTCCTGGCTTTGTGTGTTTAGGTTCTCTTTATTTTATTAATTTTGATACTAACGTGTAAGTGAGCACTCTATTTTATTTTTTTTTAAACTGATTTGCAATGGTTTGCAGCTTCTATTTTATCAATTATCATGCCCAGACAGTTCTTTTGTAAAGAGCATTTCTTAACTGGGGCATAACAACCAGCCAACTTATCAGGACAATCTGTAGATTATCAGATTTTTAGGATAATCTGGAAATAAGCAGATTACAAATAATCTGCAGATGCACAAACAAACCCTAAAGCTTTTAGAGTGCAGTCTATATCTACCATAGGTATAGCTTGTTTGAATATTGCTCAAATCTGATTTGAATCTCATTTAATTTTTTTCCTCGATTATGATTCAAATCTTGCTCGAACCATTTTCATTTGCAACAAACAATTAAATAAATAATCTATAGTTAAATTATAAGATGTTTGGTCTAGAATGAATTTTAGATCATATTCTTCAAACAAAATAAATGAAGAACACAGTTGACTCATTAGCCCAATTATAACGCACATAAATGTTTAATTTTTCAAATAATAATAATAATTATTATTTACATACATATCACTCAATTCTTATACAATTATATATGTAATACCTAATTTTAATTTTTAGATCATGTAATCTTGTATGCATTTCTCTGCTTATAAAAGATAAAATGGTGGTAATAAGAATTGTTTGTTATCGTCAGTTTTGGTCACGTAAAAAAGCCCATAACTGGCTCACATTAATTGGAGCTGTAGAAAGCGTTTGTCCTAGGAATAAGAGAAGCGTATCAAACCTCTGTAGAAAGATTGCTGGGCACGGAACCAGNAAGATCATGTAATCTTGTATGCATTTCTCTGCTTATAAAAGATAAAATGGTGGTAATTAGAATTGTTTGTTATCGTCAGTTTTGGTCACGTAAAAAAACCCATAACTGGCTCACATTAATTGGAGCTGGAGAAAGCGTTTGTCCTAGGAATAAGAGAAGCGTATCAAACCTCTGTAGAAAGATTGCTGGGCACGGAACCAGCAACGAAAAAATGAGTAGTTCCGCTCTCTATCGCCCCTCACACATTTCGTGCTCCTTTCGCCGGAGTTGCCCGTCGCATCCACTTCCTCGCCGCCGGTTGAGCTTCTTCGGCGGAGGTACTTTCTATGTCGGCGGGCGGAAGCAGCGGTTTGGGCCGAGTTTCCTGTGCTACGCTGAGGATACACAGAGAAGGCCTGAAGGCGACCCTGCCTCCGGGGGAATTCAACTCTACTCCGACATCGAGAAGTAGTCTATCCTCCCTACATATGCGTGCTATTAATTTTTTTTTCCCGTTCTGACAATTGACATGCTTAGTCATTGATCGTAGTCTATTTGACGCTAATACGAACCTCATCTATGACTGAATTTTTTTCAGCGAAGCCTGAATTTTAGTCTCCGCTATCTTTTGTGGTCATGAAGATTGATCTTTCTCTCTCTTTCTAATGGTGGGTGTACATCTGAAATGTGTCCACGCAGATTCTTAGGACATCTATTGCCCCATGAGGAAGAGTGCAATAAATGAGAGCTCACTCACAAAAAGACCAAGAGGCCGTTTACCTGACGGGATACAACCACCCGAGCCAAAACTAAAGGCTGACTGGATGTAGNGACCAAGAGGCCGTTTACCTGACGGGATACAACCACCCGAGCCAAAACTAAAGGCTGACTGGATGTAGTCATAAAGGGGAAGGCCGACCGAACCCGGAGAAGGAAAAAAAAAAAAAAATCAATGATTTATTTGAATTTGAACCAATTAGATTAAAATAGAACATAAGCATCCAAACCAACCACTACAAGAAAGTCGACCGAAGGCAGTAACCTATCTTCCAGTAGATTCAACTTGTGGAAAAACTTAATTCCTCAATATGACCAGCCATCGCATGGATGCCTTTGAGGTTTCTCATCAAGTATCAAGAATTGACACTACAATATAGTTTTCTAGATATCCCTCAGGCTTTTCTTGCTGAGGAGTGGGCCACCTTTCACATCACAGTGATTCACTTTTTGCTTGAAGTTTAATCTAGCTTCGCCAACAGAAGCTTTTCACCAGGGATTGAGGGTCGACAACCAGACAAGTTCACTGGATCGACAAAGCCTAGCCGACTGAATCAGTACTGCTGACCCAAAACTATTCAAGCTCAACCAATTGACAACGGTGGCCGACTGGGCCTTACCAAGAAGAGGCAATACAAGCCCAAACGACAATGTTAAAGAGCAGCCGGGTGATAGACACATATATGTAAAATGCCTAAAATATCATGTACAACCCCTATTAAAATAGGGGTAGAAATGTAATGTCACGATATTGTATCTTCTTCCCTATAAATAGAGCTATCATTTTATAAGAAAAAGAAGATAGACAAGATGTATTATTGTTCATTACTATTTCCTCTTCTCTCTCTCCCATTTTTTACGCTCTATTCATTGGGGTGTGATTCGCGGACAAATCATGATTCAATAGTGAGATTAATAGTTTTTTGCACCATGAAGACATTTATGTTTTGTATCTCATAGATCAGTAAACTTGAACTATAAATTTTCCTTTCTTTTGCTTTCTTTGTGGAAACTTTGGAATTACAAATAATATTAAAAAAAATAATAGCTTGATTTTCTTTCCCATAAGTGATGAGCTATTTCTGCCATAATTTAGTACTTAAAATAAATTGTAGTGGAAATTTTTAGCGTTTTTGATGTTTTTTCAAAATGAAAATAACAATTAGTTATGAGATTTTTAGAAATATGAAGAGTTACATCTGGTTCCTAATGATACATGTTTTTATTCCTGTTTGTTAACCTTTTTTATGCTTTGCCAAAATTTTAGCAAGGAAAAAAACATTTTTCTTTCACTTTGCAGATTGATTACTGAAACAGCAAGACAATCTCAGGATGGCTGGGGTGGCACTCAAGATTGGAAGGAGATTGAGGTCCTCTTTTTATGCTCAAAACATTCATAATTTTATTATCCTTTGATAATTTGCTCTAGAATTACTGGTATTATGAAGGAATGTCAATTAGTAAACTCTAGTTACCTTAGATTACTATATTTCTATCACAATAGCCGAGATTGTTATTGACTATAATGATTATAAAGAGGAGAATAAAAGGCTTGCCAATTTGCCAAATTACTCATCTCTTCTCAGCTTTATTAGAATTCTATCTGGTCGTTGGTATATAAATTTGCTGCAACGGCCAATCCTCTCAATACTCTTTTTCAATTCTTTTGATGTTTATTGTGATATAATTTATCCAGATGTGCCCATAAAATATTTTACAGAAGCAGCCATTCAACACAAATCAAAACAAACTGTCCCGCAAAGATGACATGTATCTTTTTAAAATCTGTTTTAATCATAATTTTGAACATTCAAAAATTAGACTGGATGTTCTACTTGAAAATGAAGAGTTTTAAGTTCAATGGTCGAACGAAAAGTCAAAATGACAAGATAAATATTCACATTTTTTTGAGATAATTTTAAAAAATATGATAATGATGTAGTAGTGATATTTTAACCAATTTAATATATGCTATTCTAATTCTAGGTAATTTACTCTTGATTTTTTTCATTATAATTTTAAATTAATTTTTTATGTCTTAATACTTTAATTATTTTCTTTATTTTTATTCTAAATATTTCATTTTTAGCCAACCTATTAAAATAAAAAAGCCAAAAACATATCAATACTTAATAGGCAGGTTAATCAAAGACTTGTATGATTCAATAGTTTGTTAGTTCAACACCGATTTAACTCCAGTTCTAGTTGGTTTTGTATGGAAGAAGCAATTTCAAAATTACAACGAATTAGCTAAAGGATTGATTCATTGTTGAACTAGTAGAACTAGTTGATTTGGTTTTTTCCGTTCTGGTTTTTAAAACCATGATAATTATTATTGTCTTGACAATTATTTAGCAAAATCATGTCAGATATAAGGTTGCAAGTAATTTTATAGTATGATAGTCTAGAAAATTTGGAAGTTATATAACAACCCACTTCTAGAAATTAATAACGTGCTTTTATCCTGTAAAATTTTTCGCTTGATTTGATCAAAGTATTCATTTCATGAAACTAAATTTTTCTCTAGCATTATAATGATTAACTTCAACTTGGCTGGCAAGCATGACGTTGGACTGTTCTTTTTCAAGAAAATTATGCTCAATTCAGATGAACCTTTGTCAAATCCCAACATTAATTGCCTCATCTATGCTTAGATAGTAATTTACATTGAAATGGCAAAATGTTTGCTATTTTCATACATTTTATTTTGTCATTCCACTATAATTTCCAATCATTGTGGTTTTGCTCGTAATGAGCTTATTATCAATTTTTTTTTGAGAAATTAGTTGTTCTACATGCTTACTATTAGGACTAATGATATCTTGTGATACTGTTCTGAATTCTTAATTGTTTCTGAGAGGAAACCATGATTCTGTTTAAGTGGGATGGTAATCGGTATGTTATTTTTCTCCTTTGGTTGTAATTTTTGACTCAATATATTTATGTTATTTTATAACTTTGTGGAAAAAAAAATTACTTTGGTTTATGTTATTTGCAGATTTTGTTTTTCTAAGTTATCTTAATTGGAGAGTTGTTACCTGTTTTTTTTAAGTTGTGAATCTATAACTTGAAAAGAATAGGTTGTGGATTCTCCCACTCGAGGCGCAAATCGCTTAAACCATAATCTTGTCGTCCTCCTTGCTGTTTACAACCCGGAGAGCTGCCAAAATTTCTTTAATCCTTTTTTAAATCTTGTTGAATTCACATATCCTTTTTCTATTGCTCTTTTGCAGTCGCTCCCATTAATTCTGTTTTAAAAAACTTCCTAGAATCCTTAAATGTTGTCATTTGGTATTAGAGTCAAACTTTAATTTCAATTCCTAATTTTAACCCAAAATTTGTAAAATCTAACCTTTCTACACCCACCAATTAAACATAATTGGCCAACCTTAGTTAGATAGTCTTACCTACCTGAAACTTTAAAGTGAGGAACAAATCACAATTTCGTCAAGCAGAAACTTTCAATGAGGTGTTTAAGAGCTTACCAATATTATATGTGGCAGAAAATCCTTCAATTGCTGCAGGAGCTTTCTAATTTTTAAAGAAATCAATGTAGGGAAATTACCCACAACAATAATGGTGATTACCTGGATGGAAGAGATGACTAAAACCCTTTTTACGAAGAAGCCTCTAGCTACAAAAAGCTGATTTCGTGTTGGTTTGAACTTCAATATTTTGCAGTGAATGTGGATTTGTCAAATTTTGATGGTTATATAGCTTCAGACAAACTTTTTGAGTGATTCCAAAAAGTGAAATGGGATATTGGGTATAAGGATCTTCTGTCTGATAAAAGGGTGAAGCTAGCTACCATTAAGCTGAAAATGAATGCTTCTTTATGATGGGGGGATTTTTAAGATCTTTCAGCTTTAAGAAAAAAATAAGATCACAACCCGATCTTTGAAGAAGAAGATGCACTATAAGTATTTCATGACACAATACCAAAATGTTATCCTTTTTAAGATCTATCATTTGTAGCAGAATGATCAATCAATATGCTAAGTTTGAATAACATATAGTGTTAGCTTGTAGAGTTAGAGAAGAACACCATAGCCTGATATCTTGGAGGATTACGGTTATCCATTGGCATTATAGGGCAATCACAACCTCTTTGGAATTAACAAAATATGCAGACCTTAGCACTAAATGTGGAGAAGTAGCATAGTATTATCACGTCAAATTCTACCTAGAAAACCTATTTAAAATCTAGAAGTACTCGGACCAATGATTGAGTAACCTACTGCTTTAGAGCTCAAAGATAGCTTGTGCATTGTTTGACCAAGTAAATCGATTCGCCTTTCTGAAGTTCCATCAAGTGTATCCACTATAGAACTGAAATTTTTGATATCTTCTATAAAAATATATTAGTTCATTAAACTGGCATACATTACTAAACAACTGCGTGTTGTCCCAATTCACAATAGTCTCAACTCTCACTAGTTTCATTTCAATGCAAAATAATTTATCCAAGAAAACATGTCTGCAGTGTGAACACTTCTTAGAGTGTTCATATAGCTACTTTATTTGATGAAGAACTCCGAACACTTGTTGTAAGTAGTGCAAATGCTCATCATTTAAACTATTGTATACCAATATATCGTTAAATTACAAAACAACAAACTTCTTAGCAAAGCTCAAAAAATCTTATTCGTCAACCTCATAAATGTATTTGAGGTGTCGAATATGCCAAAAAGCACAATTATCTACTTATACAAGTTGATTCCGCGACTTAAATGTGATCTTCTACTCATGTGGGAGCTTTATTCGTATTTGTCGATATCTACTTTACAAATTTTTTTTAAAAAGATGTTAGCTCCATCAAGCTAATTAAATAAGCCGTCTACTCTTAAGATCCGGAACTAGATGTGTGTCGTTACCCAAAATTTTTTGGTATAATCAAATCTGGTACGACACACTGATTGGTGCTTTTACGGAGTAGTCCCTAAACTATCAAATGCTCAACCTACTTCTATAGTTCCTCATATTTTGCTGGTCACATTCGGTTGAATGGTCAGCTAGGGAGCACTGATTCTTGGATGTTGCCTATAACTTGTTAAATCTCTCGTTGGGGTTGTAATCTTGGTAGTAGGTTGTTAGTTAGAATAAAGTGAAACTTCTTCAATAGAAATCACATTATCTCAAGTATTGGCTGTTCTGTCTCATTATTCTCTAATATCATCAAGACTAGCCCCACTGGCGCTTCTTTCATAGTATAAAAATGTTGCATAAGATATTATATTTTCTATTTCTATTCTAGTAATCTTCACCATTGACTCCTTCAATGGCTGAAGTATAATACTCTTCAGGTCTTTAATAAATTAGTAGGTATTTTTGTGGCAATCATGAAATGTACTCATGTTGTGCTATAACTGTCGGTCTAAAAGAATCAACGTTAATCTCTTTCCACCTTTTTCAACCAAGTTAGAGAATATTGTTGATAATGACTTTGGATAGTGAAACTTAATTTATCTACCATTTACGTAGACACCACTTTTTTACAACTACTTCAGATTGATGAAAGAGATATTTCTTACAGTTTCTTTTGGAAAACACAAATCTAGAGTTGGTTGTCCATTTAGAATAAATAAGAGGATTAATGCTAATGCCTACAAGATTGATCTATCGAGAGACTATAATATTTTTGCCATATTTAATGCCATTGACCTGTCACCACACTATGAGGATTAGGATGCTTCTAGAAAAGAAGGTGATGCTTCTCTTACCTCTGGTTAATGACACGAGAGCGGAGTCCACGATCCTGCGTATGCACGATTGAAATCGGGATACTATTTCCATCCTGCGATACTAGAGGCAGGAAATCTTCTACCTGCTATGGGATTGCTTGGTCCTATGGCCTCTTATTTACTATATTTTAATTTTTAATTAGGATTTCAGTTATGTCTTATTATAAGTTTGTTATATTTCATTTATGATATTTGGAGATTTTGTTTCTCAGTTTTCTTTTATTTGGAGTGGTGTGGCCTAGTTTTCTTCAAGTAGTGAATCTATATCTTGAAAAGAACTGGTGGTCGATCCTCACTCGGTAGACGCACCTCGCCGATGCCGTCATTTTGTCATTCTCCCTGCTGTTTTCAGCACAAACAGCCACAAAATTCTTTTAATGACCTTCCAAATCTATCAGACTCTGCATATCATTTCTCTCTTTATATTTTGCAATCTCTCCCCAACTAAATCTGATTCTTAAACTTTATAGAAATCCTAAAACGTTGTCTTTCAAGTAGCTAAATTTCTTTGTCAATCAACCTTTTCTTTTCATGGAGAAGTTATAACATTGTTTGATCAGAAATACATGAGGTTTGAGTTTAGCTATTTCTTAAGGATATAAACTGGACTGTTTTTCTTAGCTAAGCCTAAATCTTATGGTGATCTAAAAGTTTAGATTGATAGAATAACTAGAATATGTTGATGCAAGGGTGGCTATATATAGACAATAGAATAGAGTAGTAGAAGAAAGCACAAAAATCAAAATATCCTTAATAATGCTGATATATTATAGTAATAATGGCAATAGATTCCTACTATAAATATTTGCCAAATGTTATAATATTTATATAAAAATGAATAATACAAATAACTTTAACATAGATACGTTAATACTAGTTATTTTTCAAGAAGCTAGTAGTTTGGAATTGCCAATAGAGTTACTGAACTGAATATCTCATGTGATTTTTTGCAACTCGTTGATGATTTTGTGATGATTATGATCAAATGGCTCTCTTACTAACATTGAGACTGATTGGTAATTATAAATGTTTTCTTTTAGTACTTCCTCTGGCATAGCATTGATAATTACCAATCTAAAAATCTTTGTACCTTGTAACTTAATTATGCTTGTCATTCCATGTTCAAGTCACCATAGGCAATCTCATCCTTGGACATATGCTATCTTGTAATACTTCTTGAAATGGTTCATGATTGAATTATCCCTATTGGCATATTAAAATTTCAAACTAATTGTATTTATTGTTTTGTTAATTCATCACTACTCAAATCTGTTATCATTTTTCAAATCGATTTAAATCTCATGGGTAATATACTTTCAATCCTACAGTGGTTATATGCTTATCTAGCTGTCAGACTAAAATGTATTTAGCACTATGCTTTCTCATTGTGATAAATAAGAATTATCACCTTTGAAAATCTAAAAGATGAAATTAGTAATTATGAAATGAACTGCAATAGATCTCCGTAAAAAGCAAGGGAAGGTGCGAACGAAGTGAAATGCTTCATGTGACTTGTTCGCTTTGTATTTATTCCCGATATTAAATCTGAAATATCCTATGTTTGTAATTACTTTTCTTCTTTGTCAAAATACTTATAGGATGTACTCATGTACAATTTTTAATAATGTTTTGTTTTAATATAGGGCACTTGGATCCTCAGGCCAAGGTACACAAGTCCAACATCAATTATTCATTTTATTGGGGGTATATTTGTTGGGGCTGCACCTCAACTTACATATCGTTTGTTTCTTGAGCGGCTCTCTGAGAAGTAAGTTATTTTAGTTTAATTTTTTGTGGTATTAGCCTCTAGTCATTTTTGAATTATCATCGCATATTGTTTTATTTGAGCTTAGATTTTTCTTATATTTATCAGCACTTTCTAATCTTTGTACCCATGAGTCTACCTGATTGCTTTATAATAATTCGGTGTGAAAAGCTTATCATGATCATTTAATATAGAAATACAAAAAAAGTTAGTAGTTGTTCTCTTCTACCTCAAATGGGTTTATTTATTATCTCAATTTTGCGCGAGTATTCACTTTTCAAAATTCCTGCACTTGATTGAAGTTCTTTAGGTATTTATTTGATATTTTCTTTTTTTGTTTATTTTACTTTATTTTTTATGTGGATCTCCTCCAAAACAAAAAGGCCTATTACAAGTAATAATTTTTTATGACATTAATGCTAACTTAGTATTGAATATATTAATCGTTGATCGTTAAAACTAATGTTTGTTATTTCTCCAGTCATTGTTTTCCTTTTCCTACTTAAACCGGACCCAAAACTCTGAGTTTCTTTTAATTAGGGGTCTTTTGGTAATAGCAACACCTTTTGCTAGTAGTTGTTCTCCTCTACCTCAAATATGCGTATTTGGCATCTCAATTTCATGAAATTTGGGCAGATATTCACTTTTCAAAATACCAGTACTTTATGTAAGTTCATTATGTATTTATTTATATTTTATTTTTTGGTTCATTTAACGATATTGTTTTTGTGGACCTCCTCCAAAACAAAAAGGCCTATTACAAGCAATAGTCTATCTGTGACATTAATGCTAAATTAATACTAAATATTTTAATATTTGATCATTAAAACCATTGTTTGTTATTTCTCGTCATTTATTCCTTTTCCTACTCAAACGGGATCCAAAACTCTGATTTTCTTTTAATCAGGGGTGTTTTGGTGATAGCAACACCTTTTGCAAGTCGTTTTGATCACTTCTCTATAGCTGATGAAGTGCAGTTAATGTATGACAGATCCGTCCGGTCTTTGACTGACATAGTAAGCTGGTTTTTAGTGAAATTGTTGTATCTTTATAATTTACGCAAAATTTAATTTTTTTTTTACTTCTGTGCAGGAAAAAGATCTTCCAATATTCGGAATTGGCCATTCCTTGGGATCTGTAATTCACCTTTTGATTGGTACTGATTAGTTAAACTGTTTTAATGCATTTTAACTTTTCATAATATAGAGTGATGTAGTTATTTTACTCTGATTGTTCGATTGCACATCAGGTTCAAGATACGCAGTGCAAAGGAATGGGAATATGTTGATGGCTTTCAACAACAAGGTTCCTGGTTTTCTTCTTTGCTCTGATTTCTTACTGCTTATTGTACTTATTGCTCCATTCAAATCGTTAAAGTCATGTAATTTCTGTTTTATTTTATTCTTGATATTATTAATTTAAGTACAAATGAAGGCCTTGGCGATTATACAAAATTGCACAAAGTTGTTTAACTTTTCATGGTTAGTGAAGTATGTTTTATTATGAGGTGAATGTATATGCTTAACACATGGGTTAAATATAGCCTCATTGATGTTCACCTCCATTATTTGGATAATTATCAAGGAACTAACCAAAAACCCTCCCTGTTCTGGATCATGCTCTAGGGCGTGCTTGCATATGACAATAATAAGCATGTATAAATTGCATAGATTAGTATTTGCATTCTTATTTTAGGGAATGCCTTATTTGGGGCACTAGGGCACTTAACACAACTGTGAAGTAAGGCAAGAGGTAAGGTGTTTGATTTTTTTTTATAACTTAACATTGTTATGAACACCATATTCAAAACGAGATGTAACATTTATAGCATCAAAATAATAATAAATTTCATTCCTAAGTTAAATATATTATAAATGGAGCTCAAAAGTAATACTTTGTGTATAGTAGAGCTATGTATAAATAAAAAATGTCGAAGAAATAAACTTACGAATAGGACATACAAAAGTAAGTAATAACGAGAAGAAAATTCCATATAAAGTATAAAATATTTGGGCTATAATCCACAAAAATCAAATTGTAGGTATTACTGCTGGGAAGCTCTTGCTTAAAGGCAATGACATGCATGAGAACTAGAAAAAGTGTCCAAATATATATATTTTTTTACTTTTAACTCATTCGTTTTTTTTCCTTTCCTCCATCTTCCTTGTTACATCTCCAAATCAAAACACTATTTTTCTACCGCGATGCTTATAGGAGATGGGGAAAAATATACTGGTCCATATAGCAGACCAGCTCACTAATCATCAACCCGTGTGACAACCACTTATTTCCTCTTTTGATGGCCTTTAGATTCCAACTGTCATGTTAGCGCTCATTGGTGACTACCCATTTGAGAAACCTTCTTATATGGCACTAGTTTTAATAATTACAAACCTCAAATCACTTCATCAGTCACCTCTCTGGTCTCCAGTTTTACCCCTGGCTAAATGAAGGAGGAGTGATGCATTTTAACATCATAAAATTGTCTTGTTTAATAATGCTTAAATGTTGTTAGTAATAAACTTGTAGAACACAAGTAGATGGCATTAGATGGCAGGTGACTTGCTTATAGAGGTTAGATATTATTTTAAGAAATAAAGAAAAACACATGAAACAGACATGTGCACTAGATTTTTGAATTTGGGCTCAATTTTTCTTAGAAAAATTCAACAAGGTTACCATATATGTGGAAAAAGAAAAAAAATGTAAAACAAGCGCTAGTGGAAGATGGCAGGAGTAAGAAAAAGCTTGGCATGCTGCCTTCTATGAGAAAGATGCTCCAAAAAAACCTAGAAGGGAAAAAAAATGTGAAATTGAAGATAATCAAATAAAACCTAATAGCTTAAATCTTCTTTACAAAATTCCAATCATATATTGTAGTACAAGCACAAAAAGTGAAAAAGAAAAGAAATAACAATTTTTAGATATTGCCAAAGATATGAAGGAGACAATGTGATGCGCGGCGGACGCGGAAGTTTCCTGTACGGGATGCTATCATGCATGTGCGCGATTCTGCGAACGTTGCTGTAATACCAAACACAAGAGTGTACTAGCGGCTTGGACCGGTTCATTATTGCATCTTTGAGGGTTGATCGACTTGCCTGCCTATGAGAATGCCACCTACAAGGAGTGGGGTTCACTCCTTAGTTACCCTAATATTATACATGTTTTTTTTTTGTGTTTTAGGCCAATTTTTTTGGCATGAGTTTGTTTACGACAGCTGTCGGCGTCCGTTTACTCCCTTTCATGGCTTTATCCGAGGGATTGGGTGGTGCTCCGACTGTATCTCTATTCCGAGACGGTGTTTATCATCCCTATTTCCATTTTGCATCCTCTTGACACTGCTCTCGCCCGTCATTCCCTGCTGCAGCCGCCTGAAACAACTGCGGAGGCTTTTCTTCTTTCAATTTTTGCATTCCAGCTCATGTTTCTTGCGATTCCAACGCTTTTTCTTCATGGGATCACTTTTTCATTCACCTAAAATCCCCTCCCTTTCCCGCCATATTCCAGTCATCCTGAACCATGTCTATACCATGTCAATGTCAATTGTTATGTCATATTTTCAGGTGTCTTGTTGTTGTGTGTTGGGTTTTATTCGCATATTTGCTTTCAGTAATATCATTTACTTTCCTATTATTATTTAGGTCAACTATAGTATTATTTGATATGAGAGTTAGTCTAACTCTAGTCTTATCCTAGGATTTTTAACATCCATCAATACCCAACCCCACTTCCAACAAAAAATCCCTCGCATTGCTAATATTTCAAACCCCACTTCCAACAAAAAAATTTTTTTCATTAAAAATGCAAGTCATGTAGATTGTTTCCTAGTTTTTGTTTCGTAGTTCTTTTTTATTTTTATAAATATGCCTGTTGCTCCTATATGAACGGGTTGTATTTTTCTCATTTGTTGAATAGTCCATTATAGCCAGCTCATTACTGTATGATTTCAACTAAGTTATTAAATTCTAAATCAACACATCATGGGATTCAGAATCATCACTACAATATGAATTGCTAATGTTTCTACCGTTATTTCTTTTTCTGATTCTCCACTACCCACCAATTGTTACTCTACTGGGTATTGCCGATGCACTAATCCACTGTTCCCTAGCTTTAACCCAAATACCACTGCATTTGTATCCATAAAGAGAGCGATAGGGAGGAAGTAAAATGGCATTAACATTTTAATGAATTTATGAATATATAAATAGTTAAACAATTTTATAAGAAAAAAAAATCAAATAATTTTGCATTTAGAAGTTTAGTCAAATATGAAAGGACATCAAGTTTTCAACTCTAGTATTTAAGCCATTTAGGGCAGATTTCATTAAATTTGTACTCTTCTATTAAGGCAAGTCGTATGGTTTATCCTTTTTTCATTATTTTTATCATCTAATCATATAGTACTAGGTTGTAAATCATTAAGAGCAGCCCATAGAATGCATTTTAGGTTTTGAGTATTTTCATTATTTGCTTATTGTAATTTGTTTGATTTGCATTAATTATTTGATTGCATGAAGGGTAAATATGAAAATTATTAGTATATTGCCGATGTAAATGAGAGATTTGTGGAATTCAAATTAGGAGATGCGGTAATGATGCATCTAAAGCTATAAAGATTTCCTACCATAGCTTTTAGAAAAAAAAAATGCAGGAAATGTGGGTTTATATTTGAATTGTATTTGGAATAACACTTGCGAATTGGAAATTTGGGAAGTACCGATACCAGTTTGATAGCTGTTAGTGGTTTGATTCATTTTAGTTTTATTTAATAAACATGTTATCAGTCCATGGTTTTCTCTCTCTTTCCATCCTTTCTTGTGTATTCTCATTGAACTCCTTGCCCGGTTCCATCAGCCAACTTATGTATAGGGATTGCGTGGGTATCTCAAATTTTTTTCCAAGGAAAATATTAATTTTATTAATACAAAAAAAGGAGTACATGGGTGGGCTGGAAGTCCCCTTCTACACTTAAAATATAACTCACGCAAAGTAAAACCTAAGAGGACACTCCACCTCAAAAGGAAAAAGAAAATACTATGAATTATCAAAAGATAATCCCAAAAAGCAAAAGGCAAAAGATTATAAGAACATAAAGACATAAGCTTGGATTTTAGATCTATATAGGCGGATGCCAAAGAAGTAACAACTGGGAGAGTAAACTGCACTTAGGATCGGTTGAGGGAGCTTTAGCTTGGACATCCCTAGTGAAAGCTTGAGGGAATTGGTCTCTTGAGCTGTAAGATAACCTGCAAAAGCAGTCTAATTAATTCTTACCATATATAAAGAAAATAAAAGCAACTACTTGAGGCCGAAACAAAGGTTAATGTGTCATTGGGAAAAAAATGGGAAAATTAAGTCAATTAACCTGCATCCCGATATCAAACATAACCGAAAGCAAAATAAGAACCAATAATTTGAATGTTATGGAAAACATACAATAAAAAACAGATAGTAATAAAAGAGCTGACGTGCCAACAACTATACAAAAGGATAGACATGAAATTTAACATAAAAAGATAAAATTTAGAATCAGGGCATGAGGGGCCCAGCTAACCTCATAGGTGGATGAAATATAACGGAAGAAACAGATCAGGTGGAATCCTTTAGGATTCATGGGATTCATCTTGCCTGAGAGAAGAATACTTAGACGTGATTGTATCCCCGAATCTCAAGTTTCTTATGATTTTGTAGGATAAAATGCTTACTAGTGAATTAACTTATAGGAGCATAAAATTTTTATCTGATTTAAATGAGAATTATGAAATAATTAGTTCTTTAGAGCATTATCTTTCGAAGCCAAATAGAATGACCTAAATCTATAGTCTATGTTTGTTAGGAATGAAACTCAAGGCTATTAAATCTTAAGTTTTGTTTTTGTGTTTATTTGAAGCCGAAAATATGTCATGTTGGTGAATCATGTATAAACATGATGTGCTCGCTAGTAATTTTATTATTGTAATGCTTTAACTAAATAGAGTTAACTTATTATCGTATTGTTTTAACTAAACCTATTTAATTCTAAATATGTGCTTTTGGTGTTCAAAATTATTGCTATGATGTAAATTGGTAATGTTTATATTTTTGTTCATGTTTCTATTTCCTCTCTAATCATTGGTTGCGTAAGACTTAGATTATTTTAAGATATGTGTTAAATGCTTAAAAAAAATTATATCCCAAAATTTTAACTTTTTATATAAGTCATAAAAAATCATTCAATTGCATTCTTGATATCGAAGGAATACCCAAACCACGACTCAAAATTGCAATTATTATTACGGAACGCCACAAGCTTACAATGATGACTCTTCAACAAGAAATAACATAGCACAAGTAAATAATAAATAATAATGATGACTGCTAAAATTTAGGAAAAGGCAATAACATAAAACATAACCCTCTACGACAGTTACGACAGAGTGATGATGGAACAGTGGTGTTGGATGCCACGGGGAAAAGGTCGGAAGGGCTGGTGGCTGCTGGGAACACTCAAACAGGTGGCTTGAATGGTGTTGGAAAGGCCCGCTGGCTTGCCGGAAAGGAACCGAAGAGGGCAGCAAGGATGGCGGGTTGCTTGGAGGGTCGACCGGGGGCAGAGAGGAGCTGGAATGGTTCTAGTAGCTGGTCGATGAGGAAGACAACAACTGAAAGGAGTTTTGAGGGAAGGAGCAGGGCTGACAGCAGTGGAAGAGGGGTTGCGGTGGCTGGATGGGAGTAGGAAGGTGGCTGAATAGGAGCAGGAAGGTGACTGACAGTAGTGGAAGAGGGGGTTGTGGTGGCTGACTTTTGAAATGACAACAGATAAACGAAAGTATGATAAGATAAATGTCTTGTCATGGTCGAGCTATGACATGCTTGAAAATTTACTACCTTTTTATATACATTTAATGCTTATTTTTAGTGATATTGCACTTTAAAGGAAAATATTTATATTTTTGAGTACAAGTACAATATATTAAGCAATTGGGGCAAATGAAGCAAAAATAGAGCAATTTGGAGTCAAATTGATCAAAGAAGAGAATTTTGACCTGGCGCCCAGGCTTTAGGCAGTTACTTCATGCTTATAGAAGGCTGGCACCTAGGCGCCACAGTTGAGCGCCTAGGCACCACGGTTGTGCGCCTAGGCGCAAGGCGCAAGAAACTGACTTGACATTTTTTTGAGCTTTTTGGACGGATTTTTGAAGGGGGTGTCTCTTCAAGTGAGGAGGAAACAGAGGACGCCAAGGTGAACATTTCCAAGGGTTTGGAGTGCAGAAGAAGAGGAAAAGTGAGGTTTCTTTCATTTTCTGCATTTCTTAGTGGTATTTAAGTGACGTTTTTTTAAGCTTTTTTGACGAATTTTTGAAGGGGGGTGTCTCTTCAAGTGAGGAGGAAGCAGAGGACGCCAGAGGTGAACATTTCCAAGGGTTTGGAGTGCAGGAGAAGAGGAAAAGTGAGAGTTTTCTTTCATTTTATGCATGTCTGAGTGGTATTTGAGTGAAATTGTAAGAAGAGTCTGAGAACTCTTCAAGGGAACTTCAGAAGATTTGCTTAGGGAGAAGTTTGAGATAATTGCTTTGTATTTTTGTTAGAGTTTTGTTAAATTTTATTGTTTAAGCCTGATTTTAAATATCAATCCATGTGTTGTTGTTGTATTTTCCCTATGAAATCTAAGTAATAATTTTTATCCTTTTTCTAATGATGAGAAATAATCTTGTAAGATTAGAATTGTTTATAAATACTTTTATTTCAATATTGTGGTGGTATATTACTTCATGCATAATTTATTTATACAATTTGGCCAATTCATATGTTAAAACATATTGTGAAAACGTAATGACCCGGGAGGGCTATGCTTTTCCTCAATTAGTAATTACCACACTGATCTTTAAGGTGAAAAAAAGTATATTGGGGTGAGTGTAAATAGATAGGGAGATAAGTTTTGACGGATGTAAATTGGTGATTCTAGAGTGACAAGCTAGAACCTTAACCAAGTTGATCTAGGGCTTGAAACTTAAAGCTAGGTTAGCCAAATTGAGGGCTTACATGGGTACTCTAGGGTGACAGGCTAGAATCTACCCAGCATAATTAAAGATTTAAGAATTTAACTCTAGGTTAGTCAATGTTTTTTATGCACTAAGAAGAGGGTAAAAAATATGTATGCTCCTATTTGTTACAAAACTACTTTTAAATTTATAAAAAATTTATTCTTACAATCATTATAATCTCATTGTAAGGGAAAGACTTCTATATAATTTTAACTATTCTACGTAAAGTTAGTTTAGAAATACTTAGTATTTTCTTTAAGTTTAGAAAAAGAATTGGTAGGTATAAGTACTCTTTTTTACACATATAAATCTTAATTCGTAGATAAGTTACTTGCAGTTTATGCAGAGTTTTACTAAGTTTATAAAAAGAGTTTTTCATTTTTCGTGTGATTGATACTTGGGATTAGAAGAAAGTCTTATATTACTTGAACGATACGTGCACTTGCATTTTATCCTATTGAATTTTTGAAATCAATAATTAGAAAATATAATTTAAAATTAGTAATACCTACGTCATTAGGAGTAGCTAGTATAAACACATAAAATGATATTACTAGCACAGAAAGCAGTCAATCTTTTAGCGTCATTGCCGGGAAAGAAATGAAACTTTTGACATAGAAATTTTAGTTAAATTGTAGATTTATTTTATGAAAACTATAGTGTCGTTTACCTGTATAAGTGCTTGTTTGTGTGTTAAAAATACTTTTAAGTAACTATATATATATATATNAGTAGAATCAGTTTTAGTAATGACACTAGACGAGAGGACCGAGACACCCACCCACTATACTGGACAAATACAACCGAGATTATGTCAGGACTACGTACCAGCAGCACTACCGCNTTTTTAAGTGTTTTGTTTAATTTTATTTTCAGATCTTTTTCCTTTTTATGCATAGTTCTGAATCCGAAGGTTTAGTACCTTACGATTCTGAGTTAGAACGAACTATTAGAAAAATTTGAAAACAAAAAGAACTTCACAATTTTTACAGAAATGAAAAACACATTACATAATAACATAGATAATCAAACTGATGAAAATGAATATCATCACATACAAAGATCTTTAAGAAATTATGCAAACCCTATAGGAGATGAAATTTACCTTAACATACAAATTTTTGCTGTAGCAGCTAACTCATTTGAGCTGAAACCTGCGATAATCCAAATGGTATAGAACAACTAGTTTGGGGGAACTCTATCTGAGGATCCAAACTTACACCTAGCTAGCTTTCTAGAATTTTATGCTACATTTAAGTACGACGGCGTGTCAAATGATGTTGTTAGACTTAGGTTTTTTTCTTAAGAGTTAAAGCTACGATGTGGTTAAACTCCTTAGCACCTAGATCTATCAGAATTTGGGGTGNAAACTTCACAATTTTTACAGAAATGAAAAACACATTACATAACAACATAGATAATCAAACTGATGAAAATGAATATCATCACATACAAAGATCTTTAAGGAATTATGCAAACCCTATAGGAGATGAAATTTACCTTAGCATACAAATTTTTGCTGTAGCAGCTAATTCATTTGAGCTGAAACCCACTATAATCCAAATGGTATAGAACTACTAGTTTGGGGGAACTCTATCTGAGGATCCAAACTTACACTTAGCTAGTTTTCGAGAATTTTATGCTACATTTAAGTACGACGGCGTGTCAAATGATGCTGTTAGACTTAGGTTTTTTTTCTTAAGAGTTAAAGCTACGATGTGGTTAAACTCCTTAGCACCTAGATCTATCAGAATTAAGGATGATTTAGCGCAAAAATTTTTAGTTAAATTATTTTCACCTTAAAAAACTGCTAAGCTTAGAAACGATATTACTCATTTACTAAATATGCTGGTAAGTCAATATACGAAGCTTGAAAATGATTTAAAGAACTCATTAGAAAGTTTCCACATTACGCTTTGCCAACTTGGTTGATTATTCAAATATTTTATAATGGGTTAGTAGGATCCCTTCAATCTATCATTGAAGCTGCTCCAATTGCCGCAATATCTAGGAAGTTAGACCAGATCATAATGATCTTACCTCAAACACCTCATGTGAGTGAGGAAAACTTATTAGGACAAATGATTAATTCTCAATTACCTTTTTATGAGACTTTAAATGGAATTAATAATAGACTAAATAACTTATATTTCAACTTTTATAACCTAGACTGGAAGAACCACCATAACTTTAACTGAAATAATAATTCTGGTGATGGAAATGAATAATGAGAAAACAATCAAGCGAACTCATCGGGAAACTAAAACAAAAGGGTAGTACTAACTATAAACTTTTTATCCTCCTAGTTTTAATAACAACCAACAATTTAAGGAGAAGAAATAGTGGTACAGATGTGGAATCAATTGCAAAATCAGAGTGCTGTAATTAGACATATTGAGAATCAATTGGAACAAATTACTAATTCACTTAGCAATAGGTCTCAGGAAACTTTTCCTAATAACACTGATATTAATCGTAAAGATAAAAATAAAGAGCAAGTTAAAGTTGTCAAGTTGAGAAGTGGTAGAGATTTGGATACTGAAGTGCAAAAAGAGGCTGAAGTTGAAAGGGAAGCTGAGGAAACTGAAAAACATGAAGAAAATGTCCATAAGGATATGAAAAAACCTAACTCTCCAACTAGGATCAATTTTGAGAAACAACCTCCTTCATTTCCTCAGAGACTTAGACAACAGAAGTTGGATCAATACTTTTTTAAATTTCTAGAGATATTTAAGAAGCTTACAATCAACATTCATTTTGTTAAAGCGCTGGAGCAAATGCTCAGTTATGTTTAGTTTATGAAAGATATCTTAAATAAGAAAAGGAAGTTTAGTGATTATGAAATTGTGGCACTAAGTGAAGAAAGCAGTGCAATAATTCTAAAAAGTTGTCTAAAAAATTTAAAGATCCTGATAGCTTTATTATTCCTTGTGCGATAGGAGAAAAATTATGTGGAAATATTTTATGTGATTTAGGAGCTAATATTAACCTCATGCCTTAAACGATATTCAGAAGGATAGGCTTAGGAAAGATTTCTCCCACAACTGTATCCCTTCAATTAGTTGATCGATCGATCATGTATCCAAAAAGGGTTATAGAAGATGTACTAATGAAGGTAGATAAATTTATCTTCCTTGTAGATTTTATCGTATTAGATGCGGAGGAAGATAAATAAATACCATTTTAGGGAGACCTTTACTTGCTACTGGACGAGCTATAATAGATATTCAGAAAGGATAGTTAATCATGAGAGTTAATGACTAAGAAGTTACTTTCAATGTGTTAAAGTCTATGAAATATAACTAATGGAAAAAAAAATGAGTGTTTTAGAATGGATATAACTAATTATCTAACAGTAACCATTTCAGAGAGTTGTGAAGTGAAAAAAGGGCAACAAGAATTATACTATGAAAATGATAATTACAACCAGATAATTCCCAAGAGATAATGACTGAGGATTTAAACTTTCAGGAAATGTTTGAGCTTTTAGATGCTACAGAAAATAATAAACCTTTCAGTCCTATTAAGAACCTCCTGAACTTGAGATGAAGGTATTCCCTACACATATAAAGTATGTTTTTTTAGAAAATTCCTCTATACTACCTGTTATAATATCCTGAGATTCGACTCAAATTCAAGCAGAAAAGTTAATAAAATTTTTTAGAAACTATAAGAAAGCCTTTAAATGGACGTTAGCAGATATTAAAGGTATCAGCCCTTCAATTTGTGTGCATAGAATTTTAATGGAAGATGATCATAAGCCTAAGGCAAATCCTCATAGGGGATTGAATTTTATCATGAAAGAAATTGTAAAAAAGAAATTTTAAAGTGGTTAGATGTTGGAATCATTTATTCTATTTCTGACAGTGCTTGAGTTGGTCTAATTCACTGTGTTTCTAAGAATGGAGCAGTGACCGTAGCTTTAAATGAACGAAATGAATTCCAACAAGACAAGTCATTTGGTGATGAATTTGTATTGATTATAGAAAATTAAATCTCGTCATAAGGAAAGATCACTTTCCTCAACTTTTTATGAACCAAATGTTGGATACACTAGTTGGACATCATTATTTCTGTTGTTGGATGGATATTCAGGATACCACCAGATTCCTATAACTTCTGAAGACCAAGAAAAGACATTACTCACAAGTCTCTTTGGAACATTTGCATTTAGAAGAATGTCTTTTAGTTTATGTAATGCACCTGCAACTTTTCAAAGGTTCATGATGTTCATTTTCTGCGATTTAATTGAGAAAGGAATTTAAATTTTCATAGACGACTTTTCAGTTTTGGAACATTCTTTGATTCTTATTCAGTTAGATTATTTAGCGAGAGTTTTAAAACGTTGTGAAGAAACAAATCTAGTTCTCAATTGGGAAAAATATTAATTTATGGTCGCAAGAGGAATTGTTTTAGGGCATAAAATTTCTAAAAGTTATATGAAAATAGATCCAGCTAAATTACAAGTTATTGCTAAACTATCTCTTCCTACTACTGTGAGAAGAGCTAGGAGTTTTCTATGACATGGTGGTTTTTACAGATAATATATTAAAGACTTTTCAAATTGCCAAGTCTTTATGTTATCTTTTGGAAAAATATGTGATAATTGATTTCAACCAGAAATGCTTAAATTCTTTCAATTTATTAAAGAAAAATTTATCACCGCACCTATTATTATTTCACCTGAAAGGGGAAAGTCATTTCAATTAATGTGTGATGCGAGTGATTATGCTATTGGGTTATGTTAAGACAAGAATATGATAAGATTCTTAAAGTTATATACTATGCCAGTACAACTTTTAATGAAGCTCAGATAAATTATACTACTATTGAAAATGAATAATTGGTAATAGTATATGCTTTTAATAAATTTAGACCATATATAATTGGAATAAAATGTATAGTTCATATTGATCATTCTGCGATTAAATATCTTATGCTGAACAAAGATGCTAAACCAAAATTAATTAGATGAGTACTTCTGATGCAAGAATTTGACTTTGAAGTAGTTGATAGGAAGAAATCTGAGAATTAGATAGCTGATCATCGCCAAGGCTAGAACAGGAAAATTATGATAATTTTGATGAGGAAATAAATGAAAATTTTTCTGATGAACAATTATATGTATATTTGAGTTGTGTGTTCCATGGTATGTCGATATTGTGAATTATATAATAAGTGATTTTGTACTTATCGTATTAACATAACAATACAACAACAACAACAACAACAACAACAAAAACAACAAAAAAACCTTAATCTCACTACGTGGGGACCAATAATGAAAAAAATTTATGTGTGATACCAAATCTTACTTTTGAGACGACCCTTATTTATGTAAGAAATGAAGGGATTAAGTTATCGAAGATGTGTACCATTTGAAAAATTCAAAAATTTATTAAAAAATGTCATGTTTCTGATTTTGGGGGACATTTTGGAGGTCATAGAACTGCATTTAAGATCTTACAATCTATAGATTTTATTGACCTACTTTATTTACGGATGTTAATATTTATGTAAAAACTTGTGATGAATGTCAGAGAGTAAACAATATTTCTAAAAGGAATGAAATGCCTCTAAATTTTACTTTAAAGGTTGAAATTTTTTATGTATGCGATTTGAATTTTATGGAATCATTTCTAGCATATTTGGGAAAAATATATTTTAATTGTTGTGGATTATGTTTCTAAATAGATTGAAGTGGTTGCATTATCTCGCTGTGATACTCAGAGCATTACAAAATTTTTAAAGAAAAATTTTTTTAGCAGATTTAGAATGCTAAGAGTAAGTATTACAGATGGGGAACTCATTTTAAGAATAAAAGAATTAGAACATTAATTGAAGATTTTGGAATTAAAAATAGAATTGCTACAGCGTATTATCCTCAGACCAGTGATTTCGCTGAAGTTTTCAATTGTGAAATTAAATAAATATTGAAAAAAAACTATAAATCCTAATAAAAAGGATTGGTCTGTATTAGGGCATAAAATTTCTAAAAGTGGTATGAATATAGATCCAGCTAAATTGTAAGTTATTTCTAAACTATCTCTTCCTACTACTGTGAGAAGAGCTAGGAGTTTTCTATGACATAGTGGTTTTTACAGACAATATATTAAAGAATTTTCAAATTGCCAAGTCTTTATGTTATCTTTTGGAAAAATATGTGATAATTAATTTCAACCAGGAATGCTTAAATGTCTTCAATTTATTAAAGAAAAATTAATCACCACATCTATTATTATTTCACTTGAAAGGGAAGTCATTTCAATTAATGTGTGATGTGAGTGATTATGCTATTGAGTTGTGTTAAGACAAAAATATGATAAGATTCTTAAAGTTATATACTATGCCAGTAAAACTCTTAATGAAGCTCAGATAAATTATACTACTATTGAAAATGAATTATTAGTAATAGTATATGCTTTTAATAAATTTAGACCATATATAATTGTAATAAAATGTATAGTTCATATTGATCATTCTGCTATTAAATATCTTATGCTGAACAAAGATGCTAAACCAAGATTAATTAGATGGACACTTCTGATGCAAGAATTTGACTTTGAAATAGTTGATAGGAAGAGATCTGATAATCAGATAGCTGATCATCGCCAAGGCTAGAAGAGGAAAATTATGATAATTTCAATGAGGAAATAAATAAAAATTTTTCTGATGAACAATTATATGTATATTTGAGTTGCGTGTTCTATGGTATGTCGACATTATGAATTATATAATAAGTGATTTTGTACCTATCATATTAACATACCAACAATGAAAAAAATTTATGTATGAAACCGAATCTTACTTTTGAGACTACCCTTATTTATGTAAGAAATCAAGGGATCAAGTTATTTGAAGATGTGTATCATTTGAATAATCGAAAAAATTATTAAAAAAATGTCATGATTTTGATTTTGGGAGACATTTTGGAGTTTATAGAATTGCATTTAAAATCTTACAATCTATAGATTTTATTGACCTACTTTATTTAGGAATGTTAATATTTATGTAAAAATTTGTGATGAATGTCAGAGAGTAGACAATATTTCTATAAATAATGAAATGCCCCTAAATTTTACTTTAAAAGTAAAATTTTTTTATGTATGGGGTTTAGATTTTATAAAATCATTTTTACCATATTTGGGAAACATATGTTAATTGTTATGGATTATGTTTCTAAATAGATTGAAGTGGTTGCATTATCCCGCTGTGATACTCAGAGCATTACAAAATTTTTAAAGAAAAATATTTTTAGCAGATTTAGAATGCTAAGAGTAATCATTACAGATGAGAAAATCATTTTAAGAATAAAAGGATTAGAACATTAATTGAAGATTTTGGAATTAAAAATAGAATTACTACAACGTATTATCCTCAGACCAGTGATCTAGCTGAAGTTTCCAATTGTGAAATTAAATAAATATTGAAAAAAAACTATAAATCCTAATAAAAAGGATTGGTTTGCATTATGGGCTCATAGTACTGTATATAAAACTCTTATAAAAATATTATCATACATGCTTATATTTGAAAAGACGTGTCATTTGTCAGTAGAACTTGAGCATAAAGCTTACTGGGTTGTAAAATAATTTAGTTATAATTTAAAAGATGTCGTTGAGAAATGATTATTGCAATTAAATGAGCTTGAGGAAATTAAAAATGTATCTTATGAGAATGCGAAAATTATAAGGAAAATGTGAAAATTTGGCATCATAAGAAGATTTTAAGAAAATATTTTGATGAACCTGGACGAGAAGTTTTACTATATAATACAAAATTAAAATTATTTTTTGAAAAACTTAAATCTAGGTCGTACGGATCATTTATTTTAATAAAAGTCTATCCATATGGTCTTGTGGATATTAAAAACCCGAAAACTGAAAGAATATTTAAGGCAAACGAACATTGAATGAAACCTTAATTTGGTGGAAACATACCTATGTTTGATGAAAGCCTAATGTTGGATCAATCAAAGTAAACATTGGATATGTCAGGCCAACGACGTTACACCAAGCGCTTCGTGTGAGGCAACCCATGATTATCTGTGTGGATTGATTTTTGTTGTTTATTATTGTAAAGGTTTATAGTTGTGTGGTTATGTCAAATGTATTAAGTAATAATGAGACTTACATGATGAGAAGAGGCACAAAACACTAAGTTTAATGATCAAGATAAGGTTGGGACGTGTTAATTACACTTTAGGCGAAGTGGTGTTAATTCTAGCACCAGCGCCAAAGCGCCAGAGCCCTGGCGCCTAAGCACCCTGTTACAGAAAGCCCGACGCTTAAGCGCCCAGAATGGGGCCTAGGCGCCAAATTTAAAAAAAATTTGAAAAAACCGCCCCGAGCAGCTTAGAACTTACTTCGTCCCCCTTAAAAATGCAATAAACCTGAATTATATTCATAAGGGTTCATCATCTTGGCACTTGGGATCATTTGGGAAGCAGGACAAAGAAAGAATCATCGTTTCTTGGTAAGTACTCTGCTCTATACTAAGTATTTCATTTTGGATCTAGATAGCCTTTCATGTTTGAGATAATTCCATTAAGTTAAGAGGGAAATGTTATGTGAAATGGAAAAACACTTGGGGAGAGTGGATTTGTTCTTCACATTGCCATTTTGAGTCAATTATCTCCTCTATTTGAACTCATACCTTCATTTGTTGGATTTTTCTTAGATACTATGGCATCTAGAACCAAGGTAAGCAAAAGCAATGGTGTACTTGATAGAAAAAAAGTTCATCAACGAAGAAGCTCAGAATTATTACAATAGGATTTCTTGTGTCGAATAAACTGATTAAGAAAAGGGGATTTATCACACCTGGTGGGGATGTGAAAGCGATAATTGTTCAAAGACTATGGGAAGTATTTTGTTACACTACCGCCGCGACAGTTATTTCTGTAGTTAAGTAGTTCTACGCTAATCTTTCAGAATTACATCAAGGTGTAGTCTTTGTTAAAGGCAGTTTGGTACTATTCAGTCCATCATTTATCAACGAATAAGTTCTATTGAAAAATGTTCATATTTGCTCATGCCAATTTTGCTCCAACCAAAGACAAATTGGACAAAGTTTTCAGATTTCTTACTGTTAGTGAAGGAACTTGAAAAATGAGGAATGAATCAAAAGTGAGTTTTTCCACTTCAAAATTAAACTCATTTTCTAAAGCTTGGTATTTCTTCATTGCTACCAAGTTGCTTCCTTCTACAAATCTCACGGAGGTAACAAAGGAGAGTGCTATCCTAAATTACTGCATTCATCTGGTAAGCCTATTGATGCAAGGGCACTGATTTTTCGATCCATAATTGGTTTTTCATTAAAAGGATCCATTATAGGACTATCCAGATGTTATATTTTCTCTAGTCAAGCCTAGGTACAATATGAAAATTGGGAAAATGCGCTTCTTCCTTGGAAGCCCATGAACCAGTTTGTTGGGATGTATTATAGCATTGATATTCTAGCGGGGCATGGTGGTAGTTCTTATATAGATCAATCTTCTTCTCGCCCTTCCACATCATCGTCACGACCACGATGAGTTGTTAGCATTGCAGGTATAGCAGAAAACATTATGAAGATATAAGAGAAATTGACGATTATTCAAACCAGAGTTAGCATCTCTAATCAATTTGACTATCTGGATTGGCAGATTAATTTTCAAGCAGATTATGCTACAAAGTTTCAGGCGGCACAAGTAAAAATGTATCAGAAAAATAAGTGGATCGGAGATGATTTTGTGGAAGAATTTCCTTCATGTACTTTTTATAATCTGTATGTGCATCGCAGGTCGATGAATGAGAATATAAAGGAGGGTAGTGTTAATGATGAAAATAAGTAGTGGCTATTAAGTGTTGAACTCTGATATATAGTTGTCTTTGACTTTGTGTTAAACTTTGATTTGTAGGTGTCCGTGTGTCTGTATTTTTGTGTGTTTGTCTATTTTTTTGTATGTGCTTATCATTTTAT
Source organism: Phalaenopsis hybrid cultivar (assembly GCA_002079205.1). Taxonomy (NCBI): domain Eukaryota; kingdom Viridiplantae; phylum Streptophyta; class Magnoliopsida; order Asparagales; family Orchidaceae; genus Phalaenopsis; species Phalaenopsis hybrid cultivar. The sequence continues at coordinate 359,858 of JXCR01140400.1, forward strand.
GTATGATTTAACTTTGTTTGTTTGTTTAGAACTGATGGATATGTTTATGTGTTAAAATTGTGTTTGTGAGTTTTATATGTGATTGTTGGTTTGATATTTGTATTGAGGAGGTTTATTTTTGGCTCTCAAGAGGCTCATGAATGTGTTTGTTTTTTGGAAGTAGGTAATTCGCGAGTTCGCTGCTTCTTAATTTCAACAGGACTTGAGGTTGATTAGGGGCATGTTAAGTGTGGACAGTAGATAGGTCCATCTAAATACTGTTACTTTCTTTGTCTGACCAGGGACTCACTTAGCAACACCTATGGACTTGCTTTGTGAGTAACTGAAGTTGAGCTACATTACCTTTATTACCGTAGAGTTTGCTTACATTTTAGCATTGGCAACACGTGAGCGAATATAACAGAGAAACTTATGTCGATGAGATTAACCCTACAAAGAATTTGTAATGCTGCCACTTTATCCGTGTAGCTCTTCTGAGTGTTATCGAAGGTAAATAAGGGAGATGTGATGAGAGCTAGGATGAACATACCTCAGGTGCTAGTGTGCTTTATCTATAATTATGTGTTGACGTGTTTAGGTTGATTGAATTGCTTGGATTATTCTTATTTAGGTGTCAAGTGTTTATGCAAATGATGGTTGGGAGAAGTTTGAAAGATGATAAATTATCAAAAATGATGTTGAATCGAACAAATTAGGGTTTGGAAACCTTTGGTGTACTGCACTTTTCTCTAAAAATTAAAAATTGAAAAAATGAGCACTGGCTCCTAGGTGACAAAGCCTGGCGCCTAAGTGTCATTAACTCAGAGAGCAGGGTGCCTAAGCACCAAATCCGTCGCGTAGGCGCCAAACCATCTGGCACCCTTATGCCAGGAAAAAAACTGGTTCAACCCCATTTCTCTTTCACGACTTGTCTTCCTCTGCTCTAATTTTCGTCGGTGCTTCTCCTAGGCCTCCTCTTACATTGCGATTCTTAAGGATTTTTAGCCTAAAAATGCTTGATTTATTCTTCTACTGGTAATATCTACACTTTAATCTAAAAATTTTCATCTTTAGCCATGGATTTCATGTACATTTGGAAAATTTTGAAATTTTTGAGAAACCTTAGAATGAGAAGAAGAAAATCCATGGAATAAGTTTATTTTGCAATATATTTGCATTAGGAAGCCCATGCAACATATTATTGGATTTATCATTGAATCTTTTGATTTTCTATGGATTTTGCTATGGCTCCTAAAACAAAGAGGGAAAAGAGAAAATAGGTTTTTGATCAGGGGAGTTTTGTGAGTCTTAAAGCTCAGGAGCGATATAATGAGTATTTAGTACTGAAGAAGTTATCCAGGAGTGAGCATTTATCATTGTCGGTGGAGATGTTTAAAGCCTTAAAGTTGATCGCCACTGAGAAGTTTTCTGTTATGCCACAACTGTTGCTGTGATTTCTTTTGTTCGTGAGTTTTATGTTAAGCTCCCTGAGATTTCTGATGAATCTGTGTTAGTTAGGGAGAAAAGAGTTTACTTTACTCTAGCCTGTATTAATGCTTAAAACTCATTGGGGGATGTTTCTGTGTTTTACTATTCTGGTTACAATCCTTTTGATTCGGAGCTCGACGAGATTATTCTATTTTTGAGTGATGGACGAGGATCTTGGAAGATTAAGAATGATCATAAGGTAAAATTTTCTTTTTCCAAACTCAATGCTCCATCTAGGCTTGACATTACTTTATATTTGCAAGAATCTTTCCCACCACAAACCTAAGTGAAGTTACAAAAGAAAGAGTCACATTGAATTATTGCATTCAGACATATAAACTTATCAATATTGGCTTGATTATATATGGGTTCTTGATCCATTTGTGACAGTTAGTACTTATGCAGCCCTTCTTTTTTCTTCAACTTATTTCAACCACCCGGAGTTAATTTTGAGACTTGGGGAGAGTTTTTGCAGCCACTAAAGCTTATCAGTAAGACTAATGTGGAACTATATGGAAAACATGTTGTATCTGGATCTGTGGCTAGATCTTCAGACATTTCTTCTACTTTTAGTCCCTCTACCTCCCGTGCTTCTACTCGTCCTCCTACTAGCATGGACAGTGTGCTTGATCGTGTATAGGAGTTACAAGATGATATATCATTTGTACAGAGTCAAGTACTGGACATTGAAGACCATTTGGAACACTTTGACTCTTATCTCAGATGAAAAAGTGATTACGAGGATGGTTTCAACACTTCTCTTGTGAGCTTTCTTAAAGGAGATAAAACTATGGAGTTTCCTTCTTATCCACAGTATCTGAGGTTTGAACAACGCAATCCTATGGAGGAAGATGATGATGGTAATGAGGATGGTGAGGAGTAGTAGTTCATTATGAATTTGGGTGTTACTTATTTTTCCTTGCTGCTTATGACTATGCTATTATACTTTTAGGTATTTGGTTGTACTGGACTTAGTGTTATTTTTTACTTCGGCTTTGTGGATTCTGTACTTTTTGTTTTTACCGCATTATTGTTTCCTTTATGCTCTAATTTATTTATATGCTTGTTCGTGTGATAGAGTGGTCTTTTACTTAGCAATTTTTCATGGTATAACATGTTTAATTGAGATTTATTTACTGTTGCACACCTGTCTTTACTGTTTATATCTGTATACTTTTCATGTTTAGGACTCTTGATAGAAAATAATTTAGAATAATTTTCTTCTTACATACATTTCTGTATTAAATGTTATAAACTATTTAAAAATTTAAGTTTGGGGGAGGGAGAAAAACTTTTAAAAACTAAGCTTTATTTGAAATAACTTATGGTATGTGGTGTTATCTTTAGAGAACTGTTTTTTTTGATTCTATGAATGCTATAGTAGACTTGAGTTAAATTTTTTTTTGGTGATAAAAGGTAGTTCTAGAGTTAAGATATTTAGTATAAAGGATTATGGATATGCTTTTACAATTTATAGTAGAAAAACTTATATTTTTGTAATACTA
>JXCR01140400.1:363413-382379 GCA_002079205.1 Phalaenopsis hybrid cultivar
TTTTTTTTTTACCGCATTATTGTTTCCTTTATGCTCTAATTTATTTATATGCCTGTTCGTGTGATAGAGTGGTCTTTTACTTAGCAATTTTTCATGGTATAACATGTTTAATTGAGATTTATTTACTGTTGCACACCTGTCTTTACTGTTTATATCTGTATACTTTTCATGTTTAGGACTCTTGATAGAAAATAATTTTGAAAAAATTTCTTCTTACATACATTTCTGTATTAAATGTTTTAAACTATTTAAAAATTTAAGTTTGGGGGAGGGAGAAAAACTTTTAAAAACTAAGCTTTATTTGTCCTCAATAAACTACATTTTAAAATTATTTTGAAAGAACTTATGGTATGTGGTATTATCTTTAGAGAACTGTTTTTTTGATTCTATGAATGCTATAGTAGACTTGAGTTAAAATTTTTTTTGGTGATAAAAGGTAGTTCTAGAGTTAAGATATTTAGTATAAAGGATTATGGATATGCTTTTACAATTTATAGTAGAAAAACTTATATTTTTGTAATACTAGAAATCTTAGATTTACACTTTAAAAAGAATTGAGGCTCTATGAAATATCATCTTTAAAACTAATACACATTATCAAGTAAAGAAATGTGATTAAGTTTTTAACTTTAGGAGGAGAATAGTGATGTTTAAAATCATTAAATGCTATTCAGATATAGTAAGCCTCACATAAAAGAGTAATGAGTAAAAAAATTCTGAAAGAATAGAAAAAGAAAATAAAAAGAAAAGGAAAAGAAACGTAAAAGAAAATATGTAGGTAGAAGCTTGAGAATGTGTCTAATTAAAAATTGACTTCACTTAAATCATATTAATGGAATAAACTTAATTACACTTGTGAGTTTATTATCAATTTTAAATGTATTAGTCAATTTTTTACTAATAGAGTTCTGATATAATTTTATTCTTTAATTCTTCTAGGATTCCTATGTCTAACAAATTATAATTTTTTTTGAAATTAATAAAAAATCAGATTTCTTTACTTGATTACTAAATATTCTTATACCCTAACTCTAGCATGAGTTATAAAAAAATTTTCTAAAGTTACACTATCACATTTATGGGCAAAACTATAGGATTCTTTAATGAAACCCACTACCATAAGTTAAAGCATATGGTTTATAAAATAGGAGTTACTTGATGATAAGTAATAGTGAAGTTTGGAAAATTTAGGGTTCTATCTGTAAATATCTTATAAGGGTCTGCGGGTGTAAATTGGTGATTCTAGGGTGACAGATAGAACCTTAACTAATTTAATTTAGGGTTTGGATCTTAAAGCTTGGTTACCCAAATTGAGGGCTTACGTGGGTACTTTAGGGTGGTAGGCTAGAATCTACCCAACATAACCAAGGATATAAGAACTTAACTATAGGTTAGCCAATGTTCTTTATTTACTCGGAAGAGGGTAAAGAATATGTATGCCCCCATTTTTCACAAAACTACATTTAAATTTATAAACATTTGATTTCTACACTGATTATGATCTCATCTCAAGGGAAAGTACATTCATATAATTTGAATTCTTCAATGTAAAGCTAATTTAGAAACACTTAGCATTTTCTTTAAGTTTAGAAATAGAATTAGTGTATAAGTACTCTTTTTACACATAAATCTTAATTCCTAGATAAATTACCTGCAGTTTAAGTAAAATTTTATCAAGTCTGTAAAAAAAAATTTTCCTTCCCCGTGGAATCGATACTTGGGACTAAAAGAAAGTCCTTTATCACTTGAACAATACGTGCACTTGCATTTTTATTCTAGTTAATTTTTGAAACCAATAATTAGAAAATATATTTTAAAAATAGTAACTCCTACATCACTAGGAGTAGCAGTTATAAACATATAAAGTTACATTACTGACATAGAAAGCGTTTAAGCTGCTGCCGGAGCACCACGCGGACCCTTGGAGATGGTCACCACATAAGACGAAAGACAACCGGAGCACTTCCTTGCCTTCCATTACAATCCTTGAAGGGAACAATGCTGACATCGGTAATCTAAATTTAGAAATCACTTAACTCGAGAAACTGAGAAAGTCTAAGCATACCACCTGTTATTTATAATGAGGCTTAAAATTTATTTTAAACGATGTTTTAAAATAAGAAATAAAATAAAAAAATAAGAATTCATAATTTAGGCAATATTTATAATAGGAAGAATTCAGAATAGTCAAAGACTAATTACAAATAATAGAAATTCAAAATTGGAAAGTGCTAGGAAGGAAAGATTGGAAAAGGAAAAAGGGAATAGGAGGAAAAAGGGAAGGAAGGGGGAGCATGGGAGAACAAGCCGACCCCCATAGCCCCACGTCAATTCTACCCTTCAAAACAGTTATTTTGATCGATAGTAGTATATGCTGATTCTAAAAAATGAGAAAGTTATGAATTTAGTTTTCATTTGAATTAAATTTTCATAATTTTTTTATTAAAATTACTATTCAACCATTTATCTGGAAGTGGATTTTTTGTGTTTTCCACTTTACTTACATGCATTAACAAGCTTTAAGTAAGGACGAAGACTAAATAAGGGAACAATATATTTATATATATTATTAATTAATTATACCAATAAGTTTACGTAGTATAAACTTAGCCATAGTCGACAAGTTCTCCTATTTAATATAAAAAATTAAATAGGGTTTATATTAAACTAGGTTCGGACATGCTACCTATAAGGGCAAGCCCTTATAGTTAATTACATCTTAAATGACTAAAGTCACCTAAGAAGACTCTCGATAAAAATTAAGAAATATTATCTTCAAGGAGTTTCAAAGAGTAGGACTCTTCAACAAAATCGAACGTAGAGGTGTGAAAGGGGATTGGTTCAAATTTGGAACATTTTATATTCACCTAAGAAGACTCTCGATAAAAATCAGGAAATATTATCTTCAAGGAGTTTCAAAGGGTATGACTTTTCAATGAGATCGGACGTAGAGGTGTGAAAGGGGATTGATTCAATTTGGAACATTTTGTTGTAAAGTTTAAAGGAGGAAGAACTAGGGGATGTCATGAACTAGGGGATGTCATGGATCCAGAGGAGAACCTCGGTGACTTCCCAAGTTATCCTATTGTTTGGCTTCAGTTTTGATGAGAAAAATTTAAGTGTTTCATCTTGCCAATTTTATTAGTTAGGGCTTGCATTCGTGTGAAACGATCACACAAATAGCCTGAAAGATGTGAGGATTTAGGTCGTGACAAACGACAACTCCGGAATCCTAAGACGAGTTAGGGCTTTTATTGTATAGCAGGGTTGTACAAAGGCCTAAAGATAAGGTGAGGATTTACGTTGCATAAGCAACAACCTCGAAATCCTATGGCTTTTGTTGTTTATATCTAAGGAAGGAAGATTGGTTTAGCTGGGGAAAACAAGTTTTACTGTTGAAGATGACCGTGCTGCCCACCATGCTAGAGGCATAAAAAGAGCATGCTTGGGAGAAAAGGATGGAAATAGTTAAGGAAGAAGAAGAAGAAGAAGAGAGAGAGAAGGAGAGGAAGAGGAAGGTAAGGTAAGAAGCTAGGTTTTTAATTTAAAATTTAGATTTTTGCTATGTTCTCTGACAAATCAATTTCAAATTGGAGTGGTAGGTTTTATTGCTTTTATGGGAAGTCATTTTGGGTTAGTAGTGTATTTGGAGGTTAAGTTGATTTGAAATTAAGTTATAAGAATGAAATGATATTAATTAACTATTTGTCATTTTTTTAAGGGAACAATTTGTTATTTTTTATTCTTTACAAATGAAAGAAGTTTTTGTGTATTTGATTCGAAGTGGTAAATCATCACTCGAGTAAAAAATGCTAATTTTAATACAATAAATGAAAATATCATTAATATTTTGCATGCTCATTTATATGTAAATTTGACTGACCGGTGCAATGGTGTAAAAGTCCCTTACATTGTAAAAGCATGTCTATAACTTATGTTTAAATGGCCATACATAAATTTGGGTAATACAAGCTCTCAATTATATGTATTATCGTTATATAAAAATTTTATTAATTTGTGACAATTTTAAACAAAACGTCATTTGCATCTACAATTCCTCAATTTATTCTAAAATAAATCACATTTTTTTAAACATTTAATGATAAAAATGTAATGAGTTTAAGAAATGTTATGTTAAGGGGGATATGTTGGCGATAATAAGTTTATAATACTTGTATAGCTAGGGTAAAAAATGTGATAATATGTACAAGTAAGGCGACAAAGGTGAGCCCATATATGAATATGAAAGTTGTATAAATAGGCAACAAAGGTGAGTGGGTATGAAGGTAAAAGAGTCCTCAAAATACCATGCTTATGACTTTTGTACATGTAGGGCGATAAATGTGAGCCCTTATATGATGGCCAGTGAACTTAGTCTCACATATAAGATATGTTCTAAAACTATGAAACAATAATTTTTACTATGCTAAGTAATTTTTGAAATGCAAAAGTGAATTTTATCAAAAAAAAAAACTAGCATCACTCTTGTTATAAATAGTATTTATAACGTTGTGACTTTTAATATTCTTTTAAAGTTTGCTTTTAAGAAAATGTTTTATTTATTGTTAGATCAATTTTTGTTCAAGTGATATTTCATGCAATGAATTCTATATTACAATTTTTTTTTCTACTAAGCTTTTTTACTCATTAGATATTATGTTAAATTTAATTCGGAACAAGGAAAATTTAGAGTTGAACCGAGAAGAATCAGGTCCATTTATATAATCATATTTTGTTGTATAACTGCTACAAGACAAAAGTGTACTAATATAAGGTATCTAATGAAATTTAGACTTTGATTAAGAATTTTGATATATTTTAGATACTATATAGTTATATAAATGAAATATTTTGTATTGTTTACGCTTAGTCTAAGCAATTAATTTTAATAGATCTATGTAATCTAGAGTAACATATTATGTATTATTTTGGGTGCATTTGAATAATTGAGTTTGTCATCTATTATATTTTGATAAATAGGATGCTAGAATGGGCATTGGAGAAATATTTAATCAGCTAAATTGTACCCGCCGCTATTACATCTCGCATTGATGACAGGTTGTTTCACTTCCTTATTTTTTTGACTTACCTACCTACTTGTTGCTTTTCTTCTATTATGTTGTTGTCTTGTATTCATGCAATCATCTTTACTCTCCTTTTGTACTAATATGTTGTTTATGACCACATTTTTGTCATATTGCTGTTTATTTATTACCTCATTTCATATTGCAACACTTGAAATTGTTGCTCTTGTAATCTTCTATGTTCTTACAACCCTGTCCCTGTTACCGGCACATAATGAGCTCCTTACTATGACCCCACAATCTACTCCCTCATTGTCTCTCTATTCATATTACTTGTGTAACTTTCTAAATGGGTCCTTAAGTAATTCTGAAATTATTTTTTTTATGGATTTATGCTGCTAAAATTCATGAGGAAGGAATTGAACTTGCTATTTTCAAGCTGACCTTGATAAAATTTGTGCGATTTTTTATTTTGATTCCGTCTTAGTTTATGAATAGGACCCAACGACACACACAAAATAATTAATCATTTGATATTGAAATAAAATTTTCATATTTATCTATTTTTCTGAGCTTGTTGGATGTTCACTGTTCGAGTGCTGTAGATGTCAACAGCTACTTTCGGGTGTGATTCTCCTTAAATTTGGATGAGGCCTAGCTACTTCTTTAGGTGATTTGAATCCTTGGGCTTGATTTGATTAGTCGTTTATTTTTTTGTGCGTTGGAATTTTGTCAGGTGTGAAATGGTTCGGATTTTCTTTTTGATGCTTTAAATTGACTATTGCTAAAGTTTAGGTTTGGCCACTAATTTTTATTGAGAATTTCAGAATTTTGATAACTATTAAATTATCATATGAAATAAAACAAGAATGTTTGATGTTTTTTCATAAAAAATGATAATTTTTTGGTTAACTGTTCGTAAGCTGTGAGTTGTGAATTATTGTATGCTTTTACTTTACATCTTATCCCAAGTTTCGCCTATAATTCTAGATCTCTAACAATCCTACATCACTATTTTAAGGTAAAAAAGAATTCTGAAGGTTAAAGATTAGATTTAATGTTCTGATTTGTGGTATTTTATAGTTTATATAGGCATATAGACGTTGCACTAAGTTCAATGGCAATGGCAATTTCCTTATTGCAGTGTGTGTATTGGTCTCCATTTGATCGTGTTTATTCCAGTCCTATTAAAAAATGCTGGGGATTAAAAACTTGCATTGAGTTCTACTCAATGATTCCTCTGTTAGCTGTGCTCTTGGTATTGGGTTTTTTCATAAATTTGATGCTGCGAGCTACTTAGCTTTGATCTTTATAGTGCTTTTTTATCAAAATTTAATGTTTACTGTCCTTTTTCACGGAACTTATACAAGTAAATTTTAGTTTTTGGGAACTGATACTGTTCAGGGTGATTACGGTCAATGCCGTGCACTTGTATATGATGTTGTTTCTCTATTCTTTCATTACCTTTACTATTAAGAATATACGTCCATCCCTTTAATTGCTCTGATGAACAATTTCAAAGGCAAAAGTAAAAAAATAAAAGTTTCTGGCTTCTGATATAGTTTGTTTCTTGTTTTATTATGGTTTCTACTTCGCCCCAGTTCTTCTTTCTTTGTTATCCTCACTGAACATGCATCTCCTTGACGAATTCTTTTTTTTTAACTTTTTTCAATTTTTGTATTTCAGAAAGCAAGCCTAGCAATACCTCTGTTTTCTCCGGTTATTGTACCAATGACTCAGAGTTTTGGTCCGCTCCTAACCCAGCTCACATCATCTCCCAGTATCCGTCGTGGGGTAAGAAATGCATTTCCTGCATTTATGCTTTCAGTGATATTTTTTATCACAATTAAATTTTGGCTATTCTTGATTTAATATGTGATGCATTATTTATTTTAGGCTGAAATTGCCATGAAACAGTTAGAATCTCTTAGTCCTCCGTTTATGAAGCAAGTTCTGCCTTTGGTTGAACAACTCCCGCCTCTATACATGGATCTAGTAAATGGAAGAGAAGACTTTATTCCTAAACCCGAAGAAACCAGCAGACTGGTATGTCAAAACAATTACTTGTTAGGGGAATGAAACGCTTGCTTCTTTTGGTAATTATTCTTCTCTCTGTAAATGCTTATGAACCAATATTATAATGACCTTAACAAACTTTTATTCAATTCTTATCATACAATGTAGTTTCTTTTAGAAAACAAATATATACCAGTGTTATTAAGATGTCGTGGGTGTTCCAAAGTTGTAGGGTTAACATTATTCTTGACTTATAAAAAACTGCAGCTCTTTACTGTATCTGGTGGACTAAACAGTTCTCACATTCATCAAAATAAGCTCAACATTTTTTGTAGTTTTTTTGTTACTTTCCTTGAAAAAGTGCACTACTTGCTTATTGGGTTTTTAACCTTTGCTATACACTGAGATCTGAAATATCTTTTAAATTTATGCTTATCTGTGAAAATCAATAGACTAAAAGATCCTGTCCTTCAATTTTAGTGATAGAGGTGATTGTCCAGTTAGAGGGGCCTACACGACCAAATAGTTGAAATTCCCCTTGCATTAAAGGCATAGTATTATGGCATTTATGAACCAGCGGTAAAAATTGTAATTTGTTAGTGCTCTATAATTAGCGTTTAAACTATTATTGTAGTTAGTGTTATTATTCTATAAATACCTAATTTGTGGAGAGGGATGACATGAGAATAGTGATTCTCTTTTCTTAGATTACTTTAGGTGTAATAAAGTTGCTTGAAATGCTCTAATTATGGGTGCATTTGACTGGGCTTGTAAAACCACATTTAAATATGTTTGTTTCGTGTGTTTCCATTGGCCAGTCGCGAACGCCATTATTGGTTACTATACAATAGCAATTGCGGTTTGGACAGTGCATTTCATCGTTCGCTAATATCAATCTCTTTTTCTGCCCCTAGTCGAATCGTGCCCTAGCTCCTCACTAAGAGCGCTCCTGATTTCTCCTCTGCAGCTTCTCCTCTTCCCGAGCTCACGAGCCCTAGCGATCCCTTGTATCACCTTCTCCGCTCGTCTGGTCTCGCCATTATCTTCTCCGACATTCTTCTTTTCCCTTATTTCACTTCTCTTTCATTTTTCTTCTCTCCCATTTAACTTCATTAATAAATACGTTTGCCATTATATCGATTCCTCTTTCCCATTCATTTTGAGGTATTGTAATGTGGGGATCAATTTTGCATTCCTTTTGCAATTTTGTGAACAGTGCAAGGTCCTATTTGTGTTTTTCATCTTGAAATATATGTGGATCTTGAATATGATTTTATGGGGGAGAAAAGGGAAAGAAAAAATGATATTTATTTTTCTATAGTTTGATTCTTGTATATTTTTATGCATAATGCTCAAATCAGAACACATTTCTATACAAATCTCTTTGATCTTGATGCTTTCACGGTCACTTGAACCAATGAGTTTTTCTGGTTTTATAAAAATGGTGGTTATAAATCTTTTTGTTTAAAAGAAAGAAGTTATGGTATATCTTTATTGAGCATGCATATATGTTTCATTAGCCGATCGAATGACTTATATAATAATGATATAATGTGGGGTTCTAGATTGGTTATTGCTTTACAAGAAATTGTCTATAACGTTTTACTTTAGTGCGGATGAGATCGATTATTTTGTTATGCAAAATTATCATGCAAAAGTTTTATTCACTCTTTGATTAGTGCCCTATGCAAGGCTGCTCAGATGATTAGTACCTTATGCAAAAGTGTTTCATTGTTTGATTATTGCCTTATAAAGAATTGATGCACTAATCTAATGGATGGAGAAATCCCATGTTTTGATGCATTTTTTTGTTGGAGTAGAGATAATTGATAGATCTTCTTGGCTGCTATTTTTATCCCTGCGAGGAAAAAAATTCCAGAAGAGAGTTATGTCTGTCCTTTGTTATCACTGCATGTGTCAAAATGTGTTCATAATGTTTGTATGGCTTTTGCTTGCAACATATTCTCGATACTCATCAATTTGCTCTCCTTATGGAATTATGCCTTTAGAAATGCAAATAGGCAACACAAGAGATGACACGTCGTCTGCCATATGAGACAAAGAAATAATTTTTTTTTTTTTTGATGATATCTGTATGAAAGAGTTTGAGTTAGGAAATATGCCAACCACACATCTCAACAAAGAAGATTGACATAACATTACCAAAAACTTTCAAGAGAAAATCAGGAAAGTCTATGACCAAACTCAATTAAAGAATAAATGAGACCAATTAAAAAAGGATTGACATATTTGGAAAGAGCTCAAAAGAATATCCACTGAACTTGGTTGGGATCCAACTAAAAACACCATAGATGCATAAAAAAAATGGTGGAAGGAGAAATTAGTAGTAAAATCTTTTTTAAGACATTTATATTTACATTTTTCTTTGCACATACACTTATTAGACATAAGCTCTTCTGATTATATGAATGACTGGTAGTGTCAAATGCTAAGAAATTGAGGTTTTGTGGAATTGAACCTAGAGGAGAAGCTTGACGTTATATTTTGTGGGGTTGCTGCAACTGGTGAACATTATTGGCCTCCTCAGGGTTCGCAAGAGCCTAGAGGGAGCTCGATCGATCATACTCAAAGATCACGCCATGTCAGGTTTGATCTTAGTGAAGTAATGCAATAACACCACTTTCTTTAAAAGCAAGGGCAACTTATAATGAAAAAATTGGTCCTTCATACTTAAGAAGCCAAATATCCGAGCTAGTTACAACATGTACGAACTTATCTTCTGAGGCTACCACTGCACAACAATCTTCATCAATTCCTGAGGTAATAAAAATTTTAATAGATATTTGAAATTTATGATGATATTATTTTATATCTCTACTAATTGAACCTAATTGAAGATCCTGTCAAGAGAGATATTTTCACGTCCACGACACATGAGTGGAGGGTTCATTACTTACGCTTCTTTTACGAAAATCGCAATGTCTGATTAAACCTACTTCTACGTGTTTTTTATATAATTTCATTTTGTGAAATTTTTTGACACAAAATTTATTTTGTTGTTAGCACTTGTGATGTGTAATCTCTTTTGATACCATTAATTTTTCTTCTTCATGTTCTACCTTTTGATGATCTAACATGTTTTACAGCTATGGATCCCAATGATAGAGTACATAGAGAACATTGCAAAAAAATCATTACAACAACTGTATGTTTGTTGACTACATACTTTGAATCATACATCTATCGAACTCCATGTACGACATCGACATTTACAGGGGACAAATGGGTAAATGAACTTCTTGGGGGACATCCAGGGAGATTTCATAATATGTTTCAAAGTATGAGCCAAGTAATCTTTATTGATCTTTTGAATTAAATGCACAGTAGTCATGGTCTTCGTGGCTCTTCTAGAATGACTTTTAAGGAGGTGTTGGCCATAACAACTTACATTTTATTGCATAATAAATCTATAAGGTCCGCATGCAAGAGATTTCAACACTCAACCGAAACGGTAAGTAGATATTTCTCTATTGTTTTGAATGTCTTGATAAGTTTGTCTGGTGAAGTTATAAAGCATGAAGCTCCAACTTCACAAACTATCCTGAGAGAAATATCATGCGATCACCAGTATATGCCATACTTCAAGGTATAGTGAAATCTTTTTATTCTCTTCAAAAATAAAAATAACTCTTTCATTTAAAATAGTTTTCTGTTTGAGATAGGATTGTATTGGTGCTATTAATGAGACACATGTTCATGCACATATGTCAAATGCTGATAAAGTCGCAGATATAGGACGTTATCGTTCACCTATCCAGAATGTAATGTCAATTTGCGACTTTAATTTATGTTTCAACTCTGTCATGGCTGGTTGGGAAGGGAGTGCTCGATAGCCGAATTTTCGAGTTCGCAACACGATCTCGTATGCATAACTTTCCCTTGTCGCCTTGAGGTTTGATAACTCTTTATTAAACCTATATTAATGTTTCATATAGTAATCAAGATTGACTGTTCTAACAGGAAAATACTATTTAATGGTTGTTGAATATCCATTACCATGGGGATTTCTAAAACCATTTTCAAACACAACATATCACATTGCAGTCTTTGAAAGGACAAGTCAAGTAGTGCGAGGAAGAAAATAATTTCTTAATAAGCGACGTTCTTCATTAAGGGGTGTGATTGAGTGAGCTTTTGGAGTTTGGAAGAAAATTTGGGTTATTCTACGAAACATGCTAATATACTCATTTAAAAAATATTTTAAAATTGTTGATGCGATAATGACAATTCATAATTACATACATCGCCATCCTTCGCATTTTGGCGTTTATTTTGAAAGTGGAGAAGAAAACGAATCAGTGCCTTCTAAGCATAAGAATACCGCTTGGGCAAATCATTGATGGATACTGATAAGGAAAGTATCAACCCTTGAGTAGGCGATGGGGAAAGTGTTGATGAGATGATTGAGTTATGAGTGCATATCACCAATGCTTTAGTTAATATTTGATTAATATTTTGTGGTTGGATGTATTAGCAAGTGTAATCAAATCTATTATGCATTGTGAACTATAATTTATTCCACTTTGCGTGGGTGGTTGCAATAAGTCGTTCGTTGAGAGCCTTTTTCTTTTTCTTTCATCAAACATTTATGGATTCCATCATATAAGTTGCAAATGTTGGGCACTTTTTTTATTATTTGACTGTCATATTTAAGCTGATATTTGCTTGTGTTGTGATGACAATAATTTGGAACGATACATCAATGTACTTGAACGATAAGATATCATTGTTTTTTTCTGACCTTCTGGGATATTAATTTGATAGCTATTGGGGCTATCTTGTACGTTTTTTTTGGAATTTGGCAATGACCTGCTGTATACACGGAATGATATTCGATATTCACATGCATATCACGAAAATTTGAGACACTCGAAGGTTCTATGACCTTAAATTTCAAAGTTTGAGTGTTATATAGGTAAATAAATAAGAATTGTGTGGTATGCGTGTTATATAGGTAAATATAAACTCTTTTCTTTTTTAACAGTGTTAGATATGTGAATGCATAAGAATAATTTGGTCATCGCTGTAATTGCATTGCAGATATTTATCTATGCCTGTAGTTTGTTACATAGATATAATACAGTTCTTACGTATTTGCATTGGAGTACTATTTGCTATTTTGAATTTTACATAGATAGCACACCGATCTTATGAAATATGCTTATGTATTTGTATTGGACTACGAAGAAATAGTCTGAAAGTTCTTTCAAAAGAATGTTAATGCACAAGTTGATTTGCTTCAGTCATTCACTTTGCAAGCGTAAAAGATGGGAATATTTACATACATAGCACACAGCTCCCATCTATCTACAAATCACAAAATAAGAAAAGAGATAAATTCATATTCTTGATGAACTTTGAGAAGAAGTTTGATAGCTACAGTCGGAACCTTATCTTGGACACTCCAAAGTGCAGATTTTTTTGATATGCGTAAGTTACACTTCCTTTTATTTATAATCTCAATGTAATCGACCAACTTTTAACTCATAGTTGTTGTTTTGTTAGTTTGTTTCGTGAAAATACATATAAGGGAAATGACTTTGGCTGCTTGGTACCTCTTTTGAAATGTCTATGGCTGCTTGTGCTTCTTTTCTAGTTTGATACGGCTCAAACATTTGCATACATATTGCATGAAATGGCTTTGGCTGCTTTTATGTAGATATGAAAGTTCAATTGTGATATTTCTCATCCAATGAGAACGGAGTAGCTTGGATGGCCTGTACACTTGTTGCGGGTAACCGTTACTTACGTTCTCACCAAAAGCTTGACTCCATACTATGTGGTTGTTGTTATAGTTGCTTGGTAGTTTGATATTTATATTTGGTATAAATAAAAATTTGATAAGTTGGTGGCAATACCTGTAATGCTTTATAATGTAGTTCGTATGTCAGTTTATAATGCAATCTCTTTTCTTATACATGTAATACCTGCAGTGCTTTGTAATGCAGTTCAGTAGAATTTGACAGTTGAAAATTTTATAATTTCGTGGCAATACTGTCGGCTACTGTATTGGTTGAAAATTTTTGGTGTTTACACCAATTGCTTTCATTTGCTGTTATCGAATTTCAATTGATTGCTTCAGATTTCTACTGATCTTATTATTTTAGAATCGAGGCTATTGCTTTAGTTGATAATTTTGGGTTCGTTATACCAATTTCTTTTCTTGCTATTTCAGATTTGCTGATTTGTTCAGATTTCGTGTTCCCGTTTCTGTTACCTTGGGAATGGGAAACAAAGAATTAAATGAGAAGAAGAAACAAGGAGTCGAACATAGAGAGTTGAAGGAGAGAAAGCAGGCAATCAGAGCAGAGAAGAAATGAAATGGGTCGGAAGTCGAAGAGGGAATTCGCGCTATAAATCGTGTATCAGATGAGAAGTCGATCAGATAGCAAAGTAAGGAGATGGAGTAGGGTACCCGAAGAAGTGGCGCAGTGTTCGGTTGCTTTATAATCGAAGGAAGATGAGGATCGTCACATTTCCTTGATGTATCGAGCTGTGACTGAAGGTAGACGGGAGTTGAGCACTGCGTGCGAAGCACTTGTGCCCTAATTTGAGAGAAGAAGACGTCGAAGGAGGAAGGGGCGTCTCTGTTGAGCGGGGAGAAGTGAGAGGCACCGAATCTTTGTCGAGTAGTGACCGGAACGGAGGAGAAGTGCGTGTGCAGGAGGGGGTGTTGACCTCATTTTAGAGGTCTTCTTTTTCTCTTCTCTAGATACCCTAGGATCTAGCCTTAAGATTCCTCTGTTTTGACTCTCTTAGAGGACTAGACTGGGACTCACCCTCCTTTAGAAATTCAAACCATTTCCTCACTCTTTATAGTTTCATATGGATGGTTTTAGATCCTCAACATTCGATTGAGTCGATCGAAAAGCCGGCATATTGAAGCTCAAATTGAGCTCCTATAGAAATTTGAAAGACGTAGGTGGACATCGTGGCGTGTGCGCTGTTGGACTTGCCACTGCGGGCGTTGTATTTGACTTTGGTTGTTGCTCATACGAGAACCGGTCAATATTTTCATCATACTCGTTAAACGGCTCCGATCGGGCAAAAATAATTTCATTTGTCGTGCCCCGCGCGAATCGAAGTTAATTTGATGCGATCGACGACGAATTTGTCCAGATGACTCCAGATGATGAAGCAGACTGCGCTATTGTGTCTGGGACATCGATTTTAGCTAGGGAGGACACCCATTTTGTTAAGGCTCCGAGCGCCAGTGGATCACACAAAATTTAATATTTTATTAATATTTTCTTTAATAAAATAAAAATATATTTGATAAAGTTTTTTTTTATATAAAACATAATCTTTTAAAACCTAAAAATATAAAATCCCTCGCGCCTCTGTTCTTTGCCCTAGCCGAGCCGTGGAGTCTCGTGCCGGTTTGTCGGTCATCCCTTCCCTTTCCGAGCCTTCGTCGCCGGTGGCCTCGCCGGTAGCCTCGCCGGTAGCCTGTCGTAACGAACTTTCCCGCCTAAACGAGTCCGATAACCTTCCTATTTTGAATTTTGTTGGGATTTTTACTCTTTGTGGGTAATTCTCCTCGCCGTCCCGATGCTCACCGTCGGTGAGCCATTCTCTCATCTCTACCTATAAATACCCCGTGGAAGGGGAAGATGAGGTCGATTTTTTTTTTCTTTGGAGACTTTGGAGAAATATAGTGCTGCGATTTTTGGAAGCGTTCTTTCTTGCAATCTTTCCTCGCTCTCCCTTCTTGAACTAGCAAGGGATTCAGGTTAGAGATTATTAGTTTGAGATATTGATGGTTTTAAATTTGCTTTTNGATTACAAGCTTCTGAACAACAACAACCAGATTTTTTATTTCAAAAGATTATCTTTATAAAAGAAAACTTTATCAAATGTATTTTTATTTTATTAAAGAAAATATTAATAAAATTTTAATTTTTGTGTGATCCACTCACACTCGGAGCCTTCACAAAATGGGTGTCCTCCCTAGCTAAAATCGACGTCCCGAACACAAAAGCGCAGTCTGTTTCATCATTCGGAGTCATTTGGAGAAAGTTGTCATCGATCGCATCAAATTAACTTTGATTCTCGCGTGGCACGACAAACAAAATTATTTTGGCCCGACCGGAGTTGTTTAACGAGTAAGATAAAAATATTGATCGGTCTTCACATAAGCAACAATCAAAGTCAAATACGACGCTCGCAGTGACAAGTCAAACATCGCACGCGCCACGGTGTCCACCTATGTCTTTCAAATTTCTATAGGAGCTCAATTTGAGCTTTAATATGTCGAATTTTTGATCAACTCATCCGAATATTGAGGATCTAAAACCGTCCATATGAAACTACAAAGAGTGAGGAAATGTCTTGAATTTCTAAAGGGAGGGTGAATCCGAGTCTAGTCCTCTAAGAGAGTCAAAACAGAGGAATCTGAAGGCTAGATCCTCGAGTATCTAGATAAGCGGAAAAGAAGACCTCCAAAATGAGGTCAACAAGGCGGAGGTAGCTCTTTCTGAGTGACTATTTATTTTCCTTTATCCATTGGAGCTGACCTAGAGGGTAACTCTTTCCCGCTCCTTAGATTGATTTTTGTTATTTCATCTTCCTGAGATGTTGTAGGAAAAACCATTGGTGTCTCTTCTTCTTCATCGGATACATCCAAATTGATAGTAAGTGGTGTCTCGAGGACTGTTTTCTCTCTCGGCGTTATCGTAACCGGTGTTATCAACATCTTCTTCATTATAGTTAACAAGGTCATCACACTTAATTATGATTTGAGGATCAGTTTGGAAATAGAGTTCAGAGTTAGATTGATCAAAGACAGTTACGTTATTACTAGAAATAGTTAAAATGTAGCTGAAATCATAATAATTATATTCATAATACCCCGGTGGGGCAAAAAGATAATCATACATGATCTAGGGTTCGAGGATTTTCTTCCCTGAATTCGAGACAACCAATCTAATAGAGGCAGCCCCTATCCTAGCACCCGCGCTATTGGTCTTCACGACATCGTTCTTTTCTTTCTCTTCTACTTGCGGCTATTTCTGTGGTAAAATCTCCATTATGGGCTAGACAGGCTGTAAACTCTGAACGGCAGCCTGCGCTGAAGCGATCTGAATTTGATCCAGTATCCCCTTGGATGACTTACTCCAAACTATACTCCATCCATCTTTTTTTGAATATGAATCTATCAAGGTGACTGCCTTGGCCAAAATCATATTCACATAACCTTTTCAGGTTCTTTAAAATATTTTCTTGGGATTGTTATATTTCCTTCTTTGAAATTTCTCTCGAGGCAGTACTTGAAAATGTAACAACCCTCTATTGCATGTAACAACATTCTGTGGTAGAGGCAAAATTGGTATACTCCTTGTCAACTTCTTCCACCCTCTTCAGTTCTGGTAATCTAAATTCGTGCCTCTTCATTAAATTTTTTAATATCTTTGTCACAACCTTGCCTTTGAAAGAATATACCCGTTTCTTTCTTTTCGAATGGGTCGGACCTACTCTACCCTCTACTCGATGCGGTCATCCCTAGTTTAATTATTGGTTAGACTGGCCAAACTATTGTATTTTTTTATGTCGAGCATGCTGTGATGATTGTTGGGAACTGTGGTGAGAATGCTCTGCATGTATCTTTATCGGGAGCTTTCCTTTATCGACCGTTGTCATTGTTCCAGACTTCTTCTCGAATATTCTGGTTGTCCTTGTCTTTTTTGACTTCTCTTATGAATCCATAAGCTTAACTTCCTCTTGTAAATTGGTGGCTTTGCTTAGCAGGTTTTTGAAGGACTTAATGGTGAGTCCCTTAAGCATGACAGCTGCTAGCCCATGGATGCTTTAGAGTAGAATATCAATCTCATGTTGTTCCTGTAGTTGAGGATCACATTTCATGCTAAGGTTTAATCTACTAATTTCTCGTTAGGCTTTTGCCTCTCTACTACGAGATCTTCAATAGAAACATGATGTTGTGCTCCAACAAATCTTTTCAAGAACAAATTTTCTAACTCCGCAAATGACTTGACCGATCCATTGAGTAGCTTGGTATACCAATCAAATGTTTTTCCTAATAGGTTGTTGAAGAACTGTTAGAAGAGCAAACTTTCATTACCTCCACAGTTACCACAACTGGCTCGAAAATGTGTTATATGCTGCCTGGGATTTCCGGTCCCAACGAATGTTTTAAAGTTTGGTGTCACAAAATCCTTAGGGTAGGGTACGACACGAATTCCTTCGGGTAAGGTCTACCCCTTCAAATCAATGCACCACCCGTAGATTGGGCTAAGGCCCCCCGAACTTGTTGTTTGACCAACTGTTTAATATCTTTCTCCAGTATGGTACTTGGTAAGGAATCCTTCTTTTGTTGATCATCTCCATTGAAGGAGGCAATTCCTCTCTTTTCATTAGTAATATGAATTATTTCTGGCTGGTTGACTCTTGGAGAAGCTAACTGTTGTGACTGGGACTGTCTATGAACTGTAGCCATGGTAGCCATGTTGGCAGCTACCTCTTCCATTCTCTTTTCCATCTAGTTGATTTGTTCATCTCTTAGTAGAATGGCCTTATACAAATCATCCACAGTGTTCCCTTCAACGAGAGGTTGGGCATCGCGCACAGATGTAGTGGCTCTAGTTTTGATGACATGAATATCAAAAAAAACCTCATCGAGATAAACATTAAAAACAAAATCTTCATCATCATTGATGGCTACTCCATGCACTTTGGCTAACTAAAAAATCTCAGCTTTGAGCTTTTCAACTTTCTTTTCAATTATTGCTTCCTAGATCATCAAAAGATATGGAGGATTTTCCTGAACATCCTCCACTTGTTCATCAAAATCAGTAGCAATAGTTACAATGACGTCTGACACTTTGAATGCTTCATTCCACAACTTTTCCCTGCGAGCTCATTGAACCGTATTGATACGAAGACCTTAGGATATATTTAAATAAAGGGGAGCAAAGATATGCGAGCTCACTGAACTGATTTCCAGGATATATTTAAATAAATGGGAGCAAAGAGAGCAAGAACTGAAGCCCACATGTACTCTTTAAACCAAAAAAATAATCCCCAAGAGGTATTTAGACAAAGGGAAACAAAAAGGGTAAAAAAAAATGAGCTCCACATGTATTCTTTAAGCCAAGAAGAGGTTTCCAACATATATCTAAACAAAGGGAGGTAAAGAGAGAAAAATCGAGCTCCATATGTGTTCATCAAACCCAAAAAAAAGGTTTCCAAAATATATCTAAAAAAAGGGAGGTAAAGAGAGCAAAAACCGAGCTCCATACAGCTACTCAAAACACCAAAAATATTTCCAATGCTCATACTCGAATAAAGGGGCAGCAAGAAGCAACACCGAGCCACCAACACTGACTACTCAAAGCAAACAAAATATGACTCCACTATGTATTCGAATAGGAGCAACAAGGGGAGCACAAAACAAAACCCTTAAATATCAGATAGATCCATGTGCATCCACTTCAAACTAAAGAAACCCGAGAGAGTCAAAACAAAAGCCCCTATCATTAAATAAGTCTAAAATTTTTCTTCAAATAAAGTATGAATGAAAGCTTAGAACAAAGTCTCCAAAATCAGACAAATCCAAATGCATTGATTTCATACTCAAGACAACCAAGAAGCAAAAATCCATAAATCTCCATGTTAAAACAATGTAGCGAGAAGATGGTAATCAAAAAAACTAAAACACTTCTCAAGGTTTCAAAATACTTTTCTAACCAAGAGAAACCACAGCCCAAAGGCTAAAACAGTTCAAAATCTTCATATAAAGCCTATGTAGTGAAAAAAACNAGCGTGTATCAAATGGACGGTGGAAATCAAGCCGGATGGTTATCTGAGGTGATACAGCGCGATGCGTGGTAGCTGACTCAGAAGGCGGCGTCAAATAGGAGCGCGCCGCGTGGCTTTTCGACGGATCCGA